>WAAE01025730.1:0-109099 GCA_013400495.1 Nicator chloris
AAAAAAAAAAAAGAAAATAGCCAGCAAAATAGGTAACAATGAAAAATGAACTGTCCAAAAATCTCTGAATTTCAGAAACCAAAACTATTCAGTCCTGCAAAGGGACTGCATAGATAATGATATCTTTAAGGAATTTCATCTTGCATTTAAATTCTGAAGGAGTCTATCACTGCTTCAAGCACATCTCTGCTTGGCATGATTGAGGGCAAGGGCAATACCAGCAGTAAAACTCAAATTCTGTTTCAAAAAGTATACGTCTTCCGTCACACTTTTCATTTACATGCACTTGCTATTTGTTGAGCAAATAACCCCACATATTGTATGAAAGCCAAGGTAAATAAAAACTATTTATTAGCCTCCTTACCTCCTCCATGCTGAGGCCTATCACAGAGCTGCTGTGCCTTCCTGTTGCTTTTTCCCTGCCTAAGGGCATTGAGCTTTTAACGTCAGCATCGCTGGCAGACAGAGGACGGGTACGCTGTAGAGACAGTGTAAATCCAGATTTTTTTTTTCCTCTGTTAATTTGTGGATTAAAAAAATTACATTCAAATTCCAGGACCCCATTCTCAGCAGGATCTACACTCCAGAGCACTACAGTCAGAATTCACAATTCCACACCCCAGCTGTTGAATAGTCCACACCCCAGATGTCACTAAGTGTGAGTATTCAGATCCTTAGATTTTAGCACAGGAGGCACAATTCAGGCATCACTTCCAGTATTAACACCCCTGGCCCCTTCTGGAAAAACAAGAGACATACCAGAAGCAGCAAAGTCAGAATGTCATACTGGAAAATCCTCACCCAAGGGGCACTAGAGTCAGCATTCACACGACCCAAATACACTTGGACTCACACATCAGTGGTACCAGAACAATGATTCTCTGTTCTAGCTGTGTTGCTACACTAGAACAACAGAACTGTAATTCCCTCGTGAGATAAACGTTGTAGGGAAAAGTGCACCACCTGTTATTCTTTTGTTAATATACTACTGAATGTAAACTTGCTACTTGTCTCACTTACAGACACATCCTGCAGATGCACACAGTTACATCATGCAAATTTGCGTAAATATGCAAATTTTTACAAATAAGAAAAGCAATAATTTGTAGACAGTGTCACTAAGTTTATTAGCACTTTTTAACCTGATGGGTAGTCCTGGCCAATTCTAACAAAAGGACAGGAATCCAAAATGTCTTCAAATGATCAGGATTATAAAATTTTAAAATCCAAGCAAGACAGAAAACTCTGAATTTGTTCTCAAGTGCATTTAAGATGGTCTTAGGCTCAGTTTAAATAACTACCTCTGTACAAACAGCACTAAAAGAGTTTACTGAGAAGCTCTCAAGTATTTACACTAAATTCAAAGTTTCTCTTAGCTCTGTACTGAGCAAAGAATGCAGAGAGCCTTAATCTAGGAAGAAGAGAAAAACAGAACAGAAACCTTAAGGTGGACAAGTCCAGGGGAATATCCCATACTGCTCAGATACAAAATAAATCCATGGTAAGTTCAGGATGCATCTTTATTTGTAAAGACTATTGGAATTGAATTCCATTCTCTCCGTTTCATTAGAAATGGCAAGCAGCTATTCAGAATCTGTTGATGAAGCAACAGCAAAAGCAACAGGCATTGCACTAGAATAGGTTATACTGCAGTGATTGGCACAGAAAAATCCAAAGATAAAACAGACATAGCAGGTACCAGCTGAAACATTTTGTTGAGCCTAACTATAACTGATTAAAAAGAGAAAACAAGGCAAACTGGGTGAGAAGGCAGGAGACACATACGTATGCAGAAGAAATAAAAACGCCACCAATAAACAGGTTTGCTTGATGCTGTGGATGGCACTAAGTTGAAAGATTTTAGTCTTTCTTTCTAAGCTTTCTTCCAATTTCAAATCCACAGCTCAAAAACTTTGCTTAACAACTTTCTCTAAAATCTGATAGGTAACCTCTTAAAAACCATTCCCTGGCACTACCATAACAATCCATCATCATGTGAGATCTGCTGCTCAAAGAGACTATTACAGGAAATTGTTCATCCTATTAAGTGATCTGCTTTACTAAGGAAACACTTCAATGAAATCATCTCCATTGTCTCAACATAATAGAGATGATTTCATTGCTTACAAACAGTAAATGTACGTCTACGTATTGGCAGCTCTGACTCCTCCCTAAGAACAAAATCCCATTGCTGTCAAAATGCTAGAGAAAACTCTGCTGGACTTCCTGCACAAAGAGGTTTTTCCATGTTTCACTACTGAATACCCTCTGGCCATAGCACAGAAGTGTCTCCAACTTCACGAAGATTTTGTTTCTTCTTTGACCCACCTTATCTACAAAAGTATAGATAAATCCAACCACTCTGCTATATCTCCAAATTCTGCATGTATCCTTGGTTCACAAATCATGATTCTAATTTAATAAGCACTGACAGCAGTTGGCACAAAGATCCTTCCTATTCTCTACAAAACCTTATTATTCAGTAAGACTCTCTCCTCTGAGCCTCAGCTAAACTTACTCAGAATGACAAACAGCAATGAATAGACTGAATTAGGTTCTCAAGAGATTGCATCTCTTCTACCTTCCCTTCCTGATGGGGAAACCCCATTACAAAAAAAAAGAAAAAAAAAAAGAGTAATTCCCACTACATTTGTGCAGGAAGCCTAGCAGTAAAATAATGCCTAACACGTCCCCACATGGCCAGGTGCTTAGAATTGTAAACTAATATTGATTTGTCTATATGGCTTGCAGGAAGGGTGACAAATACAACAAGGTAGATCAGTCTCACTTAGGCTAACAACAGTCCCATATTTTTCCATTAACTTCAAGAAATCCTTCTTTTCTCTGCAACTATTTTGACCCAGTTCACTCTCAAGTTTTTGCAGTGTCCTTCAGAGGACTGTCTCATAGAAAATGATTACTTCTCTTGTAGGGCCACCTGAATTTTGTCTGCATAGATTCTCCTATGCTTACCTCATCATTCAGACTTGTAGTCTTAAAAACTTTGAGGGATTTGATCCAGCTGACCTTGATTCCCACTACACTTCACCTACTTTTTTTTTTTTTTTTAAGCTGCTAGAAGTGATGTTAATATTTTTTCAGCATTTGCTTTTGCCACATGGAAACATGCTGGTGCCATCTCCTCTTCTCATGCTGACTTTCCTCTCTCCCCCCCACCACTTGCCCCAGGCTACTTTAAACTGTAAAATATATTTGGGGACTAATTATGCCAAAAGCATTGTATACAGTAACATCTGAAACCGTAACCCTTATACAGGTGATGGGATCTGAAGGGTACTTACCAATCTGCTGTTTGCTGTTTGTGACTGTGCAGACACAGGACGCTGCAAGAGACACACAAATAGAGTAAAAATCTTGTGTTCTCCAAGACACTACGATCCCTGCCCAAGTTGTTGAGGACTAGCAAGTACCCTAAACAAAACAGTATAAACAAAGGGTGGTGAAGCACTGGAACAGGTTGGTCAGAGAAGTTGTGGATGCTCCAACCCTGAAACTGTTCAAAGACAGCTGGATGGAGCTTGGAACAACGTGGTCTAGTGGAAGGTGTCCCTGTCCATTGCAGTGGGGTTGGAATTTGATAATCTTTAGGGTTAAAGATTCCTTAACCTTCAAACCATTCTATGATTCTATGACAACTGAAGTCCAGAGATAAAGCTAACCAATTATATCATCTCAGTTCTGATCTTCCTCATATCCTGCACAAATGTATCCTGTCCCCATTCCAAACATGGCACTCATTCTAACCTCAGATGTGCTCAACTGTGCAGAATGCATCTGGACATATGGTTTTCAAAAGCACACTGAACTCAACTGTGATGACCAAAATTCATATTTTTGTAAAGTAAGTCACCCTTATAAAAATATTTAATAGCTATGCATCAAGGAAAAACAGATGCTGTCAAGTAAAATTGTTCATAGAACAGAGGGGGGAAAAAAGTAAAAATCCTGTAATTTTGCAAGTAATTTCATTTAAATATCTCAACAGTATTCCAGTTCTTGTGGAGAAATAAGATACTATTTAACATTCTAGCACAGGTATAGAAACATGACAATGTCAAGAAGTACCCTGTAATACTTATCTGGTATCAGGCCTACAAGTAAAACCAGTTTAGGGACAGGGACAGGTTCAAAAGGAAACAATCATCATTGGAGCTTAGATTTTCTTGCTTTCAGTGGTATTCAGGCTGTCTTCCTCCTCTCCAACACCCAAGAGGAGCAAATGGTGTAAGAAAGGATTCTCAGGAGACTTGCCTATCATTTCTAGCTATACTACTGACAAGTTCTTCTCTACAGCTGGTCTATTCAAAACAGACCAAGGTTCCTTCATTGCTTACAATTGAAAGAGCTCCAACCCAAATCAACAAGAAGTTACAAAGGAAGGAGCTAAGTTGTCCATTTCCCTAGAGGAAGAAACACTCAAAGACTCAAATCAAAGAAGTTGCCCAAGAAACTTGCAGTCCAGTCTGGTGAAACTCAGAAAGAAGATTAACCATCTCAAGACAGTTATTCAAGAGAACTCTCAAGAGCACTGGTACCAACGGTTCTTCTCCAAGCAGCAACTTTTACAATGATTAAAAACAGCCTACATGAATGATCAAAACTTAAGACATCATGAAGGAGGTAGGAAAAGAACAAAAGATATTACATATACCCTCTGCAACAGAGAATTGGAACAGGTATCAAAAATCCAAAAATCCTAGCTAAAATGTATTCAGCAAAGAACAAGCTAAAACATTCTGGCACCATGGAAAGATCTAAACACCTATTTAGCCATGGGATATCCACTTAGGTATTTAAGAAAAAAATGCTGTAAAACTTTATCACTGGATTACAAACCTGTTCCTGTTACACACAGGTTAGGGGAACCACCCTAATCCCATCTCATAACCAACACACTGTCATACGAACCTTTGCACTTTTCAACTCACCAGCCTCCCATCTTCTTGTGAGTATGTAAGCAAAACAAAGTTGAAGGCATCCCTGAAAGTCAATGCTTTGAAACAGCATAATTTTCTGAAACTGTCTTGTATAATTTTGTCAAATCATCAGGATCTGATCACATTAATAAAGAAGGGTACTTTGTTTGGAATGGTTCCTAATTTATCTGATGTACCTTTTGCCTGCAACAAAGAGCACCTATGCAGTCAGAGGGATCTCTATTTAAAGAACTATTATATTTGTCTTAGAAGCTTCAGACTCAGAGATGCATCCTAAAGATACTCAAGTCCCATTTTACCTGCTATACACCTCTCTCACAGTGATTAAAGACTTGGAGTTTTACAAGAGACAAAATATTGCAATTTTTGTGAGTTTTCCCTATACCAAAAGGGACAGTGTCTTGCTACACAGTCACTGAACAAAAATGGCTTGTAATTTCCTAATTGAACATGAGCTACACAGCCATGTTGCATGTCCACTACAGCACCATCAGCTGCAGAGATGTCAGAGAACACCGTCTGCCTATTTGCCTGAGGAGAAATGAGTTGAAAGTCCAAGTGATGTAACAGATCTCCCTGCCTTTTGTGAATGCTCCATTTCCACAGATATTTATGGAACCCATTTCATAGAAAAAAAGAGATAAGAGAACAAGTGCCCTTCAACATTACAGTGCTAAGAAAGCACTATCTCAACAGAAAAGGCAAGGGGCAGTCACAGCAAGCCACATGAGGCCTCAGTCCAACAATCCATGGGAAAGAAAGTGAGATTCCAAAAGAGAATGGGAAAGAAGCCCTAAACTTCAAATGCAAGAAGTCGTTAACCTAGAAAGAGGTCTTGGACACATTCATAAAGCTCTAGAGTTCTGGAAGCTTGTTGTCCACAACAAAATCACAGCTGTTGAACAGCCCAGAACTCAGGTGTATCCCCTGAGTCTCTGAGAACTACAGGATGGTTTGGGTTGGAAAGACCTTAAAGGTCATCTAGATCCAACTCCCTTGCCACGAGCAGGGAAGCTTCCACTAGACCAGGATGCTCAAAGCCCCATCCAACCTAGTCTTGAACACCTCCAGGGATACAGAGTCCACAAACTCTTCAGGCAACAGGTTTCAGTGCCTCACCACCCTCATAGTTAAAAATTTCATCTTCTGTAGTTATGCCAGAAATCCAGATAATCCTGCTCACTGCCTCTCTCACTTCTGAGTCAAATTCAGTGACAACTACTTCTTCCTATGCTCCTCAGCCAGGGCTTGTGAAAGTCACTTACCTGCAGCTTCTGAAATGGATTTCTTCTGACAGATTCAGATGAATGATAAATGCTCCGGCTTGACCGCTGGCCTGGATCCTGGCATACAAAGCCTATGGGCACCAAGAGCCACATGAGAACTTTAAGACAGACACACCTTGAAATATAAATCCAGCATTCCTGTTCACAATCTTAGTCTATACAGGATCTTCTTATCCCTGCTCAACGTCCAGTAGAGATGCTTTTCTTTTTTATACCTTGCTATGTTTAATCCTAAACTGTAATTGCATTACATTTTTTGAATAAAAACTTGCTTCAAGACCAAGTACTTAAATCAATAAATCAGTTACTGAACAGCAGCACTGAGACAGACTTGGTTTTTTCAACAGCTGAGCAGCGTAGCTCAGGACAATTCTCCTTCTTTCACTATTGGGGAAAATTGTATCAAGCAACTAAATCGAGATGCAAGGGACACTGTGCTCTAGACAGTACTCCAATTCTAGTAACCCAGCCAAAACCCACACATTCAACCTAAAAATGCATGAATACTTACTCTGAAAGCTAAAGGGAGAGCAGTGTCTTCAAATACCAAAGTAGGGACTCTTAAAACCACCTAAGCATCACAGATGATTATTCTGAAGTTGAAATGTCCATACATCACTTCTTAGTGCTAAATACAGCTGCTCTCCTTAACTAGTGTTCACCTCTGTTATAGTCATCTAGTAACATGCAGCTCATAAACCCACCTTTTACTGGTTTTAAATGAAGGAAAGATTGAAGGATTTTTTTTTGTTTCACTCACCTACAAGAGTGAACATATCTGAGAGCATGCTAGCTTTTATCTTCAGGTCCAAAGGAGCATCACTGTCCCCACATGCAACAGAGGATAATAGGAATTATTTTTCTGGCATTAAATGAGAGGAATGTATCAGTATTCATTCAATATAGTTTCTCTGCCTTCTTAAAACAGGCAAAAACAAGAAGACAACTAGGTGATTTTCACATACATAGGCAAAGATCAGAGAGCAACAGATTAATCTGTTCAACGTTTTTCCACAGGTTTTAGTGTCCTAATGCAGACATACAGCTTTGTTTAAACTTTCCTTAGAGCTAGAAACATTTTCTTTGAATGTGTGTATGTTACATTTCATGAAGTAGATAGAAGTTTTTGTTATAGAGTTCTTAAAAACCACACTTAACTATGCCTCTTCCACATAAAATCATAGCTGAGTGACCTACAAAAAAGAAATCCTTGATTTCCATTAGAGCATAAGGGTCAGCATAAGGGCCAAGTCAACACTCACTCTTTAACATTTATCTGATTAGAGTACTAGACTGAGCCCAAGAACTCTTCTACATACTCAAGCAAAGTGTAACTGATTGAATTCTGATTGGACTCCAAATTCTTAAAGCTTCTATCAGCCAAGTAGATTGAAATCCAACACAATAGTCTGACAGAGCTCCAGAATTTATCTGTGATGAGAGATTATGAAGCGTTAGCAATAAGGATGGAAGAGAAATAATTAAAAAGTAAATGGAATCCCAACTGGGCTCTTTCAAAACCTATTGCTGCAATAAGTTTGTTTATCCAAAGGAAAAAAGCAAAGGAGTATCCTCTCTGCCAATCAGCTATAGAACAAAATCTGCAGCTATCATGAAATCACGCCCTCCTAGGACCACAAGTTTCAAGGACAACAGCCTCTAGCAACAGTTCCTGCCTCTCATTAAACTGGGAATCACTTACCAGGCCAATGATGGGGACAGGTTCACTTCCAACAGCCAGGGTTTCAGAGTGTCATCAATAAGGACATCAAAACCATATAGCTCTGAAAACACAGCAGACACCAAGTTCACCTTACTGCATCTTTAAGCATTCAGGTAAGGTCCAACATTCATCTCTACCAGGTCATTTCTATCTCAGTTATACATGTTAAATCTGGTAAACTCTCTAGGGACGAACAAATAGTAACATTCCTCAAGTGGCAATTTTCACTTCCTCAGAACCAAACTTAAATAAATATATTCTGCCTGTGGGGGAAAGAAGGGAACAAAAATATTAGGAAAGTATTATATAGAAAAATAAAAAAACTCTTTACTGCCCACAAGCTGTAGTTCATACAGAACTCTACTCCTTGCTTTCAGATAGAATTGACACAAGCATAGCAGGTTCAATCTATTTCTTCCACTGGATCCTGGAAACAAAACTTCATTCTCCTTTCCCTTTTTAATCCTTTTATTCATTGTTCTAGTCAGCTAGAGAAAAATCTTGCTTCTTTAAAGTATCAGGTTCTTTTCAAATATTCTTGTACATTTTCTGCAATATCCCCATGGGGTTACACAGCAGACTTCTCCTCGGCAACTCCATCTACATGGACAACCTCCCACAGCATTTTAGCTTATTGACAGCTTGCCACTTTGCAGCAAACCACAACAGAAATATTTTTTCCTTAGTTTCTAAAACATTCATAACATATTCCATCTGATAGATGTGTTCTGCTCTACACAGGTCAGGTTGAAGCCAGCTTCCCATTCCAAATCTGATTTTACTGTTTCACTCTCTAAACACGTTTGCTCTAGTTTGGAAAGAGTTGCAAGAAGGATGCTACACAAAGATGAGTCTAAATCAGAAACTGGAATTAATGCAATTCCTTATTCCAGCATTAAGAAATAGACCTAATAATCATCAGAGCAACTTAAGCAATTTTTTTTTTCAAACTCCACAAAACAGGGTATTGACAGAGGATTTTCATGGAATTAACCAGTTCCCTAGTGCCTGAAATAAAAGCAGGAGAACTTATTTGCCATGTTTCTTTCCTTGAATTCTGGCCTTGGCCTTTTGTCGACATTGATGGTGGCTCTGGGGAGCTGGACTGCTTGACAAGATCTTCCTATACAGGCAGCTGTGCAAAAGCTCATGTAGCTTATAATGGGAAGTTAACAAGCTGGGGCAGGGGGGAGGCTTGGAAGGAAGGAAATGGCAGAAGAGTGAGCATTGCCTGCTCACTCTTCTAGAGTCTATAGCCAGACACTGAATGGGAAACAAACCAGCAGACAGTTAAAAAGTTGGTTCACTCCAAAGAAATGTGGCTGAATCTACATTTTGCTCTCTTGCTCCCCAAACAGGAATGGCTGCAGTAGAGGGAAAAGGAGAAGGTGGGGATTTTAAGTATAAACATTAGCAAAGCATTCTGAACAGAAGAAACGTCTGATAACTTTAATACAATAATATTTAATTTAATATTTCAAAATACAAACTCAGGTTTGGTGAAGCACGGAAAACTTGGCAGCTCATGCCCAAGGCAGAGAAGCAATGAGTGGGCCTGCAGCGGCTGCTGGTCTGCATCCTCCCAGCCCCAGTCGGGAAGCAGCACATTTTGTTTTGACTAGCTCCTGCTTCTTTTGCTGCTGGCCATTCCCTTCCTTGGCCCCTCGGAGGCCCTTTCCTAGTATTTTGGCTCCTCTGACTTTGTCCTCCTCTCCCACACAATTCTCTTGCAAATTGCTTGCTCTTTAAAGCTCCATCTTTCCCACCCAGTTACTCATTCTGTCCTTTTTTCAAATACACATGGGAAACCTTTTAACCTCAACTAGCTCTAACCATGCTGCTGCAGCTTTACATTCCTCTCCCTTGTGTCTGTCTTATTTATTAGGACAGTGAGTTCTTCAGGGTATCCCTGTTGACTCAATTCCATTGTCAAACACGTATTCTAAAGCTACTTGCAACGACTTGGGGTCTCCTAGGAAGTGTCCACTGTTGCTCCATAATGCCCCAAGTTTCACGTATTATGAGTCATAGCTACAAGCCCTAGACAGATGTCTCTGCTACCTAAGGGCATCAGGAGCTATGTAATATCCATGTTCTGGCAACTGAATCAAGCCTTACAGATTCCATGCAGGGCTTAGCACAAAGATCTGCTCAACAGTCAGAAGTTTACCCAGAAATATCCTGCTGGCCCTTTTCCACATTTGGAAAATGTACTTCCCACATAAACAAGTAGTCATAGTACCCTTTCCACTGTGAGACTCCACTACCACTTGATAAAATAAATACACAGGCAGGTCAAAGATGTGGAGTCACATGAGCATAGGATAATCAAAAGTATGTCCTCTGCAATTACCAGCTTCAGCAAGGCTGCCATTTTCCTCTGCAGAGAGAGCAAAGAGAAAAACTGAGAGAGCAAAACATGCCTCACACTGTGGCAATGGTAGGTTCAGGACAAGCCACCTAGTGCCAGTATTGTTACTAAGGGAAGAACAGAAGAAACTGAGATACCAAGTTTCCATAGTGCCTTCTCTTGCTACTAGAATCCACAACAACGTGTTTCACCCCTGCAGTTTGTTAAAGACTAGGATTTTTTCAGGAGGTACCAACGGTTTACAAGACTCCACAGGAACAGCTGCCTCTTCCTCCTCTATTCCCCAGAGAGAAGTCACTGTTGACTGAGCTTGCCATCCTCCCAAAAGAAAGCCTAGCTTCAGAGTAGTCTAACAGCATCTGTTCAGCCAGGGACTTTTTTGCCAATGACATTATCTAAGACTAAGACAAAGGCCAGAGAGACAGTCTCAGCTTTTTGGTTCTGGTAAACTCCCATGTATTCCAAGTTCATCTTATAATCCTCTCCAAGACTGCACCAGCACTCTCTTTTACAAAATATCCCCACAGAATTTGTTATTCTCTGTAAGTATAGAAATTAAGTCACAAGTGATAGCACAGTAGCATAAACAAATTCTTCATGACTTTGTATAGCATGAATAAGCTCAGTTCCTAAAGGGTCACTGTAATTCTGGTCTTTCTTTGCAGCTTGTTCCCAGGAGAAAAAAAAGCTTTACTGCAAAGTACATACTCTACAATTAAATGGAGACAACCTGAAGTTATGAAAGGACACGAACAGTGGGGAAAAAAAATTGCACAGCATGTAACTCTTTTGCTATCACAATAAAAACCCATCTCCTGGTTTTATGTAGGAGCATATTTACAGACCTTTCTAAGGCAAGGAAATTTTGCCACTGAAATTCAAGTCTTCCATTTTTCCTTCCTACTCTTTCTGTTCTTATATTAAGGTTTATTTCCCGTTTTAAGAGAACTTTATTTTAACAGAGAAAGGTTTTATCTCTATGTTATTACAGAAAAGGACTGAACAAGAGGGGACAAAATTATTCCACGTGTTGGTGTTCTTGCCTACTTCATGAGATGCAGCTTGTACCAGCCAGAGTTTGTCACACTAGCTCAGCCAAATGTGTGACTGCCTCCCTCTGAGGCACTCTCTGCACTCTAGGTAACCAGAGAAAGCCAATCACCCATAAGAACACTTCTCTGAAGAGAACCTTCTTTACTTCTACTGAAGCCTGAAGGACAATTATTCATGTTCTCAATAGAAGTCTTCAAAAGTGGATTAATTTCAAGGTACATACATAGAGTCAGAAAATAACTTAAGTTGGAAGGAACCCATAAAGATCACTGAGTCCAACTCCTGCTCCTCACATGACTACCTTAGACTAAATCATATGATGTAAGCGATCATCCAGACACTCCTTGAGCCCAGCACAAATCCTGTCAGAATTCACTTCCCTGGAGAGCCTGTTCCAGTGACTGACCACCCTCTCCATGAAGAATCTTTTCCTAACATCCCTCCTGATCTTCTCCTGATACAGCTTCATTCCACTTCCTTGTGTCCTATCACTGGTCACCAGAGAGAGGTGATCAGCACATCCCTGTCCACCACCCTCCTTGAGGCAGCTGTAGACTGCAATAAGGTCACTCCTCAGCCATCTTCAGGATCAACATGCCAAGCAATCTCAGCTTCTCCTCAACAGTCTTGCCCTTAAGAACTTTCACGATTTTGGTTGACCTCCTTCTAGATAAACCATTACTTTCTTTGGTGAAGCAAAGATTACAACTGAGCTTAGCTTATTATCTATACCAAAATCAGACTCAGAATAATCCTTCAACTCTGAAGGCAGAAAAGTTAATAAGGCCATCTTCAAGGCTAACATCATAGAATGGGGATCTTGGTGCAAGTTGGGCTGCCTTTATAATCCCAATTTTACTGAGTAAATAAATTATCACCCACAAGGTATAAACTTGTTCGACCCAGTTTGTGATACCAGAGTGAGCAAAAAGGTCATTATCCCAGTAACCACTTTAGGACATCACTTAACTGCCCCTACAACACTGAGGAACTTAAGAGTAGATATGCAGATACTTGGTCCTCAACAAACTCAAGTGCCCAAATTAACAAAATATAATACTACGTAGACCAAAATAAAAGCCATCTGACTCTACAGATGGATCCATGAGGTGAAGGACAAAGAGAGTATGTTTCCCAACCTCATTACCCCAAGTTCTTCTGATTTCAAGCTCTTACGCTCCAAGAACCTCAGCCCCAAGAAAGCCATGAGACAAGAATAACCTGGTGCTCCTCACTTTCATGTCATCTCTCTGGTGAAGATCCTAATGCCACCACAGGAATCAGTGGTAGTAGAAGACAATGAGAAGCCAGGGTTGATTCTGACTTTGGTAACACAAGTCTATTGATGATAAATTAACAGTGCTGGTCACTTCCTAAGTCTCCCAAAAACAGACATAAAAGCTTTTTAGGTCTGCCCCAGCCTTCTGAGAAAGAGAACTGGTGCTACCAAGCTGAAAACAACTTCCTAAAGAAACAGAAAGTTTCTGCAGCAATGGGGATCTTGAGTCTTTTAACCAAGCTCTGGGTACTAAATCATCAATATCAGATAGGTACCATTTAGAGCCATGAAGTGACAAGTACAAAAAAACAGTGCAGGGATAGACCCTCCATTCCTATAGAAGGTATGATTAGAAGATCTATCCCTTGAACTCATTTTGCCCTTCAGACTCAGCTGACAGTTTAGCTAAATTTGAAGATACAGTTACATTACAAATTCTACCTTGCCCATCAGATCATCAAAACACCTGTCTTGAAGAGTACAGGCCACCTGAATCTGCTTGTAGCCAGAGGATTCTATGGACAACCTTCTTCAGGTTCCAATGGCATCTTTACATACTGGCTTCAAAACAAACACTGATGGTAAGGCTATAAAAATAGAATGGATTAAGCTTTGCAGAAAAAAGGTAATGGTAGGAAATCCCTGTTCAGCTTTTCTGTGACATGTCATAAGAAACCAGAAAAACATAGGAAATACATATGGTACATGTATGGCTGACTTAAGTCACTAAGCATGGACTCACCTCACATCAAGTAAGTGTGAATAGGAATTCCTTAAGAAACTCAAATGTTTAGTGCCCTGCAAAAGTCATAATGAAGCAGGTCAGCACTGTTCAAAACTACAAAAGGCCTTCCCCAAATAGGTCAACTGCCATTACTAACAAACTTAAATGTTCATGAACATAGGCAACATAGGTAGTTGAGAAACTGGTGATTCAGCACAAATGAAGACGTTTTAAAGCACTTAGCTCCAGGTCACCACCACTCAAGTCATACAATAGTTTATTGTCTGCTTTTATCTCAGTATAGATGTGATTAGAAGCAAAAGCCTACCCAATTCAGCCTTAGGTCACAGAAGCAGCTAAATAAGAAACTCATTGCTTTGGTGGAATCAATATGCACATTACCCTATCTTGGCCTGCCTTCTTGACTGCAGACAAGCTCAGCAGTGTCACAGCTGGGTTTACTAGAACGTAAATGAAACAAGAGAACTTCAATCTGTTGCTTCTTTAGGCTCACATTTCAGTGAGTGTAGACAGTGGTGCTACACTAGCTGCTGGCAAAAATATGTGCTGCACCCAGCCACCTTCATTTCATCCCCCACTAAACCATGCCATAGGGAGATCTTTCATTCTGCCTGAAAGCAGGCCTTACTGCCTTTTCTAGCCTACCCAGAAGTGCTTACTTCAAGAGGGAGGAAAACGCAATCTGTAATCAGCTGAGGCAATGCAGCCCTGTTGTACCTCCTGTTCCCACACTAAGATGTCACGTCCCTCAAATAAGTGCAAAATCTGTCTCTCTTAAAGAATGCTCCAGAGGTAACCATTGACTCAGCTGGTGACCAGCTTCAGGACAGTGCAGTGATTTGAAGAGTTGCAGCATGCCCTCCTCTGGAGTTACTTACTAGTTAAAACAATTTTGACTAGGAGCTTAATTTTACATAAGGAATTATTGGCTAACCACAAAGAACAAAACAGGGGTCTGGGATCACTTTGTTATTAACAGTGCATGAACAAGGAAACAAAATCATGTAGTACTTGTAGTGCTTCTGTGATGCACTTCAGAGGAACAAAACTGAGCATCCCAAGTCCTTTGAAAACTGATTATTTATTATTTACTAGAATGCAGTAAATAGCTCACATTACATGGCCAAAATAGAACTCACTACACAAATTGTCACCAGCACTCTGTTTTGACATTAGAAGAAGAACCATCCTGACCTACCACTCTCACTTTCTAAGTAAGCACTGGCAGCAGGAATCAGCCTGTCTCACCAGTCTTGTCTTAGAAAATGAAGAAGTCATGAATGAATTGTCTCCCTTTAAATCTAGGAAACAAGTATATTACATACAAAAAACACTTGTGAAAGAATTGAAGGACCTACAGTCCTTTAGCAGTACTAAACCATTAGAGAAATAAAGTGGGCAACCTCATCTGGAAAATTAGTACTTATGATTTAATTTTTAGGAAGAAAGTGGCAATTGTACAGGAGTTCTATTCCCTATAGCAACATTACAAACTCTAGACTAGAATACAACTTAGTTATATATTTTTAGAAGCTTTCCAAACAACACCCATCTCTGTATCTGAATTTCAGATAAAGGTTTCTGAAGTCTGAGATACTTTTCACATGATCAGCCCTTCTCAGGACACACACTCAGTTTCATTGTTCACAACTCAGAATGAAGAAAAAAAAAAAAACCAAAATAAAACCCCAGCTCTTGTGAGACTCTACATGCTGCCTTGAAATCTTCATTCTCATTTTTCTCCTTCATGCTAACATATGAACTGAACCATTATGAACACTTGCAGCTAGAAAAACTGAATATTTACTACAAGGTTAAGTCATATAACCAAAAAGTGTCAGAACAAGACACACAGATGACAAATGAACCATACAGCACGATGGAAGTTCAAATCCTTGAGACAAGGACCACCACTTAATTGTGGGGGTAGGTGGCAGAAAGTACTGAGCTCTTGAAATGCCTAAGTCTCCCTAGGGAAGCAGTATGGCTCCTACTTAAGCTCTCTTTCCTGGGAAGCTCTTAATTTATGTTTACACTGAAATAAACGGAACAAAACAGTTTATTTGTGGGGGAGCATCTGAGAGGGTGGTTAGTGCAGCCCTGGGGAGGCAGCAGGAAGTGGGATAACCTCAGAGCCAGGCCCAGCAGAAAGTACATGAGGAACATTCGTTTCCATATATACTCTGGAGACACAACTGAGGAAGGAAAAGGGAGAAGCCAAAAAAAAGAGGCAGCCAAAGTGGTTTTGATGTGTCGTTTTTTCAACTAGCCAATAAAGTGCTGTTTCACTGAGACTTTTATCTAACTCATAAATCCCCATGTATGACCAGGTCCTCCAACTTTGAACAAAGGCATCAAAGTCAGTCAGGAGAAACTATGGTGGGAGAGGTAGCTAGTTTTGGGAGGTAACTAAACAACCTATCAGTCATGGCTTCTTGATTCCTGACTGTCTTATCACTTCCAAATATCCAAAGATGCTTTTATGCTGGAGTGCTGAAAGCTGCAGAATTGTCAATACCTAAGCACAACTCAAGGACCACATAAATGGATCTGACCTGTCACAGCTAGTTTAAATACAAGTTCAAATACCTAAACACAGGATAGCCTAAGCCAAGCTTGGCCTTTGGTTTAAGCACTGACCGCGACTTCATCTTTGTGCATGCATCCACATGAGTGAAGGACGGCTAGGAGCAGGAGGAGGCCTCTTTAGGGAAGGTTGGGAAGCAGCCACTGGAAAGCGGGAGAAGGCACACTGTGGTACCAGCCGCTGCTTTCTGGAGCCCGTCCCAGCATGTGCTGGCAGCGGGCTGTCCCGTGCCTTTGCCAGCACAGAGCTGTGCGCGCAGCTCCTGCCAGCAGCGGCCACGGACGCCCCCGCGCGGCGCTCCGGAACCAGCACCGACCATCCGCCGCCACCGGCATTCCAGCCACTGCCACACACGGCTTCTCCCCATCCTCGCACGCACCAGGAAAATGCAAAGCTACATTGCTAGATGGCTCGAGAGAAAATAGCAAATGCTCTAAAAACGTGTTTAATCATCCACAGCTACTCGTTGCAAGGGCACTAGTAAATCACCAACTTTCCAGCACATCCCCAAGTTCCCTTTCAAGACCCTTTTCATCATCCTATTTTCATTTTCTTGCACGAGACTCTGATCAATGGTACTGACACAGGGTGAATTCGATGTCCCCTACCCTCATCGGAGCTTATGCTGAGGGAAAAAAAAAAAAAACACAACTAACAAACCAAGACAAGGAAAAGAGCATCCAGCTTCCTTGCACTAAGGAATGCACATTTCTCTCTAGCATGACAAAGCTGGAGGTTCCAAACAGTACTCAACAGGCAATTAACAAAAATGTCCCCAGTGTCTTACCAAAGCAGCTGTCACGATGTGAAAGAAAACTTTTACAAGCTGAGGCAATGGACAGCTCAGCAGAAATTAGCGTCTTGATAATCAGGTCCTCCACGTTGGCCATCAGTGCTGCAAGGAGGGGAGTGGGGGAGGAGGAAAAAGGAAAACAGTAGATTGTGAAGTAACACATAATATCCAGAAAGGCATGAGAATACGCATCTGGAGATACATCTTCGTGAATCAAAGCACATGAGACCCTACGGATGACAAAGCAATGATGCTTGGAAATCCATGCAAGCCCAAGTACATAGAGACATGCATAAGCATCCTCATGCAGAAGCACTCACAAATGAGAATGTGAGGATGGTAAATGTGAGTATATGTATAGTGCAGGTAAGCAGAAACATACGGCAAACACATCAGCACAAGTCAGCTGGAGTCTGACCACTGCCCACTCAGAGTAACAGGAAGGATTAAAAGAAGAGTTAAACAAGAGTGGGTCAGTGAGATAAGCCCTCAAACTACAGGGAATAAGCCATAGCACCAAGATACAAAAATTCTTCTTGTGAACTTTCAGGACGTAACTGTTCTGTGACACTGCACCTTCCTCTAAAGCAGCTGTTCCCATACCAAAATGCATAAATCATTTCAAAATTTTATGACTGGTGACACCCCCAGTCCTGCTGACCAACCTATAGATAACCCACAGTAAGCAAGCACTCTCCGGCTCCTGCATGAGCCTGTGAACAGAGCTCAGGAACAGGAGTCTAAGCAGACAGAGGAAGCAAAAGGTAAGAGAAGATGCACATGAGACGTAGACCTGGATTCCACACTGCACTTGGGATGAGTCATGCGATAGAAAGAACACCACACTGGTTTTGTTTTCAAGGACAAGCAACAGAGAAGTGACAGAAGAGAGAAATGAACAAATACTGGAGTCATAGTCTCAGAAGTTAGTAAGGATGAAAGGACAGCCTTCCTCACCCCTCACAGGGAGGGACAGGCAACTCCACACAGACATCTGGCAATCCCTGCTTCAAAGAGTATCTTCTAGAAACCACTTGACTAGAGAGTTTACTTTAGGTCTACAATTACTATTTCTCATGCTCAGATGATGACATGCAGGGACCTGAACAATTACAGAAAGAGCACGCCAGCAAATTCAGATGTGAACTTCTGTACCAGAAAACAACTAAGTGAAACCAACACAGCATGGAAACATCCCAGCACACATAAACAACCCAGAGCACAAAAACCCTGCCAGCCCAGACAAGGCCAGCACTTTTCAGCCAGCATTCTGCCTCCCTATGACCAGAACCAGATGCATGAGAGAAAGGTGCAAGAAGTCTTGTAATGGATAGTTAAAGAAATCTGCTTGCATTGCTCAGTAGTTTACTTAATTATTAAGAGTGTATATTTTATACTTGAGGTTGGGGTGAGGCATGGAGATGTATCAATATCAATAACTATGCATTCACAGCTTGCTGAACACGTGATGCAAGGGATTGGACAGCCATGCACACACACGATGGAAAAAAAGGCCACTTCCATCTGAAAGCCAGATTCAAACCCCTTTCTCCAACACTCGAATGTTCCTTGGCAACATTTGCAATATGGGCCATAGCTGCTATCAGTAATTTTACTGATGCCTCAGTATCACAGGTAAATTATCCCTTAAAGGATATACCCAGTTTCTACTCTGCAGATGCAGTTACTCCCAGCAGACCTGGCAAAGATGTGCAAAAGGGAGCTATTTTATATGAAACACAGACTAAATGAAAACACTCAGCAAAAACCTGAGCCATGGAAAGATGACACCACATCCAAGAGTCATTCAATTGTCCAGAGGTTGGTCACTCATCAGACCGAACAGGCCATGGGAGCAGTAGAGGGAGGGAAGCTTTTAGAAGGAATGGAATGACCTTAAGAAACGGGAAATGTAGGTAAAATATTAAGAAACACACCCTGAGGTCTCAGAACACTAGTTGCAAAAAGGAAGGGGTTAGGCCTTGTCTCTGGGGATAGGGAATAAATGCACAGCCCTAGGGAGTAAGGAACAATGCTTCCCTCCACCCTGCTCTGGTGCTAAATGAGACTCACTGGGGCTCTTCTTTGGCTTCTTAGAATTCACACTAGCGAGATGCTCAAGATCCAACAAAGAAATAAAAGAAGATTTTTACTGACCTGCAGTGTCTCTCCCCTCTTGTTTTAAGTACCTCAGCATTGCACTCATGCTCCACTTGTTTCCATAATCCTCTACTTCAGGATCATCACAGCTAAAAATAAATGAAAGAAGGAGATTGACACCACTGGCCTACCTCTATAGATCAGCATTAGACCAACTTAGGTAAACTGACCCAACCTCTAAAGAACGAGTTCCATTTTCCAGCCAAGTACCTGACATAATCTCCACTCTTCTTGTTGACACTGTAGTTGGTCAGATGCATGAACTGGTTTTTTATGTTCTTGGATGCCTGGTCATACCTCACTGTTGCAAATCTGTAAAGAGGAATAAAAATTCACAGTACTTCTTGAACAAGCAGCATTCTTGTTAGATACAGCAAGCATGTCACTACAAATCACAGACTACCACACAGACCACTCAACAGCAACACCTAGGGAGAGAACGCACATAATAAGAGTTCATCAAATGCAAAAGACAGTTTATCCTTAAAGGAAACATCAAACAAAAAATAATGTAACAGAATGTGAATATAATGTAATAGAACAGTTGCAGTTGGAAAAGACTTACAATAGTCATCTAGCCCAACTGCAATCATTTTCTCACACTACATGTAATCCTAATTCAATACATATTTTAGGCCTCAGACTTTGGAGAAAAACGAATTTTAAAAAATTGAGAGCAGAATCCAGAGCATCAGGTAGGTAGAATGACCAGTATGAGCCACTGATAATCCCTATAGCTTGTAACAGCAAACATGTTCCAGTTCAAAAACCCCCAAACAACAACAAAAAAATCAACAAGAGAAAAAACACCTTGACTCTGACAATCCTTCTGTACCACAAGAGCTTAAGATGCCAATGTCTCAAAAGAGATAAGGGGAGTAAGAAAAGATAAGAGTACTCAAACACACGCTATCCAAAGAAGCCCCAACAAGAGGAAAAGTATGTACCAAGGAGAGCAGGGTTAGCTGCATAAAAAGGGGAGTAGATATGGGAGAAGCCTCAATACAGGATAAAGAAGGCAGGATTCAGAAAAAATGGAAGAGGGAGAGAAAGTTGGATCATCTGGTTATGCAATGAAATAACATTCAGAAAAGAATGCATCTCCAACTTTTTTTCATTAATAGTCATCTCTCTTCATCCTTCCTCAATTATTTCCCATAGTTTAGAAGAAGCTGCTGAAGTATACAAAGACAGCTAACAAGTTACACACACACAAAAAAAAAAAAAATACAATCCTTCCTTTAGAAAACTGCCAAAAAACAAAGATCTTATTTCTCAGTTAAAATGATTCCACTACTGCCCTCACTTGGTAGCCATTTTGAGAAATACCTGCTGCCATAAGAACTATACCAGCAAATCGATGAAAATGCTTAAACTTATCCTTAAATACCCATGTGGAAGCAGGGGCGAAAACAAACCCCCCATGATATAACTAATTTTAAATGGCAAGGTTAAAAGAGTGAGAAATATTTTGTACTTTATTTTTCTCAGCTTTAACTGCGTATGAAGTCAGAGCAGCTGGCAACAAAAGCATTTGGAAGTTTGGATCCCCTTTCTACATATTTCCACAGCTTAAAGTATTTGAATTTCTTTTCAGTTTAACTGTAAGTTTCCTGGATTTAGCACTTCTGTTTTGAAAGCAGTGACAAAAGCCCTGTCATATATTTCGTTCTTATTTATGATTTCATCATCTCTGTCTTAACAATTATTTACTGGCAGCATACCAGAAGTATTTGCTGAAATATACTTTCAGCCAGATCCTGCAAGATATTGAGCACAATCAGAGAGCCATTTCAAGTCTCCCTTGGCACTTCCAAGGAGAGGGCAATTAGGTTCACCATGCTTTTTACCTTATGCTTTTAATTTTTCATCCTCAAATACGAGAATAGGAACCCTTGGAAGACACAGACAAACTCTCAACAATACTATTTCTGTACCTTCAAATGCTTGCATTATCTTCTTTCTACAGAGACTATCCTTAATTATTAGGTGGTCTGAGCTCCATGCTCAGAATTTTACATTTCCATGGGGACTGTCTATTCAGAAGATATTTCACTGTGTTCCAGAGCTCCCAGTAGCTAAGCTTTCTCTTTTACTCGGATGCTACCATCTTGAAGGACATCATGGGCAACTTCAGCAATGCACCAAAATCCTCCAAAACACTAAATTACTCATGTCTACTCTCAAAAAAGCCCAAGCTTTTAGCAACATAATCCAATGCTTAATAATACATTCAACCAGAGCTGGTTTGACCAGCCTCATGCTAAGTTCAAGCCTGCAAAAGGAAAATCCAAGCTATTTCTAGAGCTTCTATCAATAGCCTCTGGATGTCAGAATAGTAACAGATCAGAAGTACAATGCTAGCAAATAGCCCACACTCCTTACACTTGTGTTTTGCACTTGCTTGAGATGGAGGAGTGTTACTACCTCTGAAATACCAGTCACAATTCCCTTCAGTACTCTACAGCTTTACAAAGTATACTCTACTGTATCATTCTTCCACTGTAGTAACTGTGCTGCTCATCCACCACACTCATTCTCTCCAGGAAGGACAACAGACTTGCAGGCTACAGAATGTCTTGTTTCAGCAGAAATTTACCGTTATTTTAGAGAAACCAAGGTCATAGGAAAAGCCCTTACAGTAATAGTGGAAAAATAGAAAAAAATTGAAAATTAGAAAACCTGATTTCTAGGTGTTAACCTGAAATTAGAATAAACTCGAGGAATCTTACAATCTTTTAGAAGATTACTTCATTTAAAGACAACGTTCTTTTCCAATTTCATTCTGGGCCACTATTACGAACAGAATATATGTTACTTAAAAGATAAGGGCCAAGATTCTAAAAGCAATTCAAAAACTATATGCTAAGTAGGGACAGAAAATAAAGGGCAAGCCTTGTGTTTTCCTAGTAACAGAATTTACCACAAGTATATGCTGCAATATTCTGCATGAACCATTTTTCTAAACACTAAAGGCTTTATGCCCAGGTGTCTCATGTTGCTATAATCCAGCCAAAGAGTGATGAAGGCACAAGTACATGACTCCAGATCACCATCTGCCAGGACAGGACTGTTCCTCAGCCAAAGCATTACTCGTGGATGCTGCTATGTGGGAGCCTGCAATGAGACAGGAATCCAAGAGTACTAAACCAGAGGCTGGACTGTCCACACGTGGAGGCCCACCTTCAGCCAAAAAATACTATTTTATTAAGGGAAACTTATCTAAACACTATCTTCTGCTTACTAATACCATCCATCTCTTCTTACTCTGCTTCAAGCAACTGTCATTTTCTCCCACTGTGATCTGTTCCTGTCCAAGTTCTGGACTACTCCACAGGCCTTGCAATGCAGAGACCCATCACACTTAACAGGCATTGCTGATAAAGTTTGTGTGGGCTGAGTGGTTCAACAACTAGATTCACAATGCTTTTAATTCTTAAAAAAATAGAATTTCCCTATAGGACTTGTCAAGTGGAAAATAAACTAGGAAAATGTAAAATTTTCCACTATTAGTCAGACAGGAAGGTTTTCTGCCACTTCAGTGCATTCTTCTGTCCCCAGTTCATCTAAACCAGGAGTTCTTCTTATTGTTAACAATGTGAAATATTATGCAGGTAGCCAAGAAAGGAATGGATGTCTGTTCTATATCCACCATCAGAAGAATATCAACTCTGGTTTGGCCTGAATTCAGATTTGCTTTCTCTATAACACAAGTTCTAACCACCAGTTTTCAAAGTTGAATGACTGAACTTTCTTTCACCTGCCAATGTACTTGGAGAGCGTGCAGGAGTAAAAGATGCAAGAGGAATGGTCCTCTCTGACAGCATTAACCTGGGTCATCTCTGAGATATGTATTACACAGAGATAATACAGTTCACAGCAGCAAGAATATAGGAAGCACCTTCCCATGTTCTGATGTTATGTATTGCTTGTATTCACTGTCAAAAATGAACTGCAAGTGATTCTAAAGATACTCTCATTAGCTTGTTTACCTGGCCTTATTGCTGTCCCATTCTCGCAAAGATCCTCCCCTTCTATTGAATCTTTTTCTTTTGAAGTCTGAGGAAAGGCCTAAGTTAAGAAAATTAAGGACACATTCTAACACAGTATACAAGAGATTGGCTTCCAAAAGCCTCTAAGAAGAAATGTTATAGGAGAGCTTCTACCCCAAAACTACAGCTGGAAATAGGAAAGGTTAAACTGAGGTTGACTGGGCATTGTTCAGTTTCCACACTAACTGCTGCCTGTAATACAGCCTCCCAGGCAGAAGTAGCTGCAATCATATCGGGAACAGCCCTGGCAGCCTCCCTCCCTTTCACTGCAGCTTCTCTTCCCCCAGCAGGACTGAGGAGATACCCTTCATTTCTGAATTCAAAGCTTAGAATAGAGACGTGATCCTCATACATTCCACTGTTCTGATACATCTGCTCATGTCTCAGCTGGTCACAGCCAAGTCACACAGGCATATTCCAGCTTGGATGAAGGCAACAACCCATTCTCTATACTAACAACTACATACTACCACACAGCTCACCTTCCCCATCAGCACATTTCCCTTCCCCCTGGCTGTACTTCGTCTTGGATCAGAGAAGAAGAAAGAACAACCAAAAGCAAGCACAAGAGCGGCAGTACCAACAGCAAGTAGCCTTGGCAGCACAGAAAGAAATTTAAGGGAATAATCCTCACTAATTCCTTTAGATTCCAGAACTACTCTCAACCTCCAGATTAACAGTGTAACATTAAGAGAGATCCCAGCTCTCTGCCTCCCTGTCATGCTTCAGGTTCACCTTTGGTATTCAGATATTGAAAGATTCCAGTCTTTCTTCCCTTTCTTGTAAGAGTTCATTAAAAGCCTAATAACCACACTTAAGCTCTCTCTGCAATAGGTCACCTTCTCCACAAGTGCCATGCAAGCTTTTTCCCTGCTCACCTAGCAGTCTACAAAAATATGTCAGAGTCCACAGACTGAAAAATGTCAGATTGAAAAATCCCCAAATCCACCCCATCAAACTTCGGCCCTTTACCCACATCCCTACACTGCCTTAACCCAAACCACTACCCTTTTACTGTCACAGTTAGGCAGGACAGTACCCAAGGGACTGTACAACGCTCTTTGCCTTATCTCCAGCATTACTGAAGGAAATGAATTAACCACAAGGTAAAGTTTGCAAGTCATTTCAGAAACATGTAAACTGGATCATTAAATATTTATAGAAGATGTTACATGGTTTTGCATGAAACATGACAGCTCTGGAATGTGTATTTGAGGCATCTAGTCAGAGCCTGGGAAAGGAAGAAGAGAAGGGAAAGGACTCTGGAGTGGGAAGAAGGAAAGAATAGTTAATCCCTCTTCTTTCAAATGAGTTCTACAAAAAAGCACACATTATGATAGACTTTTCCATGACTGCACACAGAGTTCCTGTATAAATGTCCTGGAAATAATCAGTGTTGTGCTTTTACAAGCATGCTCCTCACGTTTTACGCTTGGAGACACTTTCCTAGTCCCTCGTTCCTCCCCGTGCATTAGACTTTAGCCTCCCTGTTAGTCTATTAGCTGCCACTTTGTTTAGGGAACATACTTCCCTTATGGTACAGGACAGAAAACAGAAGTCTAAAGACCAACACAATCCCCCTACCTCCAACATTATTATGTTTCACAGCATCCACCCAATATGTCGATTATGCATGAACAGGAGCTACAGCTTGTAAGGGAATTACTAAACATAAAAAGGAGTTTTGGTGACACCTCTATGATGGCAGTTTCTCTAATCAAAGCTGAATAAAATTACTCAGCAGTTCTATGTTAAAGAACAAGATACAGGAGCAGTTCTACCAGATGTCTGCGGGAACAAGGGGGAAAATAAAGACTTTTTTTAATGTTTTCACAACAAATTTGCATGTTTTCAATTTATGCATTGCCATTAACAGGATTTTGAACCTTCAGAGCACAAGAAAACACCATGAGGATAACCAAGCACTGGCCAGGTTGCCCAGAGAGGTTGTGGAGTCTCCCTCCTTGGAGATATTCAAAAGCCATCTGGACATGATCCTGGGCAACCAGACCTAGATGGCCCCACTTGAGCAGGGGCTTGGACCAGATCCCTTCCAACCTCAGCTACTCTGTGAGTTGGTGAACCTCGCATGTTCCGTTTCTCACATTCTCTAGTTTCGCATTGTTGAGACTGTCAGCAGCTTTAACAACTGAGCTGAGCAGCTTTAACAACTGCTTCAAATCAAAACAACAACACACAACAGTAGGGTCATGTAGTTATACACCTCAGTGATTCAGTAGTTATTCACCCCAGTGACCTGAATCTGATTATCTTAATTAAAAAGTAAGGAAGCAACCTTCGGGCTTGATGGTCTATCCACTGGCCTGAAGTCCAGCAGGTACATCTAGTAATAACACTGCACCACAGCTTCTGCAAAGGGCAATGACTACTGAAGTGGCTGTAGCCCAACTCCAGGTGTCCATGCAGAAATAAATGAATTGCATTCCCTAAGGAGCAGAGACTGCTGGGCAGGGATTACTGCAAGAGGGATGGGGCTGCTGCAGCTGGCTCAGCCAGCTCTGGCCTAAGCACAGCCTGTGAGCTAATGTGAATTTCTTGGCACAAAGCAAACACCTGAATTCCTTGGAAACCACAGGAATCCAGCACAGAAATGGTGAATATCCCAGAGGAGCCAGTGTCAATTAGGAAGCCAGGCTACTGAAGCAAGGGTGTCAACAAGACTGAGTGGTGTGAGCTCAGGTGACAGCATGGCAGCTAGTGGCAGGTGCTGTGAAGCCCAGTGGTCTAACCCCAGAGAGAATCCTTGTGTCCCACTGGAAAGTCTCCCCAAGTTGCTGCTACTTGGGTCTTTTGCAAGAATGTTTGGGTTTCAGTTCAGTTTTGCTTCTTCTTTTTCTCTATTTTTCAAATTCAGCATAAATCTGAATGACAAGTTGTTGATGGTCTACAACCCTTCCAGCTATTCAAGCTCAGAAATAAGGCTGTCTAAACACAGTTTAGGAGAAAAAGCTGTCTATCAAGAAGTCTCCCCAAAACAAGGAGCCGTTTCACTATGAATTCCCCACACTATGTGTCGAGCCCTCATCATGCCTGCAGGCACCAAGCAAGAGAGGTCCACCAGGCTCCTTTCTGTTCCACACAGAAGAAGGGCAAGTTAGACAGGAGAGAGAACTAGCAAAACAGGGAAGGCTCACAAACAGCACAAGCCATTCCTGGCCCTATGTTCTCTTCAGCTGTACTTCAGGCACAAATCAGGCTTCTTATTCTCTACTTACATTAAGGCCCCTCCAAAAACCAGTATAATCCACCAATTCAGCAGTTGGCTCCAAGTGAAGCCTTGGGACTCCCACATAACTGGGCTTGGTGAGTCACCTTCAAAAGCATGTCAAAGTTTATAATTAAGACTGTAGTTTATTAACAATGTACCTCTTATTCAAAATAAGATATAAAAGGTATGTCAATAAATATATTACATCGCCTGTTTTGGAAATCTCAGATAAATAAAACTATCAAGATTTTTAATGTATGATCACATGACAGGGTTATACCCTCAGGCAAACCTGGACCAAGCTTGCCATGACCATCATTTTCCAAAACTATACCTTCAATGCAAAGGTCCCAGCTACAATTCTCCAGGCTGTGATCACAGACAACCAATCTAGATTATAATTGTCCTTTCCAGTATAAAGTTACTAAATATCTGCCAATTTAACAGATGTATGGCAGCACACTGTGTCTACTTTTTTTTTTAATATGTACCAGAAAAGTGTTCAACACGCTTTCCAATCCAATAGGAGGATCTGAAGTCACCCAGTGCTGCTTTAGGTCTTACGCACAACTTCAGTCTTGTTTCAAGCCTCAAGTAAGAAAAAAATCCCCTCCCTCCAAACAGGTCACTGAATGTCTTCAAATTAATCTATTAGCAGCATACTTTCTAGAGGTCCACCAGACACAAAATACGCAAGGAGCTTTGATAGAGTTTGAGGGAGTCATGACTAGAAAAGCTGTATTGTAACAACAGGCAAAACCAGAGCATGTTCACTAACACCACTCTTAATAACTCTCCAGAAGTCTGAGTTGACTCTGTTCACTTGAGGCTCTGTCCCCTTACACAGCTTATTCCACATGGAGTGGGGTGGAAATAGCTAGAAAAGGAACTTATTCAACTTCAGTGCTTCCTAAGTTCTACTCAATATACTTTTAGAGGATAAACAGAAAAAAAACAAAACTAAAAAACCCAAATCAAAACAACAACAAAAACCACACCACACAAACAAACAAACACCAAACAAAAAACTCTGACACAAAACATTTGAAGTCATCATATTCCTGAAAAACTGCATTTAAAAATTAATAAAAAAGAAAGAGAGAACTTTGGCCAGGGCAAACCAAATAGTTATTTAGTACTTCCAGCACAACAGCTGAAGACTTCGTTACACACATCTTGATATATACCCTTCTATCTCCTTCAGATGAAACTTGCAAAGTGAAATAGAAGGTACAAAAATGTTGGATCCACAATCTCTTACTTCTCCTCAGCTCTGAAGCCTCAAATTCCACTCTAGATCATGTCATGACAAGTCTAGCTGTGCCAGAAGAAACAAGGCCTAAGGAAATATCTAGTCAAGCATCACAAATGTTTGTTATACCAGGTCTGTTCCTTGTAAAGATCATTACCTCTCATGGTTTCCTCATAACATTCCTTTTCTGGTAGGGGCCACCAAATTTACCAAAACAGTCAGGTTCCTCTTGGAATATGCAAAGCATAACACTAGAGAGGAACATGACCTTTCAGACAGACTGAGAAAATGGAAAAAAAAAAATAAAACACCAAGCTAGGTCATCCTTACTACACTTCAGAGATTATCTGCCTTCAGAAAGCAAATTCAAAACATGGACATCACCATAGTGCACCACAAGCACCAGCTGAGGTTCCAAAACGAGATCGCTTTGTTCTGCTGGTATTTTTCACCTTAGACTGCTTCAATACCACCTCTGATTCCAGACCCTGACATTACCTCCCAGTTCTCTGCTAGAAATTGTTTCTACCCTTAAGCAGTACAGGTTTTTTTTCTTAAGCAAAGTATTAAAAACAGCTTCTTCTCCCCAAGGTTAAAACACTTCTCTCCCCCTGCAGAGCTAAATTTTTGTCCCAGCTTTCAACCAAAGCATTACACTGTGAGGCAATACAGTGCTCTCTCCCAGCACGTAACTCACACTGTAAAATGAACGGCAAAACAGCTAAATAGGAAGCCATAATCCAGTAATTCCAGGTTCTTTACCTTTCACCAACTGAATCTGCAAACGCAGGGTATGGGGAAAACGCAAATTGCTACAACTAAAGACCTCTAGTGCCATCTGGAGGCCACACAGAACAGCCCACCTAAAGTTTCATCAGCCTCTGCTCACCTTGAGCATTGTCCTCCAAAGAGAGCTTGCCAGCACTTGCAGCATGAACATACCAGCTGTACAGCCACAGCAGATGGGAAAAGCTTAAGTATAATTAAAGATACTGTCTGCAATACTTACAGCTATCATGTGAAAGCATTCAACTGCAAGTCTTCAGCCATAGCTGACACTTCAGCTAAAACTGCTCAGTGGGCAGTTGAAGTTTGGTAACAGAACCAGAGCTACTCTCCATAGCCCAGAGCTATCTCTCTTGGAAGAGAGATAACAGCCCATTATTTTCATTTCCCCTACACCTCTTCCATAGTTGTGCTGGTAGAGTGGACCATACTGCAAAGCAGCATTAACACACCTAGTGCCACATTTAGTCTCCATATACTATCTACCTCTCACAGCAAGCTGAAGGATGGGATACAGTTTGAAAGAAAGAAAAACTGAAATTAATAATATTGTGGTGTCCTATAGATATATGTTCCACTTGTCATGTGTGTTGACACCATGAGCACCAGATTTGATTATAGTTTAAACAAATGGAATCTAAACACACATCAAACTGCTAAGGATTTCAGAACACTGGAAAGTGATTTGCAAGTATTGCTGCCAGATGGGCATTAAGAAGATGGGCATGGAAGACTGAGAGTCCAGAATTGTTGAGACTGATGTTTCTGAATGGATACCCAGATATGTACTTCCACACTCTTGCCCTCAAGCAAAATATATTACTCAACTGGCAAAAATGCACCCTTATCCTCAGAGTAGAACACTTGTGTTTATATAGATGGATTTTTCCAGAAGTAAACTCCTTTGTTACAAGATCAGCAGAATCACCTTTAAAATATTAATGATGCTGCAAATCCTATTTTTGAAGGCCTGCTATGTACTGCCCATTCTGAGAACATGCTGGAATTCTACACTATCTTGTTTCCCTCTTCACTTTTCAAAAACATGCAATATTAGCAGGTAACAATTTAGCTGCCAGTTCCCAAGAGAAAAGAATTGCATGAATGGCATGTTTAAGGCTCCCTTTCTAAAGCGAATATAGTTGTTAAGCTTTCCACTTACAAGCTTCCCCTTTCTGCCTCCTTTTAGGGAAAAAACGTGTTCACATTATGTTTACAGGTAGAGGCACATCACAACACACCTGAAGAGCACTTACAGATTTCATGGATATTTCCTGTGGGATCATTATTTAGGTATTCTCTCCAAATTATTCAAAGATAATTTGGATTCAGTATCTACCCAAGTCAGCGCCATGAACCCCAGGCACGAATACATCAGATGTGCTTTTAAGAAAGATACAGCATTACTTAAAACTGTTGCTGAAGGCAGTCGTGCTGTGTTCTTTTCTCAAACATCATTACAGTTAAGATTCTGATCTGTTAGGAATTCAGAGGGGTGATTGCTTCAAATATTTTGCTAAACTTCTGGGACAAAGAAAAACAGGTATTTTTGGTAGATGAGTATTGATTCTACGGAATCTTAGGTGTCTTTCATGACTTACATACAAAGGAAAATTGTCATCTTGCAGGGTAAAAACAGTGAATTAGCCTAAAACCACTCAGTAGATACTGCAGAAAATACAAATGCTGACCTAAAATTTAGAAGAGTCATTGAAATGAACGAGTCACTGAGCTAATTCACTAACAAGTCTCCAACTACTTTTTTTTTTGGATAAATTTGAGCAAGCTTGGATTCACTTTCCCTTGGAGAACTGAGAAGAGGCAGAAAGGTATCAACAATCATAAGTTTCAAGAAGAACACAGCCTTGAGAATGAACGTGCCAATGATGATCTGTTTGGCCATTCAACCCTTGAGAGTTGGAAACTTGCTTTATTAATTATATAATATATATATATAAAATCCCTCACACAATATCCTATAATCTATATGAAGAAACCTGATGGGACATAGTATGATGAAGTATCATCTATTTAAACTCTGCAGAATTCCCTGACACTTTCCTCATTTTACTGTTGTTTCAGGAGTAGAGAGGCAAGCCGAGAAATGTCTGGATCACCAAATGCAGGTACACTGAAAAACAAAGACTTCTCCCATACCTGGCCAATCCTTCCTCGTAGAGATAGACGACAAGTGGATCATAGGATGTAACCAGAACATAGAGACGCACATCGAACTTGAAATCTGAAATACAGTTGTCAAGAGTCAGTGACTACAAATGTCTTTCAGACATGACAATTAGCTGAGGAATTTCAACAGACTCTGAGAGTAAGAAACCATTATCTGCTGATGAAATAGGTGCCTGAAGCTATCCCAGTTGAAAAGCTTCCAGGTTTTAATGAATTCTCTAGTTACATTTGTCTGATGCTAGGCCAAGCTAGACCACTCAATTATTCAACTAAACTCCTGCAAACCTAGCAGAGATCATCAGACGCAGGGCTGAGGGAAGGGAGAAAAGTAATTCCTAAGCACACTCACCATCTATGAGCAAGGGATTGCTGATGTAACGGGACACCAAGATGTTGTCTTCCAATACAATTTGGTTTGGCTGCAGAAGAGTGAAAAAACAGAAATGTAAGGAATAAGAAGAAATTAGATCAAATCCACCATTTTTTCCTGCCTTTCCCTCCTAAAGCTACCCTGTACCAATAACTATGTCTGGAAAGGAAGAAATAAAACCAAAATGAAAAAACGTAACTGTCAGTCACAACACATTCAAGGTAATTAGATCCTGAAGCGAAGTCTAGCAATTATTACATTGCCAAAAAAACCTGCTCATTGAATTCTCCAGTAAAATACTCCCTGTATCATACAGATTTAACAGCCACATGGCAATGATGTAAAATAGGCTGAGAAAAAACAACCCCCACATCTAAGAAGTAACTGTTACTCTCTGTTTGCTTCTCAAGGGTTTAACCAAACACATGCAGAAGGGGTTTAGAAGACCCAGGATGGAGTACATAACTACAGTTGGTGATGAAGTCACAAGTGAAGAAAATTACTCAACTTGTGATCTTTATAACTACATCCTGGGCTGGTATCCAACCTTTTTGCCTACCTTCTCCTGAGTCTCAGTTCAGACCAGGAGCTCCTGTACCCAAAAGAAGCTGCACTTGTAGATAAGAACAGAAAGCTCCAACTATGACAAATACACATTGCAAAGCTATGGGATTTGTTGAAGAAGCTTTTACTTTTTGCTGTATGCAAGACTCTCTTGTAACCAGCTTCTTGCACAACACTTTCTTGCTTTCAGTTTGCAAAAGAGGCAAGAGAATCACAGGATTCTGTCTTGATTCAATTTTGCATCTTTTCAGCCACAAGACCAGCATCATGAGCAGAAAACCTAAGCATAAAAAATGCTTATACAGAATGTGAGAGAACAAGCTCAACTTCCCTCGGAATATCACAGGAAACTGACAGACTTCTACATAGATCAGGGAAATGCAAAGGTTTGTTATTTGTTTGGAGGGGTTATTGTTGTTTTCAAAAACTTTTGTGATGAGATTCTGAAAGACACTCTCTTAATGGCATCACACTGAAGGAAACTGGCCTGTGAGCCAAACTAGCTGCACTGTTTCTCAAACAAAATACACAAAGGGATATTGGTCCCAGAAGGGTATTTTCCCCAGGTCATGGCCAACTGCCATGTGAGCCTGAGCTCATTCCTCCCTTTCAAGCAAAGAAAAAACTGAGTGTAGCTCTGGAAATACTTACCTCATACACTTGGCGAATTGCTCCCTTATTTTATGGGAAATGATCCAAGCAGAGAACAGATGAGGCAGCATGACCCCTTCAGTGCAGGGAAGGCTAAAGGGGTTTGAATGAGTGAAAACAAAATGACTCAACAGTCATTTTGCTGTTGAGCATATTTATTGGAATCCCCTCGTGTTTGGCTCCAGTTCAGATGCATTTGTTACCTATGACAACTTAACTCCCAGCAAAGCCCACAAAGAGCAAAAGACACTAAAACCTGCACATTGATTTCAAAGAACTATCCCCATCACACCTCAGGATGGACACACTGGCCTTTAGCTTTAAGACTGATGCACTTCCTACTCTATCAAGGTTCGTTTAAACTGGTCTTTTCCACGGGGAAGTGGGAGACAAGGGGTCTGTTTGAGGACTGTTAGGTCACACAGGGAAACAACTAAGGAGAGTTCTTGAAATCTCCACAAAGTGAGCCTACTGTCAGCCACAAAGAGAGCATGAAGCAGCACAGCTTCCCAAACTGTCTCAAGGAGTACAAACTTACTCCTAATAAGCTAAGACTTGAAGGTAGATTGCAAGATGAACACAGCACACAAAGAGATAGACTGCTTCTGGTTACACAGCACAGGCCCAGACAGGCCTTCCAAGCTGCTCAGGGCTGTTGAACTGCTCACCAACATATGGCTGAAATTTAGAGTAAGGCCAGTGTCCAGTTAGATGCTTCCATGCTTCTTGCCTGGAAGCCAATATCATTTTGAAGACAGTGTTACTAAAAAGCAGTCCTTTTAGTGAACACTTACATTATTTATCAGGTAGACACCTCGACCTCTGGAAGAGGCCACAGGCTTCACTATCCACGGGCCTCTGTCCTTAGAAAAGGTATCTGGTTAAAAGAAAACAGCACAAGTCTGCAACATTTTCCATTTTGTTTATTAACAGGGGAGCAAGAATCAAGAATATTGCCTACGGTAAATGCTTTAGAGAACTCCACAAGGAGATCAAAGTCTGCTTTTTCCATGTGCTATTTCACCCCTTCGGAATCACTGCAATTATTACAGCCCCTTCCTGAAGCTCCCCCTGCTGCTCCAACGGATTCCTTCTTCTGCCCTATGCCACCTTTTGGTACTTCTCACTTCAGTACTCCCAGGCATCAGGCAGGGATATTGTGAAGCTGATCACCAACAACACTGTGCCCATAAAAACTCTTCCATTTTGGAGTCTTAAGGCCACATCAGCTTTTTGAAAACTTACACAGGCATGGAGTAAACAGCAGAGTACAAATGTCATAAAGAAATCATGTGGACCTTCTCTACTGTCTTCTCAGCTTCCTCTAATTTTGTGGCCTTAACCACTGGCATGATCAAAAGGCTAAGATATTAAAATAATTCCCTTCCCCCCACATCCCATTATTTTGTTTTATGTCTGGGCATCACCAGCCATTCACTTACTACAGAAGTCCTGGTACTCTGCCGGGAGGATAAAGGTCTGAGGTAAAATATGGAATGTCTTGAACCCATGGGCCAGCTGCATTCGACAGACATTCTTGTACAGTCTGTCCTTCCGTGTCAGTTCATATGACCTGGAGTCCCAAAACAAGAGACTGTATCTATTTTTTCCCTGACATGACAGCAACCCTTTTTCCTAGTTATTGAAGTATCTGTAGCTTTGTCAAATGTCTAAACCCTAAGCTGCAACTACTCTCAAGCTTTACTGCCTCTGCCTTTTGGCAGTATTAATACCATTTGGGGCACTTCTTGCAATTCCCATGACAGACTGAAGCATAGCAATCTGTTATAATGGTGGTTACAAACTTTAGCTGGGGACATAGGGCTATCCCTCTAACTAAAAACCCAGAGTCACAAATAATTTATCATCAAATACAGAAAATAAAATTAAAAATCCAATATTTGGGCTACAGACAAGCATTTTAATTCATATAGTGTTCCCCAAAAACCCCAAAGCCCATTAAGAATGAAGACAGCATGTGGCACTGGCCCAGTCTGTTGGGATTTTACAGTACCATGTATACTCTATTTTTTGGGGGGTATCTATGTCGAGATTTTTGCAAATCATCACAGAGATGTTCAACAAAACATGGTATCAAGGCCTTACCTAGGGAAATGATTGACTTTCTGAACATCTGTAAGGGTACGCAGCAAGCAGGGCTTCAAGTGTGATCCTGTCCACATGAGATTATAATCACTGCTATTAGGGTGAACCTAAAAAGCAACATAAAAAACACCACACATAAAAACATTGAACTAATGAAAAGCAACCACTTTGTCCCCAGATCTACAAGGCCAAAGCAACTCCAATTTAAGACATTCTCTTCTACTGTCTCTAATACAAGGGCAACTCCAGCCGCACTGCTGCCCTAAGGTATTAAAAAATAACCACGTCAAATTTTTCTAAACAAAGTTGTGAGACTGTTATTTTCATAGACAGTTTAAACACAGTTTGTAAAGCATTTTAAATCTCTTAAGGAATTGATCTGACAAGTTTCCTGAAGTTGCTGCTATTCTGAAAAGAAACCAACCCTACACAGCTCTCAAATTGTCATTAGCTGCATACAGAACATTCTTTAGAGCAAGACAGGCACTAGAAGTGTGAAATACTAAATCAATACTTCTGAGAGCTTGTAAAGGATGAGAAATTAAATCCTTCAGATCTTCCCAAGGGTGTGACATTTTAAAAACAAAAAGAGAAAAAGCACATGAACAAACTTCAGCATTCCTTTCCCCCTATTTTGAAGGCTTAAGACTAATGAGTTCTCCTTGGAGAGAGAAAGATGACATATTTTCAGTCTGACTAGCAGAGTACATTAAAAGACAAAACCCAAAACCTCAGGGGGGGCTACAGCAACTTCCTGGTTCTAACCTTGCAGAGTTAAAACAAACAAACAAACAAACATCTAAAAGCATTATCATCACCTCCCAGCCCAGAACAAAATCAGATCCGAAGTTCATTGCACTCACCTCATGGAATCCATGGGCAGTCAGAATGCTCCGAACCAGCCGGCTGTCTGTTCGCACAATCTTATAGGACATGTGGAAGCGCTCTGTGAAGAGGCAAAGAGACACAGCATTAGAGTCTGCACCTGGAAGAATAAACCAAAGTCACTCATGCTACCAAAGAAAGGGACTCAGACAGTACAGCTGCACTTAATTTGCAGACAATAGCAGCACATAACAGGCAAAGGGAAATAGGAAATGCCAACATCACCATCGCTGAACTGACTTACATCAATCCTTAGCTATAATACACTAGCATCACAGAACCCCATCATACAAAAATAAAGCACAGCACAGCCTAACAAATACCCAGATTGGTTTTTTCAAAAACATTCCATTATATAGACTGCTTTACAACACTCCAAACATGATTTCAGCTTTCTTTTCTATTCAGTATTGGTATTCCTAGCTAAGAGTAATCATGTCTAATGCCCTTCATTGACATGGCTAACTTATGTCACCACTTTTTAGATCCTGAAAACCCAAAATAAAGCACTGAATTTTTGTTTACATCTCATTCACCTGTACTGATCTTCCAACAAATAACTGCAAATACAGTAAGAAATAAATAGTACAAGGAAATAAAAAGATAAACTCACTATGCAAGTAGAAAGTCATAAAAACAAAGGCAGCAATCAGCCCTGGAGGTATAAGATAAACCAAAAGCAAGTAGCAAGACTAGAGGTCAGTTGTAATATAAAAGGATGTGGCAATCCAAAAAAGAGTTCACAGACATTAGAGAAAGAAATTGCAATGCTAGAATACAGAACTGCCTAGAAAAAGCACTTCATAAATTGATTCAAACTGAGAATAAAAGGGTGAAGGTTCCATTAAGCTTCAGGAAATATGTTCTATCAACAAAAGTAAGTAAAAAAAGTAAGAACTATCATAATCAGGAACGAGACGAAGCTGGAGGCAATTTAACAAGTTGCAGTATTCAGCAGTAAACTTGTTAAACCCTGTGAGAAAAAGTAGAAGAGACCCCAAGCTCCAGTAAAAACGCAAGTTACAATTACCATCAGCTTCTGGCACCACCCAAGTATGTTTTTAACTCACATGAAAAGAATCAGGAGTTTCCACATACAAATCACCTTCTCCACCCCTTACCCCAATGAGCCAGAAGCACTTCTGCTTGGATAGGATATTAGAAACAAAAGCACCAATTACCTAAGAAAGGAAAAAGCAAAAGACAGAAGTGTCAGCACCTTCATAAAAAGAAGCTGAGTAGATTTTAGCTTTTCTCCAACTCAGCACATCCAGAACAAGCTCCCAGCTGTACACACCCACAAGTACTAACTCTTCAAATCCAAAGTGACTGTTTATAACAACCCAGCCTCTTTAGAGGCTCTCCCTTATTTGACACTAGACAGATTTGGTCTCCCAACTCAACTGCTGCCAGCAACCATTTTGTTTATAGCCTTCTCAGGGTTGTGAGGCTGTAGACTCAGAGATTTGTTACTACAGCTTAATATTGTTCAACTGTGGGGCTGGCTGCTTTATTTCCCAGTAAAATGCTCTCAAAATTCACTGCAATGATTGCTTTTAAGGTCTTAGCTATGGTGAATTTGTATTCTGGTTCCAAGTTCTAGCATGGCCTCCAAGTTCAATTTGCAAGCAGACAGTTGCAACTCAAAACACATCAGGGCCCAGTGGAGGGACAGACACCTATCATAGTCCAAAGACATTATAAGCATTCACCAACAGACTAAGAATTTCTGAATGTCTCAGTGGTCAAAGACAAGAGAGGATTCTAACTTCTTTTCTATCATGTCCTCTTCCCACCACAAAGCGAAGGGAATGTCAGGTAAGAGACGTAGAACTCATGCCTTCAAGCCCAAAGCTGGCACAAAGTAGCACTCACCTCCAATTAGACGGAGGTAGCTGTCCTTAGTCAGAATGGCTTCAGCATGAAACACCAAGACAGGGACCCGCCTGCAGCCACCACCGGTCCACTTGATACATGGATGATCCCTGAAATGACAGGACAGTCAGTATAAGCAACTGTTGAGCTTCATACATGCAGCAGTCAGTTACAGTAATGACACAGCAGTTCTCCATATGTACCCACCTAGCCTGTGGACAGGACACAAGCTAACACGCTGGAGAAAATAGCAGAAGGTTAGTGAGGAGGACTGTAAACATGCCTAAGCAACTTACAGCTTGGGTGTAGAAAAACACATGTGACACTCTTAACTGTTGTCTATCTTTGTGTGTTTCACAAGTAGAACATCTGAAGACAGACAGCACAGCACTGCAATAGACTTCAAGGCACTCTATCAACCATGCTTGAGATTCCTGCCCTACAGTGGGAAAGGTCAAAGCACAGTGGTAAAGTACACCTGCAAGAATCCCTGAAAAACAGGTGTGAGCAGCAGCTCCAGTGATCCTCTAGAAAGGACCTAGTTCCACAGTGCCTGCCTCTCTGCCTGAGTGCCTCTGATGCTGCTTCGGGGATCTCCCAATGAACAAGGTAATGAAAAGAAATTTACTCTTTGCATTTCAGCCACAGTTTTGTGGTTGTCCCTAAGCCCTGCCTGTGCTGACTCAACACACACACATGCTAGGCATCTGTGGTGGTCTCAGGTTGCACCCTGGCTAGATGCCAGGCACCTACCAAAGCTGCTCCATCATTCCCTTCCACAGCCAGACAGGTGAGAAAAAATTTACTAAAAGACTCATGAGTGATCAGGGAGGGATCACTCACCAATTATAGTCACAGGCAAAAGAGACTCAACTTGTGGAAACTAATTGTACTTACTACCAATCAAAGTCAGGGCAGTATAATGAGAAGTAAACCAAATCTTAAAAACACCTTCTCGCCGCCCCTCCCTCCTTCCTGGGCTTAACTTTATTCCTGAACCTCTACCTCCTTCCCCTCAGCAGTGCAGGGAGATGTGGAATGGGGGTTACAGCCAGTTCACCACATGATGTTGCCACCATTGCTTCCTCCTCAGGGAGAGTCTATACCCTGCTCCAGCATGGGGTCCCTCCCATAGCAGACAGTCCTCCACAAACCTCTCCAGTGTGAATCCTGTCCATGGGCTACAGTTCCTCATGAACTGCTCCAGCATGCGTCTCTTTCCACAGCGTGCAATACTTAGGGCTGCTCCAGCATGGGTCCCCCATGGGGTTACAAGTCCTGTCAGCCAATCTGTTCCAGGGAAGGCTCCTCTCTCCACAGGTCTGCAGGCCCCTCCCAGGCGCCTTTTCCAGTGCAGGCTTTCCATGGGATCCCGGTCTTCTTTTGGGCAGACACCTGCTTCAGTGTGGGGCTCCTCCACGAGCTGTAGGTGGATCTCTGCACCCGCACAGATTTTCATGGACTGCAGGGGCACAGCTACCTCACCATGGTCTTCACCCCAGACTGCAGGGAATCCCATCTCTGGCACCTGGAGTCCCTCCTTGCCCTCTGACCTTGGTGGCTGCAGAGCTCTTCCTATCACATATTCTCACTCCTCTCTTCTCTGAGCACTATTACCCCCATGCAATAACTTTTTTTCTCCTCATAGATATGTTACCACGGTGGTGTTTCTACAATCATTCCTTGGCTCCATCTTGACCAGTGGCGGGTCCATATTGGATTATTGGCTCTGTCAGACATGGAGAAACTTCCCAGCAACTTCTCACAGAACCCACTCTGCAGCCCTCTCACTACCAAAACGTGGCCACACAAATTCAATACAGCACCCTTAGTACTCAGCTATAAAGGGAATCTTCCAGATCACCCTCTTTTTGAGTTGGTCTTGCCAGTCCGAGTTCTGTTTAATCCTGTTTAGTTCCGTATTTATTTTAGTGGGTATAATTTAGTAGAGGCCTCAAGAGCTTTCACAGCTACAGTTCTCTGAGTTTATAGTCTGAAAACAAGATCTATAATTCATGATAAACCACAATTGCTGGTATCCACAGACCCAGACCTTGCAATGCAGGTTCCAGCCTCCAATTTTAGAACTGCAGATCAGTGCAGTCTGCCTGGCTGTAATATTGGAGTCTGAAGTGCACCAAAAAAGCACTAATGCAGAGTTTGAGAGACTAGAACAGACTTGGCCCAACACAATGGATAAAGCTGTGTATTCTTCCCTTTTAACTCCTGTCAGATACAGTGGCATGCAAGGCCAGAACTCAAGAGCGATGCCCCCCCAGTGCACCACTTAAGCTACAGGCTGTGAGATGCAGTGATCAGTTCTGTACAAACCAACAAGACTACACTGGGAAGTAACACCTCCTCAGAGGAATTAAGGACACACCGAAAAAAATTAAGATCTGTTGTATCAAATTTTAGGATCACACAACGAAAAACTGTCAACATCCCTAGGCAAAAAGAACTCTTGGCTGTTTACTACCACTGCACAAGGAAATTAAAAGCATGAAAAGGTAACAAAAAACAGAGACTGAGGGGTTGGCAAGACACCTTTACACTAACAAGATGAAATACAAAGACTGACAGAGATATACAAAAGCATTTTTCTATAGAATATGAAAGATCATTGTCGGCCAAAGGTTTAGAGAAGCTACACAGGACAAAACACCTCCAACACTTGGAACAAAGGAACAGAGATAGAAGGGCAACTTTCTGATGCTAGGACAAGGGCTCTTAAGGGTCGTCTTGGTCCTCTTAACAAAGTTACTACCGTTATCACCCAGAGAAATTAACTTCACAACACTCCCACTTGCTTCCGCTACCTCTAAATAATAATTTTTAAAAGAAATCTACAACTGGGGTGTAATTACCTATACAGACTGGAAGGGACCCAAGAAGCTTCCAGAATTTACACTACAGGCCAGAGCCTTATGTAAGTGGAAAATGAGCTGAGGCAACAGGACAGGAGTTTATACTAAGCCTGTCCTGAGGATTTGCAGCAAGGCTCAATCCTCCAGGTGACAGTCATTCATTCCTAGCATGACCCCCTGTCACTTGATGCAGACATACTGTTACAGTTACATTCTAGATGAAGTTAGTTCTGGACCTTTCCATCCACGAGGATCTAGCAAATCCAAGCCAACTACTTGTTATGAAGCAACATTCCTCCAAATGTCTTAAAGTCCGCAGCTAGGCACTCAATCACAATGTCCACCCAAAAAAACCCTAACAGGACACAGTGAAGTAAGTCCAGGTGAAACAGAAGTGATTCAGCTATGGGAAAGAATAAGGGAGCAAATCCTTCACAAGCTAAAAAAAGTTACTATGCAAAGATGGAACAAACATTATGACATTACTAGTAAGAAATATGAAATCTAGTAGTTGAGTTACCAAAATACGTTTTATAGAAATTACATAAAACATCATATATCAATCTACTGTACAGATTTCTAATCTCTGCAGCAGTAAAAGCTAAAAAAAAATTTTAAAAAATCCACACATGCAAAAAAAAAAAAAAAAAGAAAGAAAAAAAAAGACATATCATCAAAACGTTCCCATTTTAGAAAAATGACAGAAAGAAATCCATGAACCTATGGACTTCAGAGTAACTAAAGAAAAGCTGCATATCCAAACCTGATGACAGTGGTGGTCTTTTAGGCTGCAGATGTAGGTAGCCTGCTCACAGGCTTAAGGCCCAAATAAATCATCTTCCACTTCATAGAAAGGAGGGTAAAAGGGGAAGGAATTCATCTGTCTTTTCAAACTACTACAGATCCACCAGAAGGCACAGGGACATAGAAACAGTTCAGAGGGGTTTTTTTTCTACTTACTCCAGTCCATCTACAGCATCTTCTTCCTCCTCTGAGGATGAGTCAGTTTCCTCCAGATCTTTAGCCATCCCAACTGGCATTTCATCTAGGACTTTTCATATAGCCCAGTCCTAGTTGCAAGAGCAGTTAGTTACCTGCAGTAAGGATTAAATGCAGGAATGAACTGATAAGCAGGGCAGCGAGAGGTAGCAGGTAACTACTACCTCCTAGCAGTACATATTTCTCACAGGACTATCAACAAGTCTGTCAAGCATCACCTCCAAGCCACGAGAGTGCAGAAAGAAACATCACCTTCCAGCAGATTATTCCACACCTGCTCGTGAGAGCCACTCGGGCGCTTACCGGTAACGCGCGTCCCCGCCCCGCCCTGCCCCGCCTCGGGCCGCAGACTCACGCCAGGCCGGGCCGGTCCCAACGGGAAACGCCCGCCAAGACCGCCCCGCTGCCCGAGGACAGCCGGACACTGTAACGCCTCCACCGGCGCAGGAGCGGCCCTCCGGCACGGAGGGGCGGCTACGGCCCGGCCTAACCCGCACCAGGCCAAACACGGCGACCTCCGGCGACTCCAGAAGAAGCAAGAACAGCAGGGAGCGCCTAAGGCAGCGGGACCCCGTGCTAGCCGTACCTGCCCCCGCACGACCAGGCCGCGCTGGGCCGGGTGCACAAGGGAGCCCCAGCCCCTCCCGCCGCTTCCCCGTTACTACAACAACCGACGGGCGCCAGCCCCGCCCCGGCACGCAGGCGTCCCCGCCGCCTCACTGCGCAGGCGCGTTAGACTCCGCCCCCTGCCGGCGCTCCCAACTACGCCCGTGAGGTGGGTGGGGACGGAAACGAGCCCGCCTCCCGCGCGGCGAGGGATCCCATTGGCGAGAGGAGGTTACGTCACGTGGCGCGCGCATGGAGCGGCGCGCAGCGGCCAATCGGAGCGCTGGGCGGTGGCGCGGGCGGGGCTCCGGTGCCGCCGCGGGAGCGCCGCCGGTAACGAGAGGCGAGCCCTCCTGTGCCTGGCGGGCGCGGTTCGAGCCGGCGGGGAGGATGAGCCGGTTCCTGAACGTGCTGCGCAGCTGGCTGGTGATGGTGTCAGTCATCGCTGCTGGGAATACCCTGCAGAGCTTTCGCGATCACGGCTTCCTCTCAGAGAAGCTGTACACCGCCAGCCCCGGCCTCGGTAAGGGCCGCACCGGCCGCCTTGGCGCCTGGAGGTCACCTTCCGGCCGTGGGCCTTGGGCTCTCCTCGGGGTCCCACCTCTGGGGCCCGGGAGCTGCCTACTGCTGTGGCGTGACTCCACGGTGGGACGGGGGTGGCAGGCAGGGCCGTGCGTGGTCTCCATGTGTTCCCTCCTCCTTTACGCAGTGAATGGGCTCCAGGCTCGGACCTTCGGCGTCTGGACCCTGTTGTCATCAGTGATCCGCTGCCTCTGCGCAATCGACATCCGTAACAGGACGTATGTAAAGCAGCACCCGAGAAACCCATTGGTTTGCTTGCTAGACACAGCCTGAGCTTAGGGGGCGGCACAGGTGAGGTGGGGAATCAAAAGCTGTTCCTGAACTTTCTATAGTGTCGACAGCATTCCCCTGAAGAAGCTCAAATAGCAGTACGGGATTTGTGTGATAGCTGCGGCCCTGTTCTTCCTCTGTGGGGACAGCGTGCACATTTGGTCTCTGTTTTTAGCTCAGTCAGAAACTGGTAGATCTGAGAACCTCTTGCCGTCACCAATTTCTGAGCTCCAGCTTGGAAAGTGTTTTCTGAATGGTGTTGCTACTCTGTAAATTAAGCAATTGCTAATGCTGTGGTGTGACTGATGCTCAATACTTCTTTTACTATGACAGCTCAGCTAAAGACTGGGACAGTTTTAGGTGCCCCACTGCAGTGGTCTTAACTGGTTGCTTTCTTTCCTACACTCTTACCTGGAGCTGACAACAAGGCCTGAGGGGCAGCCTGATGCCGAGTGGGAGACACACCATTTCTCCCTATGCTAACAGAATTGTTTCTGAGAGGGGTTTCCAAGCAAGCTGACTTGAGGTCTGTGCTAGACAGAGCCTTTATTGAAGGTTGCTAAAATGCTTTTGTCACTGCTTCTCTTAGCCCTGCAGCAGAAGTCACTGTTCACCTGGCAGTATGTGCTTAGATTGCCTAGGCTTATCTGAGGTAGGAAGGTGCAGGGACTAAACGATATGCTTTTAGGGGGTGGCGGCAATGCCAGTTACCAAGAATCAGTTGTTTCTTTGAGGTATTTTATCTTGCATCTCTTGAACCTGCTCCCTTTTCAACAGCTGTGGCCCATAGAGGGTAGCAGAGCACAGGTGGGAAGACATTGGGTGATGCAGCCTGAAGTCAGCCAAGTCCTGTCACCCTAGTTCTCTGCTCATCCGGTTCTCACCTTCTATTTATGTTTGCACATACTTCTCATTTCACTGGTGCCCTACTCATGCTCTCCCCTCTTCACCTTCCTTCAGGCCAGATAATGCCTGTGACTTTCAATGCACCATTGAACATGCTGCCCCATTCTCCTCTCAGCTGTTGCCCAGGGAGATTTTGCACCTCTCTCTGTGCTGCCAGTGAGAGCAGATGGGGCAGCATGCAGGTTTGCCGTTTTTCCACTCAGCCATATTCATGCCCATAGTATAATATGATAACCTCCTTTTTTCTCCTCTTCAACAGCCTCTATCACATCACGCTCTTTACCTTCTTTTTGGCCCTTGCTCACTTTCTCTCTGAGGTCTTCATATACCACACTGCAGCCCTGACAATTGGAATTATGGCACCCCTCATGGTAGCAAGTAAGTAGAGCTCTGCACACTCTCCTTGGAGCTATGACACCCCAGAAAAACTCCCCATGCAGCTATGGGCTGAGGGGATGGCATGCCTCATCTCTTATCCAGCATTTTCTGCACAACTCATCCTGTATCTCTATCACAGGTTTCTCTATTATGGGGATGTTGATTGGGCTGCAGTACCTGGAGGTAGAAGCCCTATCACAAAATAAGAAGAAAAACTGAAGTTGAGGGCTTTTTGTAGGTTGGTGTCATCTTCTACCTTCACTGCCAGACTTCCACGAAAGCTCAGCTGAACTTCTCCAGGATGCCTGTCCCACTGGTGGGTCAATGTTGGACTCTGTCAATCACTGTCGTTACCAAGTTGTTTTTGTCTTGTCCAGGCAACGTTTCAACTGACTGATGTCAAAGACCAAGTCCCAGAGGAGTTTGTGTCAAAGCTTATGGGAGGCAGTTGGTGACTGACTCCCTGGGTAGTAGGCAAAGTCTCCAGCTTGCCCAGAGCACTAAGGACTTCTCTCCCAGTGTACTTGTGGGGACGAGGTACAGAACTATCCAGGATTTGCTGAACACTGTGGACCAGGAAGAGAGAACGGGTGCTACCCCTGGCACTGCTGTGTAACTTGCATGTGTGTGTTCCCCAGGGGCCATTTCTAATAAATGACAAAAAACTGCAGTGAGCTATGTTTGTCTTTCAGTGGGTGGAAAAACAGAGCCAACAGCAGCTTCCACTGTATGTTGCAGAATACATCATCTCTCTTTACAGCAAACCTACCGTGCCTGACTCCTTGCCACAAAGTTCCAGGTCTGACTGCTCACACAACACACATGAAAAGGGTTGTTGACACTCTCTTCTGCAGCATGCTGGTGACAGCAAACTTGAACTATGCATCTGTCAGTGAGGACTGAGCTTCCTGTGTAGCAAGTTATAACTACAGAAGATGGAAAAAAACAGGAACAGGTTCCTTAGACCTAGAGAAAATAATGCCCAAAACAGTGGGCAGCACACAGAATGCAGAGAAAAACAGCAGGAACTCCTAGCTGGGAAGACAATTCACATAAAAAAGAAAAAGGGAACAAAGGGAGGAAAAGAACACAGCAGTAGCACTGGGCAGAAAGATGATTTTTCCATTCTGCAGAACATTTCAGGCTATTAAATGAGCCACATGTAGACTGTTTTCAAGTATTTAATATAAATGTGTCAGGCTTCATTGTATACTTCAGACGTTTATATTTTACATTGAAATTTCTATTGAAAATCATTCTAAACCCGCTCCCTCAATCCCAAATGATCAAAGATACGACTTCAACCATAGAATATACTGAATTGGAATCCAATCACAATCCAGCTTCCGGCTCTGCACAGGACCCCTAAGAATGACACCATGTGCCTGAGAGTGTTGTCTAAGCACTTACAGAACTCAGGCTGTATCAAAATGTAGTGTATAAAAATGTTAAAATGTTAAAATTAAATTTTGTTTAAAAATTTTTAACATTTTTTATCCAAAAAAATGCTAAAAAATGTTTTGTCAAAAATAGTTTCTCAGAGAGGAGCATTTTTAACCCTTCCATCTCAGTACAGCTTCTGTCCCCTGCCTCAAATAATAGATAAGTAACTGCATGATTTAAGGTGTATAAGGACACTTGATGTCTGCAGCAGAGGTGGAATGCTGGACAGGATGGAGAAGTGATCAAAGGATCTACAGTTGTGTTTAGAAGATAAACAGCATATAGATGGGCAGTGTCTATAAGCCACAAATGCTGGTAAGTGGGCACCTTCTCCTGTTCTCTATTATGAAGTGGGAAGCTTCTACACTGGAGCAAAGCTGGATTGCCATCATACCCCTCTCTGTGGCTGTGAAGAGCAACGCAGCCTTGGCTAGTTTTCTCAATTAGCACTTCCCAAAAGTTTGTATGTAGTGTTGAAACATGCAAAAGGCACTTTATTGTTAAGGAGGAAGACACAGTCCTCAGCCCAGGGAAATTGTGGTTTGACTCACTTTTGTTGCTAATGTAGTGATGAGCTAGATTTAGGCTGCAGAACTAGTCCTTGCCTTGAGCTAGAAGGAGGCATATCGGTATCTTAAATACTCCTAATATGTAGGAACATCAGGGAAACCCCAGGGAATTCTGAGCAGGAGTTTATCCAGATTAAGAGTGCTTCATCTGGGAAAGCCAAATAAAAAAAGAAGAGCTGGCAGCAGCAAGTGCACTGCTTTGCACCTGCTGGTAATGTACCGAGGCCTCTACTACTACCTGTGCAACACAGAGCATCATGGGAACCAAGGCAGAGCAATCCCTTTTCCCTAGAGCCAGCTCTTCCAGGGCTGCTCACAGAGTAAGTGTGGTCCAGCTTCTGCCTTTCATGTCACAGCTACATGCAAGGTGCCACCATCATGCTCAGGGTTAGCCTGGTACTGTGGCTTTTCTCTCAGCACACGTGCTTTTTCCAAGCATACACGGTAGGACTGGGGGGACAGCAGATTTTCCCAACTTTTCCTCCCAAACACCAAAACAGCAAGATGCAAAGATAAAACTAACAAAAGCAACCACGCTCTTGTTTTGGTCTTTCACACTCTCCACAAGCAGTTCATAGGGCTCCTGTCCTGAGGCTGCCCCGCTCCCATGGGGTATGTCACAGGAGGATGGTGCAGGTAGAAAAGATGAGAGGGGCTGTATCTCCCAGCTTTGCCACCCCTTCATTTCACAGCTGTGATTCCTTAAGGACTACGGGATTAGTGTTTGCTTCTGGCAACACTTTCTGCAAGTCAGAGAAAAACAGTATGGTTAGGATCCTGCTTGGCCAGACCCAGGCTTCAGAGACATCAGCTGGCTAGAGCCTGTGTAGTTCACAGCTCCCTGCTAGTGCAGAAATTCCCAAAGAAGAATCGCCATCCTCAGAGAGTGCTGCTGGTTCCCTCTTCCTTCTCTAGCCACATTGACTGCCCAAGCAAGGGGCACTGGGGCAGCAGGGCAATGCAATGTCTGACTGTTTAAGCTAGTTGCTGTAGTCCTCAGACCATTACTAATTCACTGTGGGGCTGATACCACCGAAGGTATCGGACCCACAGCCAGCTACCAACATTTCACTGTGACACAAGCTCAGCCTCAAAGCAAGAAGCTGCAGGGCCAGTTCCCTGGGCAAGGGAAGGTGCTGGGAACTCCTTCATGCCATGAGGCAGCACACTGTGCAAACACCAGAGAGAACTTGCTTTCTTTACATCCTCAGGAGGCTCAGCACAACCACTTGTTCCCCTGTGTTCTTACTCCAGCATGTCTGAGGCCTCTTCAACTCCCAGCCACATTGCTTATCTTGCTCATCTTCAAGTTTTTATCCCCACCCCCACTGCCCATTGAAGTGCTAGCACCCTCTGTCCTGCTTCTTCCCTTTCCCCAGCTTGGATTTATGGCTGAGATAATTTCACAGAGCAGTGCCCTCTTTGAAGTTCACTACTCATACCATAAAAAGACGTAAGAAATAAGAGGCAAACATAGGAAAGTATTTTTCTCCATAAATCCTGTAGAAGAACTAGCCTAATTCCTTGAAACCTTAAGATGGAGGGAGCTTTTCCCAGACGAAAAGCAAGGAAAACGAAGACTGCTGCCCAATTACCACCCTATCCTCAGCTTCACCAAACAGCCAAACTGTCGCAATCCCAGTCCAGCTTTCCTGGGTGGAGTTTGACAAGCTCAGCTGCTGAGCCTTTCTGGGGTGTGTTAGGATTAAACTTGAGACGACTTCTTCCCCTAGTGGATTTCTGATACCTCTCAAGTTCTGATTCTGCTTACAGTGAGATGGCCCACCTGTCACCAATTCAGAAGACAGCACACAGGCTTGTAAGGGTGAATGTGGAGTTTCTTGCAGCCTGGGCTCTGAGTTACTCACTGTAGGGCAAGACTGACATCTGAGGCAGAAATCTGAGGAGCACAGGAAAGAGGTTCACATCCCCAGTGCAGTTCAAGAGAAATCCAGGCAGTATGGAAGCAAGAGATATGAAACAGTCTCATTTCGAGTAGGCTCTTACACAGCCTGTAGGTGAAAAGGTTTTACAGAATTCAGCAGCAATATCCCAAAGCAGAGACGTGAGATAAGGAAAGCTTCAAAGAGACCTCTGGAAGCAAAAGCCAGGAAGTGCAAAGAGGGAACTTCAACAAGCAGGAAGGGTAGGGGGGTTCATGAAGTAGTGCCAAAGGTAGGAATAAGGGGAAATTTGCATTTAGACTTTGGAAACTCCACCAGAATGCACCATGGAAGCACTCAAGCAACTCAGAACAGGTTCCCCAAGCACCTCTGGGGTCTCAGCACCAGTCATCTGCTGTGGAACTATAGGAGCAGAGATTTAGATCAGACAGTCTGCAGGGCTCCACCACCTTGGGAAAGGAAGGCTGCTCTCACTGCTGTGAGTCACAGTACTGGAAAAGGGTATACAGATGGCCTGCCTATGGCTTTGGGACAGGATAAGGCTGCTTCCCACACAGTAAACACAGAAATGGAGTAGGGAAGTTTGGGAAGCAGAGAATGGGTACACAATTTTTGTGCCTACTACACAAAATTCCAGCATTTTTTTTATTAGCACTATTTCACTAGAGGCTAAGCATGGTGCAGCTTCCAACTGAATCCAGTAAGCTACTGAGGGTGGATGCTTGTCCTAAACAAACTACAGAAGATCAGTAAAGATGCTTTTTCTTAATGCAAACAGAAAGGTTTGCATGGATGCTGAAAATTACAAGCAAATGAGTACAAGCACTACACAGCATATTCATGAGTATAATGTGTGTGCTGAATCAACTGACTACTATGAAATCTTAAGACACAACACTGGAATGGCTTCAGATGCATTTACAACAAAGGCAACACATAAAGAGCCTCATCACATAAAACAGGCATTTGATCCAAGTGTCCTGAGATACAGAAAGCTAACCCCCCAGCTGGAGCTCTGGGAACTGAGGCAGACAAAAGTGGGGAGGATTGTTGGGACCACACTACAGCTTAATTAATAGAGGACAAGGTGTACACAATGCCATTAGGCTAATTTAATCTACTAACTGCAACATTTGTTTAGTTATAGCCACAGCAGATGAGGGCACCAACAGAAGACAAACTGCTACACAGCCAATGGTACAGTGCTTCAATGGAAAGTGAGATCTGCACAGCTCCACAGCTCTGCATGCTCTGCAAGCTCACAACCGACTCTTGTCAAGTCTCCTCCTTGCAACAACCACAGAATTGTTTAGGCTGGAAAAGACCCATAAGCTCACTGAGTCCAACCATTTACTCAGCACTGCCAAGTCCATCACTAAACCATATCTCTAAAAACCACACCTACATGTCTTATAAATGTCACCTCCTGGGATGGTGACTCTAACATTTCCCTAAGCAACCTGTTCCAATGTTTGACAACCTTTTTGGTGAAGACATTTTCCTAATCCCCAATCTAAATCTCCTATGGTGCACCTTGAGGTTGTCTCCTCTTGTCCTGTCGCTTGTTACTTGGGAGAGGAGAGTGACCCTCAGCTCACTATCACCCGCTTTCAGATAGTTGTAGAGAGCAAAAAAGTCTCCCTTGAGCCTCCTTTTCTTCAGGCTAAACAACCCCAGCTCCTTCAGGTGCTCCTCATTGGACTTGCTCTCCACATTGCCTTTCTCTGGATAAACTCCAGTACCTCAATGTCCTTCTTGTAGTGAGGGGCCCAAAACTGGACACAGGACTCAAGGTGCAGCCTCACCAAGTACAGGTAGACAATCCCTGCCCTGGTCCTGCTGGCCACACTATTTCTGACACAAGGCAGGATGCCACTGGCCCTCTTGGCTACCTGGGCACACGCTGGCTCATGTTCAGTGGCTGCTGACTAGCACCCCCTGGTCTTTTCCCAATGGGCTACTTTCCAGCTGCTCTTCTCCAAGCCTGTAGCACTGTCTCTGCAGAGCCTTCCAACCCTCCAACAATACTTTTGCCCAACTTGGTGTTTGGTCTGCAAACCGACCAAGGGTGGACTTGATCCCCTGACGCAGGTCACCAACAAAGACATTAAACAGGACTGTCCCCAATACTGAGCCTTGGGGCACATCACTGGTGACCTGATGCCAGCTGGATATAATGCCATTTACCATCACTCTTACCCTGCCCATGGGAGTCCTCCTCATACTTCCATCAAAGCACAGCAGCTTCATGGTCCCTGTAGAACATGCCCTAATCTTAGCAGGGTTAAGGCTGGTTTTCCCAAATGACTCCCTCTGCTTTTGCCTGTTAGTCCTGTTGGCTGTGGCACTAAATGACACACACAGTCTATCACACCTTGAAAAGCAAAGGGTAGCATGGATAACTTAGTAGACCAGCCTGTCAGTGTGAAGCAGAGGACAGTAGGTAGTAAAGCATACCACCGCAAGCAACAGCTGAGAAAATGCGAAATAACCGAGATTCACGGATCAGCAAGGACAGAGCATTACAATTTTCAGGCATTCTTATATGACAAGGCACCAAACCAATGACTCTGTTCTTGCTACATGTTTTTAAATTTCCCTCTTGAAGTTGGCCAGGCACCCTGGCTGTGGTGCCAATTCTTTAAAAGGTTCGTGGTATCACCTCCAGCCAAGAATCTGGACTGTAAAAATAGTATCAGAAAAGTGGCTCCAAATGTCTGCACCTCCTCTCCCTAACAAATGACTAACAGTTCACTTCTCCATCTGCTCCAGCACCAGGCTTAGCTTTGCTGCACCTAGCTGAATCCCTACATTTCTGTCTGGCATGAGCCTGAGGGATCTCCACTCTATTCTTGGAGGCTGTCTTGTCTTGCCTCTCAGCTGAGTACCTGAGAAGACCAGAAAGATTCTTGATACTCTACAGCCATTGTAGTCACCCCAGAAATGCCATTTGTTTGGTGCCTGTGCCACCCTGTGAGTGTTCAGAGAAGTAGATCAGTGCAATTCTCCTACCTTGGTGTGTTTAAGCTAGTGAGCAGGAGTGGGAATTGATGGGGTTAAGAGTTACAAGCTACAGTCCCATAATCCATCATCTGATTGCTGCCTTGGAGTCTCTGTAATGATAGTCACAAGTCACCACCCCAGAAAATATCGAGGCAAGTAGGAAAAGAAATGAAAGCAGAGCAAAATAAGAAAGGGGAACAGGCAATGGAAGAAACCAGTAAAATCACCCAAGCATGTGTAAGGCAGCTGTGCCACATAGAAAAGCTCCAGTACATGACTTTGTCAGAGTACTCTCCATAAAGGCAGCACACAATGCCCAAGCCCAGCTGGCTGATCCCCTTGCCGAGGCATCCATCTTAGTGCAGAACACCAGATTCAGCCTACCTTCAGTCAGTCAGCACCTGCAGTTGATTGTTGAGTTTGAGAATACTCAGGTGAGCTCAGCCATGTGGAGGACACATTTGGGAGTGTGCAACATGACTTCCTCAGAGCAGGTCTCCTTCGGTGGAAGGAGCTACCAGTGAAATTTTTGGCTGACTGAGACCTGTTATCTCACACACATCCCTCTGGTTCTTACTACTGTCAGTTCTGGAGACTTTTAAGATTATAAAAATGACATTGCACCACCTTTGCTCTGGTCACAATGCTCTTCCCCATGCAGCAGCAAGCTCTTACAATGGTATTTAGACTGAAAAAAGATTTATACTAAAAATGGCTTATGCAAAAATGTACAATTCATCTGATGAGAGAAATGTCTGAGAAAGGGAAAGGATCCTACTACTAGAAGGCATCACCTTCACTGCCAAAGGACCTCAGGCCCTTTCTTGGGTCTTCCACTTATCTGTTATGAATTTAACTCACAGTGCCACCAGCATTGGAGGAGGGCAGCACTGTCTTCTGAATAGAGCTGACTCATAACAGCAGAGAAATGAGATATTTCACACTTCGCTAGTCATGGTTGCTGATGGTTGCCTGAACGTTGAGTGGATATCTCTGCTAACATCCTACAAGAGGAGCCCAGAGTAATACGGAAAATAGCCTCAAACAACCAGTCCCCTCCCCTTCCCTGCAGGGAGAGCTTGTGATAGTATCCACTGCAATTGGTTCACCAGAGGCCTTCTCCCATGTGGAAACAGCTGCATTTATTGCACTGTATGCCACAGGGACATCACACACCAAGCTCTGGAGTGCAAGTATTAACTAGCAGCCTTGTTAGCAGCACTATGCAAAGTGTGAGCAGCCAGGTTGCTCAAACTCTCACTTAGGCTTTGTCGCCTTAGCTTCCTCCAGTCACATACACTGAACCCCACTTGGCAGCTGATGGCAAGGAGTAAGAGGAATAACCTGCCAGCCTAGGGGCCTAGAATAATAGTTAATCAGCTCTAAAAAAGCAAAGCACTGAAGGCCTCAACACATTGTCAAGGGAGAAAAGCAAGCACTGCACTGCCCTACATCTAGCCCTAGGCAGTATGAAGATATGTGAAGCCCTGAAGAACACTAGATTCTAGAGATTCTGCATTGTTGTGATGTGCTTTTATGTTAAATGACTTCTTCTGTTGTCCCCTATGCTAATAATCTGGTCTTGCATTGTAAATCCCCCCCCCTTTCCCTGTACTGTGAGTGCTGCCTGAGTTGTATTCATTTACATATCTGTCAATCTTTCCCTAACCCTGCCTTTTCTTCCAGAGTGTTCTTTATCAATCTTCTGATCTTCGATACCTTACTACTTTTTGGGTTGCCCCCCTCCCTCTGTGTCCCCTTATTGGTTTCAGTATTGTAATCCCCGCCTGGCACCCCTCTCCTCATTGGACCCCTCCCCAAAGTTCCCACCCCTAAGTCACTGCTTAAAACCCACTGTTTTGCCCCGCTGGGGCAGATTTTGAAAGAGATTTTCAAGAACTTTACCTTGAGAGATTTTTGGTCCTAGCCTCTGCTCTGCCTTTCAAGTTAATAAAAGACTCTTGAAGATGCAAGCTAGGCCCTTCTCACTTTCTTTACACTGACCCTATGGCGACTGTCTGGGGCACACAGGGCCCAGGGGGAACGTGCTGCACACCCTGCAAATCGCAGTAATACCGAAGTGTGCCGCAACACTGCATGACATTAACACTGAGCAAACAGAGGCCTCAGCAGCCAGCAGAGCTGGGATTACATCCAGTTTGAAAATGCCAGCAAGGAGCTTCCCCACAAACCACCCCCTTTCCTAGAAAGAAGAGAGGTTGGGTGTTGTCCTGAGCTAACAGAAGGGCCACAGCAGGAATTGAAGGGGGCTTTACTCACTGTTTGTTCATTTTCCAAATTGGCCTGTTGTCTTCGGAGATCAGCCTTAATGAATGCTGGAACAGAGGGAGGAAGAGAGATGTGAAGGCAGTCAAGTCACCATGCAGTGCCCAAGTCAATGTCCCCAGGACTCAAAGGAGCAGCAGAAGCCCCCATAAGAGACAAAAACATATTAAAATGAGCAAGAGAAACCACTCTCCTGGACAAGGCTAAGAACACTTCTGAAACAGGTAGGACAGAGATTCTGTATTGCAGCATGTAGAAGGTGCAATTTTGACACCCCAGCCAGAGCTAGGGCAAAAAGCCTTGGATCTTCTTTGTAACACAGACCAGATGCTTAAAGAGGAACAGCATAGCTATGGAACTCATGTGTGGGTTCTGCCCTTTCCTGCAGGCACTACACACAAAAGCCTTCAATTAATATACCAAGCCCAAGGCAAAGTCAGAGTAGAAGAACACTGAAAATTTTAATTACCTGTCATAACAGTCCCCAGGAACAGGATGGAACAAAGCAAGAGGTTTCCTGCCTTTGTCCCATAGCGGTCCATGATTTGCCCTTGGCCAATGGTGAAGGCAATACCAAAAATCTATAAACAAAGGTAATGTCAAGCTGTACTGTTTTTATAAAGCAGCCCAAACTCTTTCCAATCTTTACCAAAGTATCAGAGCATACAGGCCAGTCAAACAGTTGGCCTAGTGAGGCTAAAGTTTAGTTATAAACACATCCAGAGGCACTTCCTTACAGCTCATGGAATGACAGATGACCCTGACAGCTGGAATCTCATCTCTCACTGGAGATGAGCCAGGACTCTTAGGAGCTATGTTGGAGAAGGCAAGGATGACTGGCACCTTGAAGTATTTTCTTAAACAGAAACAGAATGAGTGCCACTACAGAAATGCCATGAGGAACAGGATTCAAAAAGCCAAGTCCTAGGGTGCTTAGATCAGCAGTACATTACACCAATAATGGACAAGAAATAGGACTCAAGGCTTGGAATTACAATTTAATCTTCTTGCCTAAAAGGAGGCAAGCAAAGGGAAGACAGCACACCTACCTGTGCTGACACATTAAGGAGCCCTGATGATGTTCCTTCTGATTCTGGGTATGTCAACTCTGCAGCAAACTCAAAGCCCAGGGGAAGGTATCCTGTCATGAAAAACCTGTAATCAAGTACACATAAAGGAAGACTCAGCAACTGCCAGAAGGAAGACTGAAGAGGTATAGACCATAACTCTAAGGGGCATCATCCCCAGCACAGTCAAACAGCCATGCTGGCCCATACGCTTTTTACTCTTCCACTGATCATCTATGGGCCTATGGGTACCACCTGCTTTCCAAAAGCCTCCACTCGATTACCTGGAACAATTAATGTGGCTGCAGCTGAGCAGGGTCACGATAATGTCCCCGATTCTAATGAAACACATGCAAGTGAGAGATGGGAAGGGCAGATAATTTTGTCCTTAAACCATGCAGGAGCCATTCTGATGCTATGGCTCTCCCCAGTCCCTCCCACAGCAGGAGTTCTGCCTCCCTGCTCACCCCCTAGCAGTTCACATGCCGAGGAAAGCAGCCTGCACATGAACTTACCCCAGCAACCCAGCAGTCACAAAGACCACCCAGAGGTGGCCCAGGCTCAGAGTGAAGGTATAGACTATCATTCCCACCAGAGACATGATATAGACAACTAGTGTTGTTTGCCTGCAAGAAAAAGCAATCAGAGTTTTATTTAATCGAGTCCTCCTTTTTTCCCACAGATCTTAGTATAGCTCATAGCACATGCGTAAAAAAAAACATTTAGAAGTTGCACAGTCTCTTGATGCTCATACCCAGACAGAGGAACTGGACTGACAGAGAGCATGGAAGGGCCTGCACACAAAGCAGCACAGCAGAAGAAGAAAGATCCTACCACAGAGTGACAGGTGCCTGGTCATATATGGTACATGCCACTTGAGGGGGAGAACAAGTGCCAATTAAAGAGATCATTTATCTTTCTTGGGCATCCCCTGTACTACAGCGAGTTGAATATGCTTACTTACAAAGCAGGAGCCAAGGAGATCAAGCACTCTCAATCAGGAAAGTAAAGGAAAGAGGTGTCAACACTGCTAGAGTCTTATAGGCCTGTATTTTTCAGTGCTGTCCAAAACAGCTTTCACTGCTGTTCCCTTCTGTTGTTTAAACTACCTGCTGTATTTGGAGTGGTGACATGCAAGCTAGGTTGCCCTCACAACCTCACCCTCAAGCCATGTGAGCATTTAGCAGGGACAGTGCTAGTTCCAGAGCCAACAGCAGCTGAGCCACAAGCTCTTGTCTCTGTGCAGAGAAGACAAAGACACCCCATGCTCAGGAAGTGTGCCAGTTAGATCCTGGGAACAGCCAAACCTGCAGCCAGGCCACGCAAGGATCATCAGTGGCCTCAGTACTGAGAGACACAGGCAGCAGCCCAGGCCAGCTTTCACTGCAGCATTTAGCAATTGTCATCCTTGACTACACACCAAAAAAACCTTTCCCACATTAAAAAAAAAAGGCTCTTTCTAGTGCAAGAGGCAGTAGTAGGTCTTCACAGTACATAGTTTTGAGAAGGGAAAGGAGGGAAAGGTAAATACTTTACCTGACTGAAATCCCACCAGGATTTTGAAAGCAGAACAGTTACCAGAGTTAATAAAATCTTTTGATCATCATTTTTTAGGAAGAAGTTACATGTATTACCACAAGCTACTTGTGAACTTTCTCCCAAACTTAAGTCTTAATCCATTAAAGAATGTGTTTGATATCAGTTCCTAGAATTCTACTGAAGAAACTAAATCTCAAACTATTTTCACTTTTCCTTTTTAATGCAAATGATCACTGTCAAAAATCCAGCCCAAGTAGGCAGTATTACAATGTGTAAGGAAATATTTCCAGTACACTGAATTACTACAGATAAATCCAGACTCTTCCAGCTAAGGTTTTGTCCTCCCTCACTGCTGCAATGACTGCAGTCAGTGGGTCTCATGCTCATATGTCAATTCTTATCCAAACATAGGCCTGAGAAGCTAATTTCAGGCTTCAGCTATTGATCCCCACTTAAAAGGTTCACCAGGCTCATTTAATATATTGAAAGGCTAAACAACATGCTGTGGCAAGTCATTTTGTTGTGTATCAAAGGAGTAGTTAAATCCCTTGACCTCCAACGCAGTAGCATTTCCAGAGTATGTTCTTTCCAAAGTTTTCACTGAGGGAAAATTTCATCTGTGAGAGCAGCAGGAAAGGACTGCTTACTTTTGTTATAATCCATTGCAGAGAGCTGGTTGGCACAGAGCCTGGAGGCTGCAGAAGGAGAAGAGCTGAAAGACTGACTGAGCAGAGAGCAGTCCTAGAGAGTGAAAGAGATGCAAGTAAAAGCCTTTTTCTGCTCAATACAGGTTCCTCAGGTATGTTCCATGAGTTCTTACGCCTGCCATGCCTTGACAAGCAGCCATGGAGGAAAGAGATGATTAGGAAAGGAGCTCAAAGCTAGAGTTACAGTTCTGTACTTGGGCTACATGAACCAAGTATAAATTGGGTGCTCCTTCCATAAACAGAAGTCTCCAAACTACGTAAGGGTCAGTGCTAAAATACTGTGCAGGCCTTCACGAGGTGGCTGGAGCCATTGGAAGTTTAGTCACTGCCAGCAGGGACATTCAACCCACGTAGAGTTTTTTATTTTTTTTCTCACCACAGTCAGTTTTGGGCTCAGTGCAGAGGTCTCAGGATAGTCACAGAAAATCTCACTCAGTTTTCTCGGCTTATGGTTAAAGTATTCCAAGTGATTTCTATCTTATTCAGTGTCATGACGGTTGCCACATGTTGCACTCCACCCCTCATCTCCAGGCAAAGGTGAGAATGGGATAGTGACCAGATGTGGTCAAGACTTTGTTTCACATTGATGCTATGTCATTAGTCAAGCTGCAAGAGAGGAGTTCCCAGAACACATTGTGCCTCACTGAGAACTAGAGCAGGCAGACTCACAGCTGCAGGCAAACTCTTGAAGATGTTCTTCACTGAAACCGCAGAACTATTTTGCAGACAAAATGGAGAAAACTAATCCTGCCATGGGTACCTCATCTAGCACGTTTTCCTCACTGACCTCCCTGAATCATTTAGGCTGCAGAAGGACAAAATTAATCAACAGACCGTTGTGAAAGAACAAGACCACAGGCCTGAGTGTTGTGGGAATCACAAACCAGGAAGCATCATGAAGCCATGAGCTGCTGCCTGCTCACCACAGCCCCTCAGAGGATCTGAACAGACAGCAGTGAATGCAAATCTTGCTGCAGGAAACAGATTTAAGCACACAAGCAGACTTCTAAACCGGACTTCAGAAAAACCCTGCTCCCCCCAGCATACCACTGATGACAAGAAAAGGAGATTTAGCACTCAGCAGTCCAAGAAAGATGCAAAATTTCGAAGAGGGTTAACTGAGGTACTGGCAGGCACTGGTGCATAGGGAAACAAAAACCTCTGGGGAAAGACAAAGTGGCAGGGTGTCCTCAGGAAGTGGCCTTTGACACCCTGTTCAACAGAGGACAAGAATGCTCCGTGGCCCTAGGGGCACAGGGGCATGGAAAAATGCCCAGTTTTAGCTTAATAAGCCTCTTATCATAGCCATAAATCTCATGGGAGCAAGAAAAGCATGAAGGAGAAGGAGATTCACATAGCACATCAGCACTGCATTCTGATGTTTTTAGCAACCTACTCCCATGACAGCTCTACAGGGACTGACAATTTTCATTGAGTGGAACAGGGAACAGAGACTCTCTACTTAACAGGTTGATTACTGCAGCGAGTATAGGCTGGAAGTTAGGCATCCTGCCACATTACCTTAGAAAAACTGAGGTTAACCCAGCCCTGTACTCTGGGGTGTGGAAGGGAAGCCTGCTGCACCCATGTGGAAGCATTGCTACAAAGGCACCAGTGCCAAGTCTCTGTGGCAGACCCAGAGGGAGGTCTGTGAAGGACCTGACACGCTTGTCACTCAGATGAACCCAACCAGCCCTGACATTCATCTGCCCTCCGAGTCACATTCCCAAACCTTCTGAAGAGACAGATTAAAGAGCTCACGCAAGGGACTGTGAGAAAAAAAGAGACCTTGGGGGAAAAAAGCCAGACAGGGCCAGCACCAGTAGGGAACAGGGCTGAAATGAAGAACACACCTCCTGCTGTTCAGTCAGCTCCAGAAGCCTCAGAGTAAGGAATGGGTATGGCCCAGTTCAGCCTTGTCTCACAAGGTCACTTGGATGAGGAAAGCAAAAGTGTCAGGACAAGACTCAGAGGGGATTGCAGCTGCAAAAACACAATGGTCGAGCAACATCTGAGGCAACAAATGCACAAGCTGAGAGCAGGAGGTGGGATGAGGGACACAGCGACGTACAACAGTTTTAGCTGCTCACAGGGATGTTGTGTGCAGCTCCAGCATGCTCTGCTCTATGGACGGGGATGACAGATGGCCTCCACAGGCTTTGCCATGAGGACAGCACATTCCAGGCTGCACACAAGCCTAAACAAAGGCCTTGTTCCTATGCTCCCAGAAGATCTCACAGCTGAAGACACGGAGGTGTCAGATGCTGGAGAAAGGGATGAATCGGAGAAGATTGCTTTGGTTTTCACCATGCCCTTATCCTTTGGCATTCAGTTTTATGCCACTTTCTTCCTGTATGAAGGCCAGAAGAAAAGACAATCTTGGTAAATTATTTATATAAGACATACGGTAGGACAGGGTGAAGACACATCCACTACACAAGGACTAACCTTGTGTAAAAAGGGCTACAATAAGAAGGCCCAAATTGCAGGTCAGGCTAGGCTGAGAGAGCACTTACCTTTCAGTGGAAGAGGCCCAAGTGCCCCATCCTCCACTATCTTTTCCCCTTCCCCCAAATTTTTGTACTTAGCATGTGTAGAGGCCTAAAACACCACTTGGGGTCTTCTGCCTAGTCAATGGAGAGAGAGAGATGGATATTTCTGATATCTTGCCTTATAGAGATGCAGCGATGAAAGCAGAGAGTGCTGACTGCAACCAGCTTGACCTGAGGCCATGTGAACACTGCACTTAAAAGAAAAGCATAGCCAAAGACAAATTATGATTAATTCAGTCCCCAAACACCTCCTTCTGAGCCAGACTACCCTACAAATACCAATACACCTAGCAGTCTCCAGGTGTCACAACCTCATTCATCCTCTGTGCCAGGAACTTGATGTCAAAACTCTAAGGGTCTTCTCCTGATTCTATGATTCAAAGAGATGGGCTGTTCTCAACAAGCCATACCACCAAAGACAACCCCAGTTCTTGCACTGTTGTCCTGTCACTACATAACTCATGTATTTATTTGAATGGACCAAATTTGCACCTGCTATTCCAAAAACAAGAACAGGGCAGGGGCTGCTGCAGGGACTTGCCTGCCAAATAAAAGCAAGAGTGCAAGGCCATTTGACGCCCGAGCATGACAGATGGGGAAAGCCTGACTTAGCACAGCCTCACCCTTTCAAGGAACTGCTGATGGTACAGTAAAGATCAAACATGCATGTAGAGCTCTGCAATTCCTTCTGTTATTAACCTTCCCCTGCTCCCCTCAATCACAGCTGGATCCCATTCATTTGCTTCCCTTTCTCTCCAAATTGACTAAAAAAAAGACTTGATATTTTTCCTTCCTGATTTTCATGTGCTTACCATTTTATTCTTGACACTATCTCAGCAAGAGAGGGAAGGGGGAGGGTACCCACCTAGAACATCTGGCATCTTGACAGTTGTTTTTAAATAAACTTTTAAATGGGGCTAAATAAAGACTATGTAGCACTCAGAAAAAACTGTGCTAGTTTCACAGAAATCCATTTTGTAGGCTGTAATGGAGAACAAATTCTTAGCAGGGCTTTTTCTCACCTAAGGCTGAAACTATCTCCCCATGGTCTCTGGGGTCTGTAGGATAAACTTCATGGATGACATAGTCCTATTTTCCTGCACTGTTAGCCAGCTCTGCCTACCTATGTGATCCTTCCAAGGAAGGAGGTGACATGGAACAAATACAGGATTTGTGGTTTTTTCTCTCTCTTCCATTCTACTGAATTTCAAGTCCCAGCTCTGCATGGTGAGTCACAAAGCTCTTCAAGCCTTCATGCTGCAACCTAACTATGGGAATACACAAGTCAGAGAGTGAAGCAGACTTAATTAGCATAGCTGGGTTGATAACCCAGATGCTTTGGCAAGAACAAACTGAGCTTTGAAGATTACAGAAGATGGGATTAAATCTAATTACTGGAATGAGGAAATTGAATCAAACTTCTCCAAACAAGATATGTTGTAAAATGTACAAGTTTGTCCATATCACGCTTAACCTAATCATTGTAGTAGAAATTATTAACCTTACTGAAATGGTATATAAGCTTTTGGAAAATCTCAGTAAAATGGAATTCGGATCACCGATCAGTCTTCCCGTCTCTCTCAATCATCAATCCCTAACCTCACTAATGGAGAACCAGGAGGATAATCCAGTCTAGCAGTGCCAGCTGAGACTACCTTACCACTAGCCCCGGGCTGGAAAGAGACAAGTCACATTGCATGGTTAGCAGTGCAGTTCTAACAGTTGTACTTCTGTTTCCCAGGACTCCCATATGAGAACTACTCAGTGCCACACAACCATCTAGACACAGCAACAAACAACCTGCCAGTCCCAGGAGTTCTCACCTACCATTCTTTCTTATTAGAGAAGCCAATTTTCTATTTCTGATCCTTGTACTTGACAGGGAGCTAAGGCCAGAGGCCACTTCAGAAGCTGCAAACTCACAGATTAATCTAAGCTGTCTACAATGAGAATGTGCATTTCCAGCCCAAGATACGAGGTAGGATAAGGGCAGTAGGACTCCCCCAGATGAAAAGCTGCTGCAAGGAATAAAACTCTGAAATTGCTTTCAAGTCATTACCAGCACATGACCAGTAAAGCCCCCTCTCACCCAACCTGCTCAGACGACAGGTTATAGCACAGTTCTCAAAGCCAGCACAGAAACCAAAAAGCTGGTTGGACCCCAGTACAAGACACAAGAGTCTCTTTGTATCCCATGGGATATCCTACAGAGGTGTTTCAGAGAGATACAAATTCCTGAGGACCAGGATCTGTGGGACAAGCAAAGACTCTTAACTGTCCCTTGGCAGATGGCAAGGTATGCTGGCCAGATCTGCCTTCCCAACTCACTGGGCAACAAACACAGAATCATCCACCCGTAACCCCAATAACCTTTATGCCTGCCCTAAATACAGCAACACACCATCAACACAATGCCTCTGGACATTGGATTCAATGTGCCTTTCATTAAGCTGGACAAAAATTCACAGAGGCTGGTTTGTAAGGGCTGAGAAAAGGTCTGGTACAGTCTTGATTCTGCTTGTGCCAAGAACTCTCTCATCCCTGATGAAGCAGTTACTGGGCCATCTCATCTTCTCTGTAAGCCTCCCTAGGGACCACCAACACTAGATCTTGTATGGGCCCAGTGCTGGTTAATGCACAGCTCCAAACTTCATTTTATCTCGGGTTTTTGTTTCCCAAGATATGACAGATGAGAGTCTTTTTTCCCTGAATGCCCCACGGCGAAGCAAAAGAAGAGTCAAACGCTGCCATCTCTGGTCTTCTCTTTTTAGGTTGTTTATTATTTCTTGTCTACAAATTCTTTCTGTGCCTTGCGAAGGTCTCACAGCAAAGGCATGAAACAACTCCCCTGCCCACGACAGGTGGGCAGAACTTTTATACTACTTTCTACATATCTTTCATTTACCATTAATCACCAATACCTACTGCTAATGTTAGACATGTCACCTCTATCCTACACCAATCCCTGTGAACCACCACAGCAGAAAAATGGATACCAAGAAGAAGAACAAAAAGAACAAGAACCACACCCAAGTCCACCATATTTTTCTTTTGACCCCTTTCTAAAAATCCTAATATTCTACATTTGCACCCTGTGATTACTTAACTACTACTATTACTAATATTTTTCTTACATTCTCGTGACTTGTAATTCATTTCACAAGCTGAAGACTTTTCCATGGACTGAGATCCAGGACAGTGTCTCTCTGGGGCTCCGTGCAGGGGGGTCTCTGACCCCCTGCTGTCTCTCAGGGGTCTGTGCATGGGGGTCTCTGACCCCCTGCCAGGATCTCAAACCCTCCAGGGCAGTCAGAAGAATGCCCTCAACTCCGACAATTTTAGACTGAGTTTTGAAGAACCCTCGTTCTTTCCCTACAAATCCTCCTAATGATTCCGTTTCTAGACTGCCAACTTGCAATTGGACAGGGTTGCTCCTTGCACAGTATGGATGAAGAGCACAGTCACCAGGGCACAGTGGCAAACAAGGGACTTACTTGTAGGTTTTGGTTTTGTCCAACCAGATGCCGGAGATCAGAGCCCCAACCATCCCCGACAGTACAATGGTGAGTCCAATCCTGCCAGCATTCACCTCCTCCCCCTGTGGTGAGACACATACACACTCACACAAATGCAGGAGCTAGCTCATATCCAACAAAAAGCAAAGTGCAGGAAACCCAGAGAGGAAGAGACACCAAAGTAAGTCTTCATACATGTTTTCTGCTGGTAACACACTAACCAGGACTAGCCTTTGCAGGAACTTTTGGGCACACTTTCTGAGCCAGTGCTTTCTGCTCCATGAAAAAAAAAGTGATCTGGCAATTGTGTCTGAGAAAAAGCCAGCTGTCAGAAAAACATGTGCACCGGCCAGTGTGAGCAGATGCTCTCAGAGGAGTTAGCATAAACTCTATGAAGCTTGTCGTTAGGATTTGGACCAGATTGATTAGGAAATATTGGGACCCACTATACGACAGCATGGAAGGAGCTCTGTGGCATGCAGCCCCAGCAGTAAGCTGTACAACAGCTCAGGTACTGAGGCACCCCACACTTCTGCCACCAGAGCATGAGCATGGGCAGCCTCCTGGGACAGATGTCCCAGGCGAAATCACAGTCAGAAACAAGGAGAGGAAATTGATGACAGATTTTCACAGAAGTAAATGCTTTCATTTAAGGTGCAAAGGAGCCATCTTTTCTAGAGCTCACCAGCTTTTGCATGGGGTGCTGTAAAGGAAAAAAGGAACAGCCAACTTATGCTGGAGCCAGCCAGGATTGCTGTGACACTGCCTTTCTCACAGACTTTCCTTTGGCAGCCAGTTCTGGACAACAGCAAACATCAGAGAGGGGCATGAGGGTTGGATGCACTTACTGGGTAGTGATGGATCACCATGCGGTTCAGCAGAGTGGACAAGGCGTAGAAACAACCTACATTCAGACCTGAGAAGGGGATAAAAATGCAGCACATTCAGAACCTGCTACTCTCCTGCTGGGTCGTGAAAAGGTAGAAATGCAGAGAGAGAAATCTTTGGGACCATCAGTCCAGAACAAGGCTGCAGAGTCTCAGGAGAGTGAGCCAGACTGGCTAGATATAGGTTACTGAAGGAAATGCAGATCAACATCCAGGCATCAGCATGCAGGAGGAAGAACCCTGCAGTTTCAGGATGGTTCTTACCTAAGCAGCTAGAGGAAGGGCTATGCACGTTTCTGTTACTAAAAGGACTTGCAACTCCTTCACAGAGTCTCAACCCTGTCTCACAGACAGATCCATCTTTAGCACTGCAATTTTCTCCTCTGCCCCCAGACAAGTCCAAATACTAGAAAAGCATCTGCCTCAGCATGACACCTTGAACAAGGACCTGAGATTCAGTTAACAACAGTGTCATTGACCTGTGTGTTTTCCTCCCAGAGAAGAGCCTGTCAGCATTCTCCCTGCTGACAGACAGCAAATAATATTCTCTCCAAGCCAAGAAATGCCAGAAGACAAGCAGGAGCAGAGCTGATGGGTGAAGCCCAGAGAGCATTACCCTCAGGCACCTGGGGTGTGTGTCTGCATGGGAAAAGTCTTGCATTTTAGAAGATGTCACTGAGGCCTGAAAAAAACCCATGAAAGTAATTATATTTCTGAAAGAGAACATACATTAACTGTTACAAGGATCAACCAGCTGGTGAAGGTTTCTCAGTATCACCCAAGGTGAGAATGAAACTTTTGGGGTGATAGTGGTCAAGCCCTATTCAGACACTCTGCTCCATCTTACATGCAATTCTTGTTTGTTAAATGCCTTCTCAAAAGGGCAGAAAACCCAACAGCTTTGTTCAGCAGGCAAGAACATACACATGTGCACTGGACCAGCAGTACTGCAACGGCTACACTCTCACCTTGGGTGATACTGAGAAACCTTCCCCAGGTGGATGAGGTCTGTAACAGTCAGCATAACTTTCTTCTCAGAAAGTCATTTACATTTGCAGTTGGTTTCTCTTCAAGGCTTCAGTGATTCTGATGGGTGGAAGGAAAGGGACAGATTTCACCACTGTAGCTCACACGTCTATAGGCTCCAAAAGGAGCCATGGGTTTAAAAACAGATTTTCAGGCACAGATGCCTGACATCCTGACACAACAGATATGTGTCAAGTTCCCCCTTCCTACTTTTCCTCTCTCAGCCTCAGCTAAAAGCAGAAACTAACAACACAGGATACAGAAGAGCAGTCTAGCAGGCAGAGCTTTGACAGAGGGGAAAAAAGCCCTGAGTCCTCCTAACCCTGAAGTCCCCTAGCTCCCCTTAAGTACTCAGCAATTCTGCACCTAACCCAGTCTTCCACTAAACACTGGATAACTGTTGGAGTACACAACACTATGAGGGGCCACAAGATTGGCGGCTGGAGGGTGCATCACACTTCTTTCACACACCATCTCTGAGATTACAATTTACTGTGAGAGTGGTGAGGCACTGGAACAGATTGACCAAAGCTGTAGATGAAAGTGTTTAAGACCAGGCTGAACTGGGCTCTGAGTGACCAGGTCTAGGGGAAAGTGTCCCTGCACATGGCATGGAGGCAAGAACTAGATGATCTTTAAGAGCCCTTCTAACCCAAACCATTCTATGATTAAGCAAAGTTCACCCCACAGCTGTATGGCACAGACAACAGATGAAGACTGAAGAAGATGAAGACTGAACAGACGAAGACGCAAGTGATCCCAAATATTGCCTGTGACAATGCTTCCCACTTCAAACTCATGTGTCAGAAGGTTACAGGAGAGGCTAGTAAGTTGAGTGACAAGCTCACTAGGCAGGAGAATCTACCAAATCCTTACCAAGACTTACTCAGGAAGGCTAGAAATTCCAGCAGGGCCAGCAGCAAAGGATGGAGGAGAACAACTGGAGATCTCACAGCAAGGAGGCGTGCTCCAGCCTTGAAAGCTGTCTCTTTGCAACACTTTGCTATGGCAAAACAGCTAACACACCTTAAATCAGCTTCATCCCATCTCCACCTCTGGAGCACCTCACTCCCTGGGTGATGCCACAAGCTGCAGTGCAAGGACACGGGAGTATGGCAGATCAGCACACTCCTTCTGCTTCTTCGCTTCAAAGCTGGGCATCAACATTAACCACTCATTTGAGTACCTCTGTTTCTCACCCAGCCAAGAGGACAACAGCCTTATGAAGACAGTCACATGCTGCTCTGGTACCTAATGCTGTCAGTAAACCAGCTTTACAGCAGCTCTGTGATCCATGTGATTTCCAAGACAGGGAAGGACCCCTGCTCCCAAGCTGGACAGAAAATAAGAGTTGGCAGCAACACTTGGCACCAGAGACAAGCAAAACATTCTAAGAATCAAGACAATGTGTCAAATTTGCATATGTGAGGGCTGAGAAAAGTTGTAGGCAGTTCATATGTCACAGTTGCTCAGTTAAACTTCTCTGAGAATTACAGCTGTTTGAATGTCCATAAAACAGGTAACTGTTGTTTCCAACGGGAAAGCGGCCATTTGGCCACCCAGCTGAGGGAAACCAGAACTAGTAGCTGAGAGCAGGACATCTGAAGGTCTAGTACCATTTGATTCTTTAGCTAGTTACTATGGTTTGTTTGTAATGTAGAATAACGTTTTTGATACCTCAGTGTCTCCTCTATTTTATAGGGGCCAGAACAGGGAAGCTTATTGCCTACAGCTCCATAAGGAGCCCTTATTAAGCCTCAGACTAGAACCCCAGTCTCCCACACGTAGGCAGCTTGTTACCCACGTGCCAGACTCTTGATGTCTCTCTTGTTCACCCTTGTAATCCTCCCAAACAATGGTTCCTTACACAGTTCTCACTGCCCTGCCTCCTCCTCACTCCCCCATCACCACACCAAATGCTGCTTCTTTGAGACTGTCTCATGACTCCCATTCTACCAGCCTTTCCCAGAACTTCCCACCCTTTTCCTGCCTACTGCCTTCCACTTGCAATGTGCTCTCCAGTGAAAAGCCCAACCCCATAGACTTGGAATTCCTTAATGTTCCAGCCTTTCCCAGAACTTCCCACCCTTTTCCTGCCTACTGCCTTCCACTTGCAATGTGCTCTCCAGTGAAAAGCCCAACCCCATAGACTTGGAATTCCTTAATGTTCATTCCATATTATGCCTGAGTTTTATGGAAGCCATGTCAGCAGCCTTGGGGAAAAGGTTCTCTGAGGGCTTTCCTGAAGAACAGTTCACTAGCACTGACACAGCAGCAGGGACACCACCATTTCCAGCACTGCAAGTCTTGCCACAAGAAAGAAATCATTGCCTGATGGTAATACCAAGACTTTAGAGGTCTACAGACGTGTTCTGACCTGGCATAGTGGAAGGATCCCCATTCTTTCTACAGCCAGGAGAGATGAACAAGCAGCAGGTTTGCCCCTCTCTCCCCTGACACATGCTATGCTAACACAAAAGCTGACAGGCTGCAGATATCTTTGTGTTAGGTAGGCAGGATGACTCAGTTGCGCTCATGTGGCTGCAGATGTCTTAAATCTTGGCCAACGTAACTTTTGACTTGAGTAGGAAAAACTGTCACCATTTTAAACCCAGACAAGCTAAAAAAAAAAGTTTCACAGCATAGTTCCCTCTCTGAGTAACAGTCACCACTCAAGGCAACCTGGAGACTGGCATGAGGCTGACACAGAGAGGAACAGAATAAATGCACAGACCAGCAGCAAGAGAAAATGAATTATGAGCCACTGAATGCATTTTCCACACTGTTTGTGACTGCCAGAAAACAATTATCCCAGGAAGGTCAGATTCTAAACGTGCTCTTTGTACCGAGAGCCCTCCTCTCTCCTCTAGGACTTGTTTATGCCTATTAGAGCAAATGCTTTCCCCTTTCTTTTTCCTTAAGGGTGTGAACTGAGCAGATGATACAATCCAACTTTAGACACAGTCTGCCTCACAGGTTTTTCTGTCTTCAGTTTCTGAGAGGGCATTGTGTACTATGGCAGGAAAAAAAAAAAAAAGCCAAACCCAGCAGCTGCAATGCAAACCAGTAGAGTTTAAGAGCAATCTGAGAAGGACATTTCCAGAAGTCTACTGCACTGAGAAGAAAGGGAGCAGAGATTCCAACAACTCCAAAGACCATTAGCATCCTCAGCAAGTACAAAGCCACCATCTGACTCCCTCCAACCTGCCTACTCATCCACAAGGTCTTTCAGACACAATTGCTGGCAGAACATGCAGAACTTTCAGCAATATTTAACTGTCCCCCTAAGGAGCTTCCATATCAAGCTGGTAGGAAGAGTGAGGACAAAACTACCCACAGACTAGCTGCCTACAGTACACCCTATTATGCAGCCAGGCACAGACCACAATGGCCTTTCTGCTAGTAAGAAAAACACTTTTCCATACGCCAATTCAGCATCAGGGAATAGATTCAACACATCGCACTGCCCTCAAACAAACAGACTGAGAGTGCTGATGAGAAGCAAGCAGCAAATCCAGCATGCAAGTACAGATGGAATAAGATGTTCTGCGGTCCTACCTTCCAATTGCTTCACAGGGACTACCTAGGAAGCTGACAAAGTCTGCACATCTGCGTACTCCACATGACCTCTACAGAGATGCCTGGCAGTCACATTCATTTCCTTGCCTTCGGAAATGACTTTCACTCAGTGCAGTGACTTGCACTCAGACACTTCTATGTATTTCTTATGTAAGCACTTAGACTGTGATGCAATTAACTAAATAACTAGAAAAAAAAGAACAGACAAGGAAATCCTCTGAACAGCAAACAGTCAAAGCCTGGGAGAACAGTTGTAGGAGCATATAATCCTCTGTGTGCTTGCCTTCTTTTCATTCTTCCCCACTGCTGAAGAGTACTGGGCTATAAGGATCCCTGGTCTACGGCAGCACAGGGGAGCTATCTTTATGTTCCCCTTCAACAACTCAAGCCAGTTACTGCCCCAGCAGAGCACAGAGAGGGAGGGAGAAGCCATGATAACTGCACAAGAAGAAAGGCCAGACCTTACCATAAGTGACCATAAGCAGCAAAAAGTTGGCATTGTGGAGCAGGCGGAGGATTGATTGCACGTAGGAATACTCTGCAGTCGGTCTTGACTGGATCGAAGCCTGAGCTCGGCTTGGAGGGTTTGGGGGCTTCTCCTTGAAGACTGAAACCAGACACAAAGTACATCTGCTTGTAATGGTGCAGTTGAGGGGCCTGACCACACACTGCACCATTTGAGAGGTGGCAGAGGGGCTGGTAGAACCAAGTGTGCAAAACACACCGTTTTCCTTAAGCTATGATCTCCAATGCATGAACTTATCCAGGAACAGGAAAGAACAGGTCTCTTTGAACAGTAACTCCTGCCACCTTCCCAAGGGAAACAGCTTGCCTTCAATTAGCTTTTTGTGTAGGCAGTGTCCAGCAGCAGCAAAACAGTTCTCGGGATTATTAATGCCTTTGTCTCTAGAATGATGACCAGCCAGGTGCAAAAGTGTTATGTGGATTTACAAATGACAAAGTGGAATTGGACAAGTCAGTTGACAAAGGTGGCCTAGTGCTCTGCAGTGGCCAGTGCCCAGGGAACAATAACCTTTGCCAGGTTTTATTTCAGGCCAAGCCATCTGCTACCCCTTACTAGTATTAAAGTAGCATCCAGAAATCCCAGTCACAGGTGATACTGCTGTGCCAGGTGCTAGACAGGCATTTTTGTACCTTGTCTGTTCCATGCCCCACATTATTTGAAGTCTACATCTGATTCAGCCACCGTCAACATGAATAAACTGGCAAGAGGAGCCTATCAAAAAAATTGCATGGAATTCAGCAACCAAACTCAGCTCTCCAGTGACCATGCCAGTCTTTCATGCTAAAGATCTGGCTTCGACTTCATGTGTTAAGCAGGGGAATCGCACCCCTTGTGTTCTGCTACTGTCCTTCATGCTTTATTCTCTCCACTCATAACTGGGAACAGCTTGTTCCTGTGATGGCATATAACCTGCCTCTTTCTATTCTTAAGGGGTAGGCAGGTCCCACACATAACCCAAGGCCCAGCATCTTGTTTGCAGGGAAGATGACTATGAAACCTGCAAGATATCTTTTGGTTTTTAAAGGACTTACTCATGCCTGGAATTTATTATGCAGTGGACAAAACTAACAATTTGGCAGGCTCACTGACAACCTCCCTTCTACGTGTGCTGTTCATCAAGGGTTTGAAGCAGCAAGATACAGTATTGCATGACCCTGTCAGGTGCATGGTAGGACACATCCCCAGATGGCCTGCTCAGCCCATTTCGTGGCACACAGGCCCCTGTCACACATCGGCTGATCTCAGTCCCATCTGGTTTCATGTTCACACTCCCACCTCCTTACCTAGGATGACCAGGATGAACAGGGCTGATGCCACAGCTGCAGTCATGAAGAACATGATGCTGATGTGGTAGGCCAGCTTCTCCATATCCTCCACATTAGGGATCAGAACTGGAGGGACCAGAAAGCCTGCAGCAATCCCAAGCTGAGGAGAGAGAGGGGATAAACAGAGGCATGACATGAAACCACAACAGTGCCACTATCCTACAGCTCAGTCCAGGCTCAACTGAGCCTAATCCAATTTCACAACCAAGATGGAAATCTTCTTTACCACCTAAAAATTAAGAGATAAAAGTCAGATACCCATTGCAATTAGGCCATGAGACAGGTTTCCCCACTGCATTTACAACTGTCAGGAAGGTTTTACAACAGAATTGAGCAGAATGAATACCTAGCTCCACCAAAGTGAAGGTCTGGCCTGCCCTTACCTTCCCCACAAATATATGTTCCTGTTCACACACAGATGCCATTCCTTACCTTGGCCCTGCTCTAGAGCTAGCCTGATCACCTGGTAATTCAATTTTGCTCATGAAAAAGGCAGAAAACAAGATAATCAAAACCAACCAATATTTGCTGGCTTAATGAGTTGAACCAATTTATTTTCCAACCACGTAAGTTCAAGGGCTGAGACACCTGACCACTCACATACTTGAGGTATTAATCTGGCTCAGCCAACTTTGATAGTTTCAAATGAGCAGCCTCCCAAGACAAGGCTCACCCTATGACCACCATGAGAACCTTAAAGAGCATCAAGGCTGAAAGCAAAAGAAGTGTTGACAGCACATATCCCAGATGTTGAGGTTGTTTTAGTAATGGAGCCTGTCAACTACCCCTGGATAAGCTGCTCTGAACTATACAGAAAGCAAGGACTAAGGAAGACAAGTTCTGTGCAGCCCATAAACCTCATGGAAGCACATCAGCACAGAACAGAAGACTCAAGAGCCCTATAACCTAGGCATGAGCTTGGATAACTTTCCCAGGCTGTCTTCTAGCGAAACCTCCTTGTGCTTTCTGCCTGCTTTCTCTAAAATGTCTCCATGTTTCTGGGATGCTGATAGACTCATTCTGGAAGACTGACTTACTAGCCAAGACAAAGATCTCAGAATAACTATATGTCATATGTTGCCATATTTGGTAGTTAAGCTAAAAATCAGCTTGTGCCCTCCAGCTCCAGAAAACCCTCCACAAAATCCCTACTCCTCCGTCCAGCTGGTGTATTTTTGAGACAGGAAGAATGGTTAGGATTCAAACAGAGCTATCTGTTACCCTCAGGCACCCTATTTAGCTTACAAACAAGTGACTTTCAACCATGTCTGGCCAAACTTCTGTGTCAAACTGTGCCCTCCACTGGGACTGGGAATATTCTGGGTCAGGATCAGCAAGAGATATCTACACTAAATTCATTCTTAGTGCTCAGACATTGCAGGGAGCTAGTGAGAACAGCCACCAAGAGATTACAGATGTGCACCACCAGTTCAAGGCACTGTCAAGAATAAGAACTTTTGAGGTTTGGTTACATAGACCGAAGACAAACCCAAGCTGTGCCATCCCAGATAGCAAGTCAAGGACTGGAAGAGTTTAGGAGGAAACTTAAAAGACCATTAGGGAGGATAAACCTTCCTAACATCCACATGGCACAGGGAGACTCCGACACAGGACTGAACTTGCCAGAGCTCGGTTTTGTTCAGATATTGCCTATGCCCAGCCTCTCAGCACAGTGAGTCAGGCAGGCTCTCCTCCTCTGCACTGCCCACTGACTACAGTGAGTACAACTATCATGGTTTACAGGCTTCAAGCTCTCATCTCCATCAAATTGCATGCCTCCCCTTCCCTACACAAACCTACAGCTGCAGAAAAGGTAACGGCACCAAACACAGAAGTTCACAGAGATCACTGGTAGAGGACACAAGCCTGCTTGTCCCTGCAGCACGTTTATTTTGCCCTCCTTGTGGCCAAGTGCAGGCCTGTGCCTCAGGTGTGCCTGGTCAGCCCACTTCACTCCTATCTCCAGAGCATTTCTAAGGATTTAACCTTTGAGGAAGAGACTCTCAACATTGCTCCTTTCTATTTGAGGGAAGAGTCCTATTAAGTCTCATATATCAGGTCTTCCACGTCCCCTCCACCCTTTCCCAAGTAAGATTTACAAACACTTGACTGGAAACTAACTCTTTGTCTTACCACTGTTTCATTCTTGGAAGAACTAAGCTGGATTCCTGTGCTAGGTACTTCTTGGCTTCCTTCTCTCTGCAATCACATGCTAGCCACATGAGCTGCTGAACAGCAGCAAAACAGGAAAGGAGAGATCCACGCTTTATTCTGACCTCTGACATAAGTTTATCCAGGACCACAGTTGAGATTCAGTCTTTTCCAGTCTCCCTCCAGCTGCTCCTTCCTGAAAAGGTATCTATCTGATACATCTAGCAGAGAAGGTATTGAGAATCTGTGTTGCAAATTGTTTAGAAATCTTTTACTGGGAGGTCCTGCAGTCATCACTTACCCAATAGGTCACAGGCTCACCCAGCTTTCTTGAACTACTTGTTGCCTTTTCAGAAGAATTTTCCTGAACAACTTTTATAATCATAAATGGATGTTTTGTGCTTTCTCTTCTCCCCTCCCAAAAAGCAGCAACTTTTATCCATTAGGAGTTCATTATACCTTTGATAAGAACCAGGTAGCAGAACGGACAAAAAATTCATAGCAATAGGAGCTACATTTTATATTTCAGAGCAACTCATGCTACTAATTCTGTGAAGATGAGGCCCCTTGACTTGACTAAAACTGAAGATTTCCTGAACGACACTCACAGATCATGGATTATTCATACCATTTTTAGCAAAGACAAGCTCTCAACAACATGATGACTATTACACCACATATACTTTACCTATTAAAAGGAGATTTTTAACCTGGTTCTCAGCAGGTCAGTGTGCACATTACCATCAGCCCACAGAAACACTGTAACCAATTAACCAGACAATTTAAAAGATGCCTTAGAATGGGAAAAATAACTTCTCTCCATTCCCCACACCTTGCACATCAAAGAAAATAAAGCAACGTAAAAATAAGGTTGGTTCTGCAAAAGTCTGCGCTACCCTCCTTACAGACACCATCAGTCATAATGCATCATAATGGACTCTCTTATTTAATTTTCATGTCCAACCTTTATATAGGCAGATAGGTCTCCAATACCTATATAGATAAGCTTGTTCTCAAAATTTGGTACATCACTCAGAATCTTCTCACCCAGAACACCCAGCACTGTCTTGATCTCTGAGGATCTTTCCAGGAGATCAGGCTGCTGGCACTTCATTTTAAAAAGGCTTTGGGGTAATTTTTAAACACACTACCAGGAAAATCAGCAACTACAGCAGAGTGCACTGTTCAGATGACTTACTCTTTAGAGACTAGTAAAGGACAGAAGGAATGTATTTCCTACCTGAATTTTGCCAAGGACCAGTCACACAACATCATATTCAATATTCAAGTGTGCACAAGAACAGGCAACAAAACCAAGAGTAAGTAGCTAAGAAGATGGTATAAACGTACCCAAAGTACTGAAACAGAAAATGACATGTCTAAGGTTAGCTGCCAAGAGTCTCCTGAAGGAAGATAACCAGTGGTGTATCAGCATAAAAATTGTAAATGAATGATCAATGGAAGAGTGCAGGAGTGGACCTCCACCTTAAAGAAAACTACGAGTCAGCAACAGGAACACAGAACCCTGTGAAATTCCATAAGTAGGTATAAATGTTGACAGAGGGGACCAACAAATCCAAAAGGTCAATTAAAATGTTAAAAGACAGAGAGAGAGAGAGAGAGAGAGAGAGAGAGAGAGAGAGAGAGATGCTGCAAAGGCAAAAATATACAACAGTAAGAAATTTTGACAATGCCCTTGCAAGCTAAATAAGCGTCATGACAGGGATTATGCAGAGACTGCATTTTTGGATTCCATAAATACCCTTTTCTGAGGAAAACTTATAAGAGGCAGCACAATTTGTGATTTCGACCCAGAACAGCACAGTGTGACTATGATCAACATTACAGAACGGTTCTGCACTGGACTGAAATTCAGCTTCCTTGCAGCAGTGATAAAAAAAGGAAACACCCTCCAAAACACTACAGCAGTATTATAAGTCACAAGAGGAAGCTGTCTAAAAGGAAAAAAGTGTGTTCAATGGAAATGAAGAAGAAAAGCCTAAGAAATTAAATGCTTGCAAGTGGCATTAAGACTGTGCAAAGACACTGAATCAGAGGCTCACTGTAAGCCTAGAGAATATTAGCAAAATACTTTAGAATCAAGGAACCACAATTAAGTAAAAACAAAAACACACCAAAAAACCACCTAACGAAAAGCAAACAAACAAACAAACCCACAAGAACATAAACCACCCAGCTCTAAAACTGGAAATTATTCCTGCAAGCAGAGAAAAATGGCAGCAAGTTGGACCAAGCTAAAGTAAAACCATAATTAGGCCAAAAGAGGCGCCGGAACAGCTTTACAAATTAAGTCAAAACTCTTCAAACACAACAAAATCAGCAAACCTGACAGAAGGGTCAAAAGATGGTCAGTGTGGAAAGAGAACATTTGAGAAAGAGGTCTTGGACCATCATCCATGACATGATGCATTATGGGTGGAAGATATTACTCAATTTATTAAAACTAATTTCTTCTATGAGGCATCAGGACCAGCTGGTATTCATCCAGGAGTTCAAAAGAACAAGTCAACAGAAAATCCACTCTACTTCCACACAAACATACCAAATGGTCTGTTACCAAATATTCAAATTGGGAATGGAGGAAAAGTGATGCTAAATTTTAGGAGGCTCCTCATAAGCAGGAGTCCCAGGAAACCCCAAGACCAGCAGCCTGCTGGTTTGGCCAAGTGGACAGAAAATGTCAAAATGTCAAAATCAAAAGATCTATGCTTTGATAAACAGAGAAAAAACAGGCTTTTCAGACACCATGATTTCAACATGGTCTTAGCAAGTTCCCAGGCCAAGACTTTGGAGAGTGAGGAGCATACACTCCAGATACCCTCTGGATTCACCCAGGGAACCCCTTTAAGGAGATGCTTTTTCCAGAGCTCTGGGCAACACAGCACCCCCTTCTACTCTTGTCTGGGTATCAAAGCTCTGTCCTAGGCCCTCTCTCCTTTTCTAACTACAGATGCCCCTCAAACTGTAACCATGACAATTCACAAGAGCAGCTGAACCTTTTGACCCTATAATTCATATATCACAACCTGCAGAGAGCAGACACCTACCCCCTTCTCACACCCTGTGCCTCCCAACTGTACATTAGCGTCCCAATACTTTGCTATCAGCACAGGTCCCAGCTGTCTTTCCATATAAAAGGCTGCAGGAGAATTGAAAATGCCAAACTGAGATGTTGTTTAAGCAGAAGCTGCCAGTTCCTACACAGCAAACTTTTGTACAAATTGGTGTCCAGAATATGCTTCTTCCATAACACTGACAGCAAAATTAGAAGAGCCTATTGAAATCCAGATAGTCAATAAGCCAATGTGCATACTTGCACAGTTTACGTAACTTTCTTGCAGTGTTTTAAGAAAAAATAAAGAAGTACACAAGTTGTGAAAGGAAAAATCATGGTTGAGCCTTGTGATAAGATTGGGCTTAAGCTCTATTTTACTTTCCCACTAATGTGGGAGACATTTTGTTTTTTCGAAACTGCACTTGCACAACCAAAGCTCATCTGAAAACAAAGCCAACTCCCTTCTGCATCACACTTCTGCTTCTGTGGCATCATTTCATAATGGTTAATATGATGCAAGGCTGTACAGTGAAGACTATTGCCCTGTGCGAGTCATCGGGGCCTGTCAGCCTTGAATGCACCTTCCTCCAGTTTGCTGGGAAAGAAATGCAACACAGCAAAACAACAGCAGTAGACAAGAGAGAGAATAAAACAGAAGAGTTTCAGCTCTGATAGCTACCTTTGCTGCTACTGGAATCCTCAGTGAGGATATGCTTTGGCCAAGGACCTACTCCAGTCACCTCATACAGACAATGCTGGATATCCTGCAGGGCAAGTGCTGAGGGAGCTTGCTGTAGAAACACTCAGAAACACTGGAGACATTCGTTTAAACTCACAGGCAAAACTTAACCCAAAAGCCAACTTCTGTGAGAGAGAAAGGGGAGCTGCCTTTGGTGTATGTCTGGGAAGGGAGCACCAGATGAAATGGGTAGAAAAAGTTCATTTCAGGCTCTCATGTCCATTTATAGAAACAGAGGCATTCCTGCAAAAGCCACACTGCTATTTGGTTAGCGCACCCTCCCACACTGAGCCACGTCCAGGATAGAGAGATTTAGAGAGTTGGCCACATAGCACTCCTTGAGATCCAAGCCCTCTGATCCACCCTGCCTTTTTTTTTTTTGCAGGGAGAGAAAGGAGACAGGGCTGGAGAATGTCATCCATTAACCACTGTCACTACAAGCAACTACGTCAACCATTAGCTACGGCCACTAAAATCTTCTCTATTCTGACAGCTAAAACTCTGTGAGATAAAGGGCCAAACTAGAGAGCTGTGAGACAGATCACCACCTGTCCATATTTCTAACAGGGAATAATTTGAAGGGATGGGAATCCTCCAGCAGAGACAGAGCGGCCAAAGATCTAGAAGTCCACTCAAAGACTGGAAGACAGGGATTCCACAGAATATGATACATTTCCACAATGCTTCTTAGACTTGAAGATGCTGCCTTCCCTAAAGGGCAAAAGGTACAGAACAGAGTTATCAGTGAGGCATCAAACAATGGCACATGCTCAGCACAAACAACACTGTAGGATCAGCAGCTCAAAAGCAATGGCTATTCATATATTGCAGATCCAACTACATGGCAAAACCCACCTCAGCCACTACCCCATGCAGACTCTTTCTCCAATTCAAAACAGAGGAAAGGACCCATCAGGAGTGAGAGAGAGAACATTTCCGTGAATTTCATTCACGCCTTATCACCAGGTTTGTCCATTTCAAAAGCCGTCACCTAATCACTTCGATACTGCCACTCCCAGCAGGCTGCAGATACCACCTAAAACCTCTGCCTCCGGCTGTTTCTGTTAGGGAAGCCCTAAATCCCTGAAGTTACATCGCAGCTACATCAGAACAGGAACAGATCCTAAGATCAGTAAGGTGCTGCATGATTTTTCCCCTAAAGCAGAGCTTAATATGAGGCTGAAATTTTCTTTCCTCCCAAATCACATCACTTTTTTTTCAAGCCCTGCTTAAAAGAAAGAAAAAAGAAAAAAAACCCGGCAAAATTACTGCAAAAAGATCATTTAACAGGCCAGCATCCTTACTCCCAAGCCCATTAGCGGCTTGTTTCTTTGTCAAAATAGCAAGAAAGAGGAACAAGGTCTCTCTCAATCAACAAAAAACCCAATACTGGTAGCAAACCAATACAAATCCACAAATGTTCTTTGTCCGTGTGGAACACAGTTATACACTTCTCTGCATGCTGCCCATGCCCCTTGCCCATCAAGTGACAACAGGGAGATAAACTAGTAAGAGTGAAATATGCATAAAATCCAGGCACAGCACTTCAGCACGCACCATGGCAGCTGAAGGACAGAGCTGGTACCTGGCCATCAGACTCCAGCTTATAAATTTCAGAAGGCCATGAAAACTTAACTCACTACTTAAGCATCCCTACCACCATGTTAGTTCTGTCATGCCAAAGGACCATGTGCTTCCTCACCCCCACATTATGGAGGAGCAAGTGTGTTAAATGAAGGGGCAAGACTTGCTGCTCCAGCAAGCACACATTCTTACAAATGCAGTATCTCAGGAGAGCGTTTCTTCCCACTGTAGTCCTGTCACCAGGGAGAATGATGGACAGTCTGCCATCAGCACAGAAGTTTAGAAGTCTGTCAGGTCTGAACCACAGTCCCAAACAGGGGCGCAGCTGATGAATCAATACGACAAAATGGTAACAGCATGGCCTTACTCAGACCGCTGTCTCCTATCCACCTCGTGTGCGGGGCTTCACAGAGATATCCAGCACCGAGGTGCTCCACAGGGAACACTGATGATGTAGCAGACACACTACTACTGACAGCTGTATTTCATAAGCATGTCAGACAAATTCCTGCCAATATTAAAATACATCTGAAGAACATTAGTGAACTCTCCATAACACTTCTGCTTCTTTACCCCAGATCTTCAGCGTGAGGACGAGTCCCGGTATAGATTTTTCCTAGACAGTCAAGCAATGAGAAGCCAATTTCAATAACACTAATATTTTAATGCCAAAGCATCCGACAAGTAAACTTCATTCTATACCTCCCCATACATGAACTTCCATGACAAGGAAAAGAAATGGAAAAACATCTAAGTAGCTTCCTGTTAAAACATGGAAAAGTAAAATGTCATGAAAACCAGCAGTGGGTAAACAAGAGAATGTGATCACATCCCCAGGTATTCACACTCTTCTAGAAGCTCTCCAGCACTGATTCAAGAGTGCTCAATCTAACCAGTTTTTGCACTTCAGATACCACAGCCAACTTACGGCCAGAAACAAGTGAGGTGATTCTGATACCTTACTAGGGATGGTTTGGTTTTTTAAAGGCTATTTAATACCTGGTCTGATTGATTCAATGAATTACTCTTCAGGGCCAACTTTGAACTTGACTGTTACCATCAGTCAGCAAGCAGAGGCAGTGTCCTGAGCAAACATGGCCCCGGCAGACCAAGATGAGCCAGCAGACAGGGTCTTCCTCAGGACAGCACTGCTGAAGTGCAGCCTGGGGCCAAGAGAGAAAGAGCAGAGAGAGGACGGGTATAGCAAATGAAGAATCAGTGACGCTTCCCTGATTCTTCATGCAGTTCCTTGCAATTCTTAATGGAGAGGGACAACAGTGCTTGGTATTCAATAATAATAATAATTAAACTAAGTGACAAGGCAAGGAAAGGAAAACCATACAGTTGTAGAGAAACGAGCATAGGGAATAATTTACTATACTGCAATTACAAAACCACTGTATTATACCCTTTGCTAACACTCCCTAATACAGTCTTTAACTGCAGTCAGGAAAAATGCATGCCTCTATTTCTTCCCCCTGCCCAACCTCACCAGTAAACAAAATAGCTACTTTTCATTCACTGTGATTATGCTTGACTATGGGAATAAATAGGTCTTTCCTATGGAGTACACTCTGTGTTTAGTCACTACCATTTCTGACTTCTCTGATTCTCTAAAAGGAAAGTCTGGGCTTACAAAGCAAAGACTGTACTGAACTGAGGTCTCATTGTCATGTCAGTTCAACCGCCAGAGCAGTGTGGAGCAACAAGAGCATAGCCAAAGTTTGCTTTTCGCAACCTTTACACTAAGCCACTCCTTTTGGGATGATGATGACTCCACACAGGCATATAGCACAGGCTGACAGCTATGGGAATACACAAGTCAGAGAGTGAAGCAGACTTAATTAGCATAGCTGAGCTGGGTTGATAACCCGGATGCTTTGGCAAGAACAGAGCTTTTAAGATTCCAGAAGATGGGATTAAATCTGCTTGCCGAAATGAGGAAATTGAATTAAACTTCTCCAAACAAGATATGTTGTAAAATGTACAAGTTTGTCTGTATCATGTTTAACCTAATCATTGTAGTAGAAATTATTAACCTTACTGAAATGGTATATAAGCTTTTGGAAAATCTCAGTGAAATGGAATTCTGATCACCGATCAGTCTTCCCGTCTCTCTCAATCAATCGCCGATAGACAGCCTCATTGTTTGGATTTCTAATGCACACTGTTGAGTAACTCCACCTGAATAATTTTTAAAAAGTCTGACAGCAAAATGCTCAGTTACTTATTTTTTAAAAGTCTGACAGCAAAATGTTCAGTTACTTATTTGCTCATGCCAAGTTAGATGCCTTCCACTCTAAAGATGCATTTAAAAACACATAAAACCCAGCCCACTAGAAGGGATGATAAGAGCAAAAAGGAAAGCTTAGATGCACTCAAGGAAAGATAAGTATGTTTTCTCTTTCCAAAAGATGTGAAGCAGTCCCTTTAATTCCCTAGTGCTGTTCTGCAAACTTCTGTTCCTCAAATACTATCTCCAAGCATTCACGCCTTTTTGCCACAGCAGCATCTAAATAAAAACAGGAAGACACAGTCTGCATTAGAAGCTACCTGAATTGAAAACCATTCAAATCAGAATGGCAGCTACCCACAGGCTGAAAGGTCCAGGGTGGAGCACGGAGTCGCATGCAGGCGAGTACACTGCATCTCAGAGCAAGGGGCACAGGCCCAGCCTAGCAGCTAATGCCAGGTTCCACTTTCCTCTTCTTGGTGTCACGGCTGCAGAGCCAGGCTCACTTCACTTATGCCCCACTGCAGTATTGGCTTATTCACTTCATTCAACTGGTATAAGCAGGTGTTCCGGTGCAAGGGTCAAGAAGCTATTTCCCTGATCTTTCAAAGCTGTATCTCCTCTGGCTACGAGAAAAGACAGTCACAGCTTGAGCAAGTGTGGGTCACTGGCCTCCAGCACCTGCATTGATACAAGAGTCCTTGGGGAGCTGACCTCACACTGGCCTGATGAAACTTTCCTTTTTTTCAAAGCAACTGCTTGTGGAAAGCTCTGCCAGCTCTGTATCTACTTTTAAGAGGCATGAAAGTGCTAAAGTCCTTTCTTACAGGGCCCAATGACAATGTTTTCAGCAGAGAGCTAATCTCCTTTCTCCCATCTAGTTGTCAGCAGGAAGAGGATATTGCAGTGTCAAGTCCAGATGCACCTGCAGATACAAGATTTGAAGGACACACTGCCTGAAGCAGTTTCTCAGCACTGTGCTTTCCTCCCCACGCCTTTCACAGTGCTACTGAATCACAGCCCTGGACTGGAGATTCACACACACACACAGGAAGTGGAAGGCACTGAAGAAGAGCCTGTGCCAAAGACCTCTCAAAGCCAGAATCATACCTAACCCCCACGCTACCCTGAACTTTGTAGATGGAGGTCCCACTTGCCTCTGCCACCACCATCAGCCCTCAGGCTAACACCAGTGGCATCCTGCCAGATACCAGCCGCATCTTCCAGAGGGAATTTCATGTAAGTTCGTGTTATCTCTGGAGCTGCCCTTCAGGCCATGGGCATCTCCTACCCTCCCTGGTTTGCTCCCTTAGCACTCCCAGTCTCCGGCCAGGCAGGTGAGAGCCCGCCCCACATGCGCGGCCAGCCGGGGTGCAGCTGCCCATTACCTGGTTCCCAAAGACCGCAATGGAGCAGGCGGTGGAGACCTCGTGGGAGCCAAACCAGACCGACGCGATGCGTGAGGGCATGCCCAGGATGAAGACCTGGGCCAGGCCACAGATGACCTGTCCCAGGACAGTGACGGGGAAGAGGTGCGGCTTCAGGCTGCCCAGCTTCACCCAGGCACCCATGGCATTGAGGGCCGAGCCAGCCAGGGCGATGAGGCGCAGGCCCCTCTTGTCCAGCAGCCAGGCGACAGGGAAGAGCAGGGGGATGTAGATGAGCATGTAGCTCATGGAAAGCCAGTCGATGGCGAAGGCACTCACGTCGTAGAAGCGCACGAAGACGTTGTTGATGCTGCCGTACTGGATCCACTGGAAGGCGTTGCACAGGGAGTAGCTGCTGAAGAGCAGCAGCACGGCCCAGCGACGCCGGGACAGCTGTATCTCGGCGGCGGCATCACCGACCCCTCCCGCCGCAGTCGACAGACTCGGCGCCCCGGCGGACTCCTGCAACACCATGCCGGCACCGTGGGTCGGGCACGGCACGGCACGGCACGGCACGGCTCCCCGCCGGCACCACCTGCCCAAAACGTTCCGCCCGGCCGCCCCCGCTGGGCTCACTAGCGGCCGCCGCGCGGGGAGGTGCCCCCGGGCCGGGCCGGCCCTCCCTGCCCTCCGCCCCGCCCCGCAGCGAGGCCGGGAAGGGCTCGGGCCGCCGTGAGGGGCAAGGCAGGCCGTCGACGTGCCGGGGCACTCATGGACGGCAGCCCTGGCTTGGGTCCTGCCCGCCCCGCAGCAGAGGGGCCGCGACCCCTCCCCTCGGCGTCCCCCCCGCCACTGCCCGGGCCTGCCGAGAGGCCCCCCGGCGTTACGAGGGCCGGGGAGCCTTCGGCCGCCAGTGATGAGCGGGACGTGGGCTGAGCAGAATTGTGACCTGGGGGAGGCTGTGAGCAAGTGGGCAATGCCCGACGCCGTCACACATGCCAGGGTGGAGTCCTGGAGGAGGAACCGGTTTGGGTTGGCCTCTGATTTTTTTTCACAATATGGCACACTAGAGAGTGAAAATATCCAGTGAAATCAGAATTAAAACATCTCAGCGTCACTGAAGTAAAAGAACCAAAAGTGTTTGTTTCCATTCTCATGGGGAATTCGCAGTTAATGAGTCAGCGCTTGTTTTCCCATTACTAGAGCAACACGCCTCTGGCAGATGCCTGCCTGGAGATCATTTATGATCTACAGTACGTTTGATTAGCATCATGTTACCTGAATTGCATAAACATTCCTCAGCACAAGGACGTGAGTTTGCTCGTGGTGTTCAGCTGTTCCAGCATTTAACACATAGGTCAAAATTCGTTTGGAAAAATGGGAGCAGTGTTTTCTGGATGTTGTATTCCTGAAAGAAAGGAATATAGAGTATGAAAAAGTGAAGTCTCTCTGGCTTGTATTTACTTGATAGCTGCATCATTATGTATCCTTTTTGCATACTTGGTGGCACACTGTCAGAGGTTACTGCTGCTGTCCTCTGAGTTATCTACCTACTGTGAGGAGCAAAGACAGACTAACAGCTTTGATGTCTTTATGGTCTTATGTATCATGAAAGAAAAAAAACAAATAAACAAAACCCCAAAACAAAAAAGCTTTGCACGAATTATTCCAAAAGGCACAAACGTCAGTTTAAGTGGTTCTTGCTGTGTATCCTCACAGAGCTTGTTTCTTGTCACCTGCTTGGGTTTCCTACTTCCCAGCAGTGGCCAGAAGCAGAGCTGGAGACAAGCAGAACCAGTTCAGTCTTCCCTATTGTACTCTGCTGAAAGTTTCACATGGCAGAGCTGCAAACCCTCCTACTCTCTCCCTCCTCAGCCCACAGCTTTGCCAACGAACCTCCAGCCTCACCTGGGATGCTTCTCACAGTGGTACAACATAGTAATGTTGTAATATAATGTAATATATGTACAATATATTATAATGTAGCCCTTTTACATGATAATTAAGAACGGCAAATTCAGAAGCAAATGCCAGAAAAGAGGTTTTCAGTCATATTTATTATTAAATTAGGCAACCAAAGTTAACTTGAAGCTCTGCACTAAACAACAGAAAGAACAGAGGAATTAGTTGTAACAAATTTTTAATATAAATGTTATCAGGAATGCAATGAGTGATAGCAGTGCTGATAGGGCAGAGGTGAAATGGGGCAGGAAAAAGACTATCATGGTTCAACAACTGCTTAGTCTGAGAACTCTAACGATAAACAGTTAGAGATAGTACAGAAGATTAACTTGTAGGTTGATAAGATTTGAAAATATCTTTATAACATTCTCCACAGTATTATACAGAAAATAAAGTTACACAGAGGTAATCACCATCATTGATTTAAAAGCAGTCAAAAAACACAGTCAAGAAAAGAAATGTACAGGCACTTTTTAGGATGGCAATCTGGCTTTGTTCAGAGGACCGTCATTTATTACCCCTTTAGCAATGTAAGGAACAAAATTGGCAGATGGTTAAGACATTATTGAGTTAATCAAGCCTAACTTAAATATGTCACCTACATGTTGTATTAAGGTTGAAATTACTTTAGGACTGTTGAAATTACTTTAGGACATTAGCTTTAGCTATCTGTAACTGAAAGTATTGTGACAGTCCATGGCATCTTTAATTTGTAAACTCAGATAAATGCAGGATAATGGAATTAGGTACTGTATGGCAGTCTGCTGTCATCAGATCTCTGGGCAGCAGTGAGGAAGATATCAGTGACTGAATGTGGTTTTCAGAAAAAGAACAAGCAGAAAAAGTATAAGGAGAACAAATTAGGAGTTAAGGAGATACTGTCACACATTGGGAAGACACAAAGAACAGTTAAATTTCTTAATACATTACTAAAAAAAAGAACATACACGCAATAAACAATTCTTTAGATGTATGGGAGATGACTTAGACACACGTTGGGTCCTTTGCCTCCTGCCAGCTCTACTCCAAATGGGGTCAAAATCAGTCTGTCATCCTGAATTTTGTTTTTGTCCCACCTTCAGCTCCTAAATTTCTCCCAAAAATCCTCAGATTTACTCAGCATCAACATAAGATCTGCAGCAAGTCAGAGCCTGCCAAGCAAGGAGCCATTTGCTCCAATGTCTTAGTCCTGTCAGAAAAGTCAAATGGTAAGTCAAGAATGACTAAAACACACACTCTGCTGAAAACAACAGCTGATATCAGATGCATGAAAGCAATGCCCAGCCTCTGGTGACTGTAGCCTGTCAAGTGAACATGAGCCAGGCAGGGAAGCAACACTGGCTCCTCAAAGCCAAGTCAGACATGGGTTTTTCATACCTATAGGCCCAACATTTCCTTGAACTCCTGTCCTTGGATTTCAGTGCTGTTTTGCTACTAACTCTGTGAACTATGCAATCACCCCTTTATATAATTTGCCAATTTCTAAATATAAAATACTAAAATAAAACCCCTGTGCTTTGCATTTCCTCTTCTATTGCTGCATCTGTTTCTACTCACATGCCTCTTTCCCTTCCCAAAGCAACAGAGCAGCTGCTTTTGGATTTCCCTCATCACAGCATATTTATATTAAAATTTCTTAGCCATGAAAAATTATTTATATTTCAGGACAACCCCTTGAAGTGGATTTTGAAGCTAGAGGGAAATCTCCTTTACATGGACAGAAGTGCTAAAAAGCTTATAGGATCCTAGAGCCAAAAGTATCTGTGAAGATCGGAATGCACTAAATCAGGGAAGAAGCAAGACCCAAATGAAATGTAACAGTACAGGCCGTCAGGTAGAACCTAACCTCTATAATCTTCTTTCCTACTGATTTCAAGAAATCCAACACTGACAGTCTTGGAATATATGCTGCCTTTATGACCAATTAGTGCATACAGTTCCTTTATATTATGTGAAGCCTTGCAACAAGCTTGCTATTCTCAAAGTCCACCCAATAATATGAATGCTAGGGAGGGTGACAGCAATGATAATCCAGATGGCAATAGGCCTCAGTGACAAGCAAGGCGATGTGAATGGGTGAGGAAAATTGGCATGGGGGGTATACAAAAGGTAATGTAGAAAATTATTGTGAAAAGTATAATTCCTTGGTGTCTTTTCTCTCCACACTGGTTCAGAGATCCAAGGAGTAGGTGAACAAAAGAAAAAAACTTGCTAAGGTAAAGCAAGTACTCAAGGATCTACCAGATCTTACATCCATGCAGTCCTTTAGGTTACCTCTAAATGGGAAGTATCTAACCTCAAAGGATCACAGGATGTCCCTTGCTTTCAAACACTCAGCCTTGTTATTTGTGCATCTAAATTTCATCATTGCACTTACAGAGCCTAACTAACCTTTTAGGTGGCTCTATCACATTTTAACTGATACCATTTAGGTATAGAAGAACTGTCAGCAGATACCCCACACAACTTTTCACAACAGACACTGCAGAAAGGATTACAATTATCTTTGTTTGTGGATGGAGAAGGTTTTATTTTGGGTTCAGCACCTAAACTGCTCTAGTGAAGTTCTTCAGAGTTGAGGTAGTTGTATCATGAGACCAAATGACAAGACTCGCATAGGTGGCAGAGCCAGGCATTTCAGGGTCACACCTGGATGCAGTGCTGAGCTGGAGACACACAGTGAAGTGTGGGCTGGCAGGGCTGCTGCTCTGGACAGAGCCAGTGGTGTTCCCCAATGGAGCAGGGAATCCTGCAAGCCCTCTGCTGGCACCCAGGGCTTTCTGCATCCCAAGAGCCACCCAGAATACAGCTTATAAAGGCAATGGAGTAGTTTATTACTGTAGTTTAGATGCACAATTATTTTGATACCCTAAACCCTTAAAAATCTTTCCTGTTACATTTTCAGTGTGAAGACCTGGGTACATGAACAGTGGTGGAGAGCTCCATTCATAACAGTGCAGGAGGCAACCTCTGCAGCACTCAAAATTTTGCAAAAATTACCTTCCTCTAAACAAAACACAATGGCTTAGTTGCGCAGTCTAAAATCTCATCTAGGGAAGACTGCAGACCTCAGAACCACCAAAATTGTGCAGGAGCTAACTTTGAGCACCGAACCTGTACTGTCCAAAGCTTTAGGCCTTTCAGAAGAGCAACTCAGGGAAGGGAAATAATGTTTTGTTCCCCTTCAGCATATATTATATGTAGCTCTCACTCTCTGGGAGCTTCAGCGAGGATGCATCATCTGTGTCTATTTTACAGGGCACAAAGAGTTATGGTGATCTGTGTGGCCCTGCCAGGGGCAGGATTTTTTTCCAGTTTGGCACCTTCCAGCCTGGGCTGCAAGGGCTTGCCCAAGAGCAGCTTGCACTTACCACTCCTTTGCAAATCCAATCTCCCTGTTCAAAGTCTGGCTTTAACTGAGCAGTGGCTTTAATTTAGCCCTGTCCAGTTCAGATGTGATGTTAGTGTGGATGAATCGTGTAAGTCTGAACTGTGAAGAGTAGATGGGAGGGCCTGGCTGAAGTGCTAATATTCACAGCTGCCTCCTTGCAGTAAGAAAAAGATGTAAAAGGAGTGCACAGGATGGAGGAGCACTTGCATGCAAGGTGCCCCAAAGGTGCCGGTTTCTGGTTAGCGCACACCCCTCCAGACACAGGGTGCTTATGCTACCTCTGCATGGCCTTCTGCAAACATATCAACTGGCTCTGCCCCATTCTCTGATCAGGCCGGATGAGAACCGGCTCTAATCCAAAAACTGTGTAACTGTGGTTAGCCTGTTGTGCTGCTTGAGTACCTAAGCCCAGCTCTCAACCTTTGCTTGTGAAAAGCTGTGGAGATACAGACAGCTGTGAGGAAAGTTGTGCACAAGCTCTGTTATTGGAGCAAACCCATCTCACTCCTCTGCTGTGCACCAGGCATGCACATGAGATATGAAGATCCCTTTGTTCAGCTCAGAATAAAAGAAGTGAAAAAAAGATCGAGTTAGCCTCAAAACTCAGCCATAGTCTAGATTTCCATGCCCAGTCCAGATCAGGGTCACAGATTAACCCCAAATACCAAAGCTTGAAGTATATAAGCCCTTCTTACTCAGCATCCTCCAGCCTCCATCTCAGTGAGTCATACCAGTTCATGGCAATGACATGAGAAAAAGATTTTAATCTTCTATTGCTTGCAGCTGACATTAATTAATAATAAAAGAGTGCTGGAAATGTGCATAGCATCACTGCTGAACTCAGGCATTTCCCTCTTCTTTCTCCCACTCATGCTGCAGCAAAAAAAAAAAACAAACCTGGGAATAGTTCTGAGGACCAAGGCACCAACCACAGCTGTTGTGAGGGGAGAAAAGTTGATAGTGTCTTAGCAAAAAGCACAGAACCGGTATAAGAGTTAGGGGGAAGGTGTGTTGTCACTGCATGGATGTCTCTGAGGCAGGAGAAGTCTCAGGAGCTGGTGTCTGCAACCTCAGCTGCAATAAAAATTATAGTCTCATAATTCTGTTCTAACCCTAACACACTGATTGTAACCCTGCCCTGACAAGCAATGAATATATGCTCCCTAACATGTAGTTGGGTACAGTTTTTGAGAAACCTAAAAAACCTTCATGGATACAAATAACTGCCTCACTGCTCAAATCTCCTCAGATCAACCATCACTAAGGTGGCAAAAGCACAGAAGAACACAGACAAAGAGAGCACAGGGCTGTTCACTCAGAGAAAATCTTAACCATTTCAGACCATGCTTTGTTTTTTCTCTTCTTGACAGCTTGTGATTCATAAAAATTCTTTGTCTCTTAGCAGTGATTCCTGATCTTCCTTGATCTCTGTGTGCTGAAGTATTAGCATCCAGGCAGCATTTTTGTATGACTAGTGCTGCTTTGTACACTATGATCATTGCAGGAAGCAGAGAGTTCTCTCTTGTGGGCTGCTGCTTTGGTTCAGCATGCAGGAGGTTATCCTCTTGCTGATGCAGGCTGGCAGCTCTAACAGAAATGAATTCTGAGATGGGATTTGTGAAACAAGTGCATAAATACTTTGGTGCCACAGCGAAATGGGCAACAGAGCCGCTTAGTCTGGCCCTTGCCAAAGCGGCTGTGCCAAGAGGAATGCAGGTGCCGGCTGGGAGCGCTCAGCCTTCGCCCAGCAGAGGCCAGCACACACGCAGTGTTCCTCAGGCTGTGCTTGCAGGGCAGAGCTGCCGCTCTCCTGTCCGGCCTTCCCCGGCTGGAAAAGAGTCTCTGAGCCTCCTGTGAGCCCGCGTTTATGTACTGATTTGAGAGAGGTTTTCAGTGAGGAACTCTGTAGCGCAGCAGAAAGGCGCTGGCGTCCTACTGGGGCAGGAACAGGATTTCACAGGCCCGGACATCACCCGGTTTATCCAGTTGTGTGCCCAGAAGCATCCCCTTCCCCTGCAGCAGCCAGTGCTCCTGAAGGCTGGGCATGGCCAGATAACACACAACACTTGAGGAATGCCAGATACCAAGGAAATGAAAATTACAGGAATTGCGTTGCTGGGAGGAGCAGACAATGGAAGGCAATCGGCAATGATTACCCTGGCCGCCTCCCTGCACCTTGCTCCTCGTTTAGGTCATTCGCAGTTCATTTGCCGACAACAGTGAGGGCCACACCAGAGGACAGGCGCTTGGCTACTTGGAAATCAAAAGCAGTTGTGTGAGGAGCCTTGAGGAGAGGTTGGGGGCCCGGGAAAGAGAAGCAAGAGGGAGCACCAGTACAGAAGTGAAAGAATCTCCTCACACAGCCGGAACAAGCAGTTTGTGCAGCTCTTCAAATAGCCTTAGGAAAAGATATTTTTTCCCCTACACTGTTTTAAAGGGCAGAAAGGATATGTTGTCCCTTGCTGCTTGGGTGATAAGGATATTCTCCCGGGAGAACCATTCTTTATAAGAAAGAGAGACTACCCTCAGATATCTCACAATTACAGAAGAAAGCAGAGGTCAAAACAGGCTTAAACTATGCAGATCATGTTCTGAGATCAGGTTTTTGTGGGCAAGACCAGGCCAAAGCCAAGTCAGATGGGAAGATGTGTCTCCTAGGACCAGCAAACACCAGAATGGCTTGGTTTGGCCAAAATGGCTGAGCGCAACACTGGTAGGAGGCCTTCCAGCTCATGCAAAGGGAGGACACATTGACTGATGATGCCAAGAATATTGTTTAGGTTTTGGAGAGGATGTTGTTGCAAACCAGTCTCCCCATCTCACCACTTGGTGCTTATTTTCGTTCTGAGTTGCAGTAATATGTCTGAGACGTTACCAGTGACTGGGTCTAGCAATTCTGTGAGCATTACACAGAGCCCCACCCAGCATGAAGGATCTAGGCTTCGACAACTTTGCAGTAAAACTATTGGCTCCATATCTGTGTGGCCATAGGTGACATGTACATCATGGTAGGACCTTCTCCATCTGCAGCTAAAACCAAGCTTAGCATTTTATAGCCATGAGAAAATGGTCATGAAAAAAGGTCACAGTAAGGGTGGACACTGTAGGCAACACTGCAAGCTTTGATGGGACTCTCATCAAAGAGTCGCATCCTCCAGTGAAGAGCATGAACCTGCAGTGCCCTCCACAGCAAACTCCAAGCAAGGTAGCAGTAGTTTTTTTCTCTGACTGTAAACCAGTAAGCATGAGAACATCAGAAGCCTAAGGAACAGCAAAAGTGAAAGTGAAAAATCTGGGAGAAAATCCACCACAAGCTCAAGGCGCAGAAGCAGAGCCTGTAAAGACAAGCTCATCTAGAGATGGAGTCAGTTGTCTCTCTCAGGCTTAAAGGGACAAATTACAGAGAAAAGCACTTTGAGAAGAGCTTGTGTAGCCTGACTGCCTCAAAGCATGGCCTGTGCAAGGAATCAGCAGCTCTCTTTGTTGAACCAGTGGTTAGAGTGAAGCCTATTGGTGCGAGATCTAGCAGAGAGGGGTGGTGTAAGACACAGTGAAATTGTTCCTGTAGATGTATTCTGCATTTCATATGCAGAAACCCAGCTCCCTGGCTGGAATAACCACCATCCTTGCCTATGTCCTTCCCTAAATATGCTCATCCAATCACCCATTGCCTCAGTACTGCTTTTGTAGGGTGGTGACACGCAGGCCAATGTGCTGACACCAGGCATCTCTGACCACAGTGCTTCCCTTGCTGGCACAGAAACTGGAGGCAGGAGGCTCACAAACCTCTGAACAGACCACGGCAGGAGAAATCACAGTGCGACCTGCAGCTATCCTGAGGATAGCTTGCTGAGACATGGCAGTATTTGGTTATCATCTTGCTAGTGCAAACCAGAGACAGAAAATGTGCACAGCATGGGACATTACAGACTGTACCCAGCTGCTCTTGAGGGCTATGATGGGCCAAAACCCACCTGGAAATAGGCTGCTTCTCTGTGCCTGCAAGAAGAATATCTACAAATTTGGTCTATTTCTCTCATTTAAAAGCCTACATCAGCAGCACTGCTTGTGCTACTGTATGCTGAAAAGATTGCAGCTGATGCTCCTTGAAGATGGCAGCAGTCCTGAGCCACTGTTAGCAACAGAACCACTGGCAGGTGGGCTTCAGCCTTGTGTGTAGAGTGGGGCTGGTAAGTGGGCTGCTGGGCTGGTGTGGAGTAAGGTGCAGGGACTGCCTGTATGGACTGGCTTGTGTTTCTAACAAATCAGATTTAGAAGTTCTAATGTACTCCTCTCTGACCTTTCAGGTTTCATCTGTGTCAATGCGTGAGGTAGTGCAGCAGCCTTTTGTGGAGCTGTAACTGATGGGCAAGGGGAAAGAATGTAGGCTGCAGCTACCTGCCTTAGCAGGGTACCTTGGAGCAAGAGTCCTGCTAGGTCCTGCCTCTCCTGTGCACTCCTGGAAAACACCACCAGCTCCCTCCATGCCATGACGCTCCTTCCCAGCTGTGCTGCTGGCCAAACTGAGGGCTCCACCAGCCCACCAAGATCTGCCTGTGAGCTGACACAACATGGCAGTGCACATGCAAGGGGAGCATGTGGAGGCATAGCCAGCAGTGGCAGGGAGCTGAGAGGTCAGCAGGGAAGAGAGCTGTGCTACTACATGAGTGTGGCATGTCACACTCATTAGCCAGGTCCAGTCCTGCCGCAAGGAGGGACCCATCCTCCCCAGGGACCTCATCACCCCCCAAACCATTGCTCCTCAGCCTGCCCAGCCTATGTGCATGGGCCCCCCTTCTAAATGTGGGGCTCTGGTTGCTGGCCCTGGATTAGACTCCTGTGCATGCAGGGCTGTTTTCTGGGCTTCAAGTTCTCCCCTCCTGCTGCCTGTGTCTTTGCTGTATCATGCTAGGACTTAGGAGTGACTTAAATCCTATTTTGGAAACAAAGAGTTAAACATTTTCAATCTTTATTTTACAAAAATAAACCAGTTTTGCCCTGACACTCTGTGGCCCCCAACCTTCCCCTCCACTCCTGCTCCCTTTCCTCTTCCTGGAGGTCTGGCTGCTGCGTGCCACAGCCGGCTGCTCTTATGGAGGCTGCCGGTGCTGCACTCTCCTGTGAGTCTCCCCAAACAAGGACCAGAGAAGGGGGTTGGTGCCCTTTTGTGACTGCCTCTTCCTCCCAGAATCCAAGCTGGAAACTCTCCAAAGATGCCTCATGGTGGCTCTGCCATTTCTGCACAAGTAGCAAGTCTTAGGCAAATCACTCAGAATACATACTTTAAGAAGGAATGTCCATCTGTCCAATTCCTTCCCTTGGATGGAAAAACAAGCCCCACAGAATTACTTCTTCCCATCAGTGGAGCTGGCAGGCTGCTGACTTGCTGGCTGGCTCAGTGCTGGAAGCGTGGGGAGCTAATGTGGGGCTGGTGAAAAGAGTGTGTGGCATAAAGCACTTCTGGAGGCGGCGGGGGGGATGTCAGGATGGAGCAGAGCGGTTCATGGGAGCTCAGCATCGAGGTGAAGTGCTTCATTTCCTCTGTCAGCTGCTTGATCTCCCGGCGCAGGGCAGCATTCTGTCTCTCCAAGTCTTCACTCTCCTGAGGAGACAAAAGCACAGGGGCTTCCTCAGCACAGGGATGAGCTAGGGACATGAGGGTTGTGGTCCTTCACCTCTCTGCCCCCCAGAATTTCCAGAATGCTATATTTCTGGTAAATTCATCTCAGAGCCACGCCTGGGCAAACCCTCCTCCGCCAGCTGTCCAGGCCGGGTGTGGGTGCGATGCCGGCAGCCCCAGCCACGCTCCCCGGCCCCGGCTTACGAGAATTGACTGTGGCTTGCTCCCGCCCAGGCTTTCTCGCTCCCTCTCATGCAGACACACATCTCCGGGCGCTTCCCGGGCAGCCCAGCCCCCAGGGGAGAGCACGTTGAATAACCGCCGTCTTTAACCAGAAAACCACCTGCCACAGGAAACCTGTCATGGCCCTGGAAAGAAGAGACTCACTGCTTCCTGCTAGCAGCCGAGGAAAGCAGCAGCACGATGGGGAGGAAGGGGAGACGCTTGAGTCAGAAGAAAAGAGAAACTGAGGCCTCAGAAGAACTGAATTAATACTGGTATTAATGAGGAGAACAATAAGGGGGTTAATAATGATGCTCAGCCTTGTCTCAACAATACTGAGAGTATCAAATCCTTTGCCACCTCTGCTTCTGCTGAAGTGTAGCCAGCTCCAGGCTGAAGAATTGCAGGCATCAACTGATCATGGAGCCAGCAGCCTGGGCAGGACGAGAGGATTGGAAACTCAGCTGAGAGAGCTAAAACAAGACCCAGCACTTGGAGGCTCTGGAAAGCTGCACCACCACCTTGGCAGAGCGAACCTTCTGCTCACCCCTCCGCTGCCATGCTGATTCCTGATGGTGCCCACTCTGTGCATAGGTTCAAACATACCCAGCAATTACAGCTGCTGTAACAGCAGGAGCTCACACAGCAAACAGCTTCTCTCAGGCATGACCAAACGGTTTGGAAATCATGACTGTTGAACTCAGGAACTGATGGGAATCACCCAGGAGCCAGGAGTCCCAGCTTTCCCATGACTCATTCCCCTCAAAACACAAGCTAGAAAACCCTGGTGCAGATGGAGCTGGTGCCTCCTTTCATACCACCATAGCTCAAAATGAGCCATGCTTTTCTGTGAAGAACCACATCAGAAAAAAAGTCCCTGATGCAGAATCGACCAAAGGAAAAGAGAGCTCAGGGAATGACCCCAGGAGCAGCAGGGGGTCACTGTCAACTGTAAATGGAAAAAAACTAGCAGAAATTTACCGTCATCTTGCCTCCCTGCATTTTGTCATCTGCCTGTCAAGATCCAAACTGGACTTAGCCCCACTGCCCCATCCCAAAGGGAAGGCAAGGACTGTGCGCTATCAATAATGCTAGCTGAGCAGTATCTCATAAGCAAGTGGTTTGTTATCTGCTCTAAGACAAGCAGCCCAATTCTGCTTGGTGCACATCTAGGCAGGATTTTCCTGGGGGAAGCTCAGAGCCCATACCTATCTCTAGGATTACTGTGGAGAGAGCACTGACCCCAAGGAAAGGGTATTTTCTCACTTCTGTCAGACACTTGCCCAGAGCCATTGCTGCTGGCTGATGTAATGCAATCAGCCTAGAGCCATGTCAGCTCTAGAAGATTCATAAGCTACTGAGAAAAGAGTGAAATCTCTGTCTTAAACCTAGCTTCAACCATGGACTAAGGGCACTGTGTAAGGAGGAAGGTTCAGAACTGGATTCTCAAGAATTATTTCCAATAGTGGGAATATGGGAATATGCTAAATCAAAGGATGTTTTTTCGAACATGAGCTCAACTACCACTTTTCAAAGGACAGCCAAGCCCAGCATAGAGATAAAGATGGTTTCTGGCCACTGCAGGCTGCATGTTCTCCATCCTTCCCACCAGTGGCCCAAAATACATGGGACTGCACTTATCAATGTGCAAAATGCAGAGGATCCCAGCCCTTATGCTCCCACACTGGCTACATACACCTGCCCAAACACACACAGGCAGAAGTGACCATCCCTCCTGAAAGGCAGGTATCTAATTCTCTGCAACAGGAAGAGCTGTTGAGGGTTCCCACAGTGCCACAGAAAAGTGTCTTTGTATGCTGTTGCACCTCTGCACAAGTGGTGGCACGAATCTCAAACCTGGGGAGAGCCAACCCAGGTAAGACTGTACTTTCGAAGAGCTCAGTCAGAGGAGGTTGGGAAAGGAAATTGGTAATGAAAGACTGAGAGATAAAGTTGGATTCAAAACTAGCTGCAAAATTAACACTTCAGTGGCAGCCATCCTGGGCTGTGTGCTCTCACTGCAAGCACTGACTCCTACATCCTGGCGTGGCCTCACTTCTCCTGTCCTGCCTCCACTGAGCATCTCTGCTCCAAGTCCCAGGGGAAAAGCACGTTGTCTTATGAGTCCTCAGCACCAGGGGAAGGTGGAAGTGCTCACCAAGTGCAGTGTGTCTGCTTTCTGGGTCTGCCTCAGGCGGCTCTTCTGGGCAGCAATGCGATTCTTCTCCCTCCTTTGGACTTTCCTCATGTCATCAGATGAGTCCTAGGGAAACAAGGCATGGAAATGACTGGGTAATTCTCTCCCTCACCCTTCTCCTGCAGGGCAATTGTTGGGAAAGGGACACAGCAGACAGCATCATTGAAGAACAGGGCACATCCTCGGCACCAGTATAAGGCTGTAGCCCAGGGGATGTGTGATGCTTTTAGTACCCTTGTTGCCAGGAGGGGCACATCTGACATCCTTGGGGATCCCAGCACAGCTGGGAAATGACCACTCTCCCTTCACCTACACACTGGCCTGGGATATAGTTTGATGGACCAGAGTAAGGACCTTCCTCTGGAAAAAAGACAATTTGAATTCTTGTATGGAAAACCTTTTCCTTTCCTGTCTATCTGCAGGGTAATGGCACTGCAGACATCCCAGCTTCTTGGATATACCATTTTTCCAGATATTCAGCCTGCGTTTTCCTCTTTTCACCCCTCCCTTCTCCATCACCCTTCCGCCTCAGGCTTTATTTGTTGCAGACCCTCAGAACACAATATGGCCCCTGCTTTGTTTAACTAGACAGAGCTTTTGTTTTTAACACAGATCTTATTTGCTCCACCTCTCTAATCTCTGTCCTTGCTCTTTTCTGGAGTCCCCTGTTAGCAATGCCTGCAGTGCTGACTGCAACACTCCCAAGCCCCTTAGGCAGGGGAGAACAGAGGTCTCCAGGCTTCAGGTCATGAGCTTCATGCACCAGCCATTCTCTGCTGAGACCTGGTCCTTCTAGCAGTTGAAACTGTCACACAGACTTTCATCTTCTATTTTCATATTGCACTGCCCCTCTTGTGGACTCTTTAACATTCACACCACCACTTCTCCACAGGACTACAAAACTCAGCCACAAAAGTTATCTTCCCAGCCCATCTATCTGTCCACATCCTCTCCCCCCCTCCCCCAACCCAAGATATTTTTCTTTGAACTTAACCGTTCTATCCTTGCCTTCAATACCCTGGAAATGTCTCAGATATAGCAGCTTCCATATCCTACATCAAGTCCAGTACCTATCCTTTGGAAAATCATGTGCTTTATCCCTGTCTTTACCAGGATGCAAGCCAGAATGCATTCCCATCCTTGCTTGGAAGCCAAAAATCATTTGCCTTGATGAACCCCGAGATTTCTGAGCAAAGTCTCAGGCACTTGCTCTTGTTGCCAGCCCTAGAGAAATGGCAAATGACAGATAAAATTAAGTTTAGCCAGAAAAGGCAGTGGGAATACCTCAGACTTGTGTCTGTATCTGCCAGCAAAAGACCTACCATTAAGGTATGCAATGCAACAAAACAAAATCCCTCTGTGAAGCATCACTGACATGAAAAATTGCTGAGGCTGAACAGTAAAGAAAGCAAATCCAAAGTAGCAGGGTTTTTTCTGGGTCCCGAGTGCTGTCCACAGAAGCAGGAAACAGGCAGCTTGCCCCTGAGCCACCCTGGTCCACAGCCAAGACGTGACTGCTCAGGCTCCTCACCAGAGCACCAAGTCATGCCAAAGCTTCCTGCCTGCCTGGCATGTACCCACAGCATCCACAGCTGGGGTCCTGGGTCCTGGGCCCCCAGCTGCCCCTGGTACAGCCCCAGGTAACCAGGTCATCTCTCTCTGCCCAGCTCAGTGGCTGGAGCTTCTGCCAGGGCCCCTGGCTGAGCCCTGCATGTCTCTCCCTACAGCCATTCTTAGAAAGCTCTGCCATATTGCACTGTGAAAACACCGACAGCGGGTGCCACCCTACTTCCGTGGCCCACCCTGAAGTAGCTGGGGAGAGCTGGGGAAGGGCCCCTGCTTTACCTGCTTGCTGGGAGGGGGAGACTGGCTGAAGCTGCTGGAATCACTGCTGTCAGAGCTGTGGGGCATAGCTGCTGTTTCTGGCTCCGAGGGCCTCTTCAGCTTCCTTTGTGCTCTTCGTGTGCCTGCTTTCTGTCTTGGTTCTCTGCCTCTCCTCTGTCCTCTTCTGTCACCTCTGATGTGACCCTTGGGTCCCTGCTTCTGGGTCTCAGCCGTCCCAGAAGCACTCTGTCCTCCTGCCCAGCACTCCGACACTTTCGCTGTCTCTCCTCTCAGAGCCTCTGCACCTTCCCTTTAGGTCTCAGCCTCCTGTGGTTTCTCAGAACCTCAGGGATGTAAGCTGAAAGTCACGTGGCCGGAAACTAAGGCAAAGAAGAAAAGTTACAGAAGAAGAAAAAAAATTTTTAAACCAATTAAAAAAAAAGTAGAAGAAAAAAAAGCACATCTGGGAAAAATGAGCTTCAAAATAGCCTGAAAAACCCCCGAAAAACACCTTCAGGCAGTTCAAAAACAACGCGATGGGTTTTCTCCGAGACAAACAGCAGAGATGGAAAGGAAGAAAAGCCCCAGCTCTGGCTGTGAAACTTGGACCCTCAAAGGAGGGCAGTGCGGAGGAGGTGGCACTGGAAGCCCCAGAAATTCCAGGGCCGCTGTGTCCCATGCCAGCCCTATGCAGACAGGAGGTCAGTCCAGCCCCAGGCAAACTCAGTCACCCCAACGCAGCTGAGGAAATTCCCAAGCAGCCACACATCTCCCCACAACCCAGCCACCCCCTCCTGCCGCCCCCAACACCATTGACGTGGGTGCTGGGGTGGGGACGGGTCACCCTCAGCAGGTGCCACATGAACACTGCTTGTGCCGCTGGTTCACGTGAGTACGATGTAGCACCAGGCCCATTTAAGAAGAAAGGCTCAGGATCAGAGAACATTTGGACTGGGTTGGGTAGGACTAGTATTTTCCATAAAGCAAAGCTACTTAGCACTTTAAAACATTCATTAGGATGTCACCACTGGCCCTTAAGGGAATATCAACCCTGGCAGACAAAGTGCTGTAAATATAAGAATCTGTGGATCAGCCTATGCAGACAGCAGCAAGGAGAGGCTGCTTTAGATCCCCTTCTTTGTCCCCCAGTCTGTGCTCTCTGGGACTACTTCTATCCTTAGGATGACCCTCAGAAGACTAAAGATGTGCAATCAGCCCCTAGGACAGCAGTGCTTCAGGGGTACCCTTAGAGCACCCCATGCTAGTGGCTCTGGAGGTGACAACGCAGGAGTAGGAAGTGCCAAAGCAGGGACCATTTGCTTTCTGATCTGCTCCTGTCACCAGATCCAGCGGGGTGAGCGAGGGCCACATGCCAACAGGCTCTTCATGCACAGACAGGAGCACACGACTTTGGAGCTGCTAAGTTCTTGCATGTGCAATAAAGAGCAGATCTAGAAACAGGCGTGAACCCATCCACAGTAAACTGCTCCTGTGGAAAACAGCAATCCCCAGTTCCCGGCTTACTGGTTTTTGTTGCCTGTGGGTCTTTTGGTTGAGTTTCTCCTGCCTTAGGTAGGAACAGCTAGCAAGTCTCAGCAGTAGGACATAGGTCAGGGCACTAGAGATGCTGTTATCATTTGGGAAAGAGTACTGGAAATAATTTCTGTATTGCAGCACAGAAAACACACTCGAAGAGAAGCGCTCTGGAGCCAACACAGGAGCAAACATGGCCAAACCCAAGAACTGCATGGGGCTGGCTGCAGGCTGGGTGGCTCAGGAAAATCTCCTGACTTAGCTCCAGTAGCAAAACTACTCCATTTTGACCCATTTCCCTCTTTAGAAACATCCTGTGGCACTGGTGTTCTACTCTTAGCCCTTTTATCTGAACATTGCACAGCACTGAGTGTATTTTTCTTCCTCGTGTCCTATATGGAAATGCTAGGATGCACCACACTCTGTAACATGGCTGCAAGGGTTTGCTTGGCACAACCCACACTGAGGGACCCAATTTCCTGGAAGCACAGCTCCCCTGTAGCAGGCAGGGCTCTTGTGGTGCAGCTGGCTCCAGAAACAGAGTAGCCAAAGGCATGGGTGAGGTGAGAGGTGTTGAGGTCAGGCCTCTCTAGGCACTGGCTGGCAGCACAACCCTTGAAGGATCCATTAGCTCACTGCATCACTACACTTCCTCTGAACTCTGCAACCCTGTGCGGCACTTCCTTTCCAGGAAGCACACTGAGGATTCCCACTCTCCTGAGGAAACCACACTCCTCTGCTGGTGAGCAGGTTTCAAAGACTGCCTGGCCTGTCCTGTTCTGCAGGCTGCTGGATGGAGGGAGCTCCTTCCTCAGAGAAAAATATCCTTGTTCCATTATTGGACAAATTAGCTGAGCTCCTTCCTTTTGTACCTAGCAGGGCCAGCATCTGGGACGCAGTTGGGAAGGTGGTGGGGCTGTTGGCAGAGGGTGGTGAGGGAACCTGAGTGTCCTGGCAGGAGCTGGACAGTCAGTGCAAAACTGTGCAGAATGTGGCTATGGCAAAGGCCATAGCCTTTGATCATGTTCTTTGATCGACAGGAGGAAGGTTTTGAGTGCACCTTGGTTTGCTCAGAGCTGGGCTTTTATTAGCAGCTGATGAAGATATCTCAGGAGAGAACAGCATGGGAGAGGGTTTGGACACTTGAGTGTTTCTGAGCAGGACGGATAGCATCCCTTTTCCTGCCTTGTCCAAATACACTCTTTTCCCTTGAACTGGCCATGATGTTAATGAATTCCTGCCACTTATGGACAAATAAGCATCTGTAAGTGAGTCAAGTGTCTCCCAGTGGGAAGATGGGCAGAGCCATCACAATGCTTCTGTGGGCTAGGCTGGACCCATGTTGTCTCCTCACGGGCAGTGAGAGACCCCTGCCACTTCTCTGGTCAGAGATGTGATCCCCCAACCCAGAGCAGCAGAAACCTCGAGTATGACTCCACCAGCATCTGCTCACAGCTTTGTGGGAACTGACCTGGGCACCTGCTGCAGGCACAACATGGGGGGCTGATTTTCTGCTGCCCTTGCCCAGGCTCCCCCACTCTATGAGTGGCAGTTTCAGGAACCAGTCTCCTAATCTCTGTGCTTGACTTAGGTGACTAAATTTACACTGTGAATAACATTCCCTGACTTTCTCTCTGGGATCATTTCGTTTTCTTTGATCTTAATCACAGGAGCTGTGAAATCACTGTCAGTGGCACTGGAAAAACTCCCCAGTGCTAGGCTACTGCCATACCAGCAGCTTCGTGGAGAAAGGATGTTTCCAGAGGTTTTTAGGGGAAGGACAGGACCAACTAGTCCTGTACTTGTCCCTTGTGAATTACAGCAGGCAGTGCTGAAGGGACTCTTGTTCTCCCAGGACAGAGTGGCTGCAGGGACTCTGGAGCCTGGGCTTAGTGTGATCTCGACTGCGGAGAAATGGTTTGAAAGCAGCAAGATGCAGTTCAGCAAGAACAAATGCTAATGTAAAGCAAAGCGAGCTGTAGGTAGAGGATCTGGGGAATAACTGATGGGGCAGCAGCATAGCAGAGAAAAATCCAGGGGTTGCAGAGGACTGAAAACTGAAGCTTTGCCAGCAGCAAAGGGGTCAGGTATTGACTTGGGGTTCTGGGGCAAGGCAGAAGAGCTGCCTGTACAGGACCCATTCAGAGTCCCAGGCCAAGAAGTGAAGTAGTCTGGAAGAAAACAATACAAACAATAAACACACAGAAATATTGCACTAAGAGAAAGGAGTGAAGAAGTTGGGCCCATTTCGTCTAGAAAAGAGAAGTCTTGGGGGTGGGAAGTGGGTGGTGAGGAAGAAACAGTCCATTACATATGTTGTAATGGAAAGGGTGGTCAGCTGGTTTCTGTGCAGCCAAAGTAGGGTAAGAAGCAACAGGCTCCAACTGCAGCAGGAAAGGTGGAGGTCTGATGTTTGAAGCAAGATGAGGTTAGGAAGACCTTGGGATAGGCAATTCAGGAAAGTTATTCAAGCTCCTTTATATGAAGTGGCTGGGAAGAAACATCTCCCAAAAGAAGTCCAGGTTGAATCCTGCCTCTGTGATTGGATGGATTATGTTATGAGTTATGTTCCCAGGGTTTAAATAAGGGAGAAAAACCAACCAACCAACCAACCAAAAGAGCAGGTGGTACTAGGATGGGTTCTTCAGAACCAAGAGAACATATATATTTTATCTCTATATCCCACATGTGAAACCAGCTTCCTCAGCACAGGTGGGGACTGGAGTTTCCTTGTAAACCTGCTGCTCCGGAGCTCTTGCCTGCAGCAGGCTTATTACAACAACATTCAAAATGGTGTCTCACCCCATCCACCTCACTCATCTCATTTGCACAGCCATTCACTGCATAGTGCTATTTAAAAATCCAGCCTAGAGCAGTTACCAACTTCAGCCTCCTGTAAACCACTGAGGTTGTTTCTGCTTCACATGTAGCATTTTATGCAAATAATTTCTTACAATATTTGGACAATTGCAACAACTTGTTTATAATTCTAACATGAATTTGAAGACTTCTGCAGAGAAATCAGTGCTGAGATGTTGAGTGGCTGTGTTGAACAAAGTCCATGATGCTTCTGCCATGCCCTGCTCTGTCAGCACATGTTGTCCTGTCTGCAACGTGTGCAGCTTCCCCAGTCTGTCACTAGGGCTATTTCACCTTGACTGAGCTGAGTGTGAGAGTGAGGTTGTGCCAGGAGAGCTGAAGCATAGTCCCACCAAATTCATCCCACTTGGCACAGAGCAAACACCAACGCTTTCAGTCCTTACTGGGTGCAACCAGCCAATGTACAGGAAACAGGTACTTCACACCTGGAATGTCTGATAAGGGCTGTAAGTCAAGCACTCCAAATTATGGAAATCCCATAATTAAATCCCTAAAGCACACTGCATTCACGCCCTCATGCTGTGCAACATGCTAAGCTCTGTGGCTGCATGATCCACTAGGGTATATTCCCTGGGATGGCTGTGTTAGCTTCACCTTGTCCTGCATTCAGCGTGCTCCAACACCCTGCTTTTCCATTTCTTCAAGGACTGCTTCTAATGCTCATCACTTCAGCACTGAGTGCTTCAGGGTTATTAATAAAGCTGTTTTCTCAGGCACCTTTTCAGGTCCAGAGCTGGGGATGAGGAGATGGAGTTATACCTATTTAACAGGTGCAATTTAAGAGACAAAAGAGATTTAAGTCATAAGTAATCATTCATTTTTGATACACATTTTGAACCAACTAGGATCTAAATTTTTTTATGGTTTTGGCACTATATAGCACTTAGTTTAGTCAAACCCCAGATCCTCATGTCTGTGACTGCATCTGCAAATCTGTAGCGTTTCTGTAAAGCAGCTTGGGAAATGAGGAAGACGTGGCTGCTCCTGTGAAAGCTCTTGCTTATGTGGCTCACCAACTCACAGAATAACTTCAAGGCAGGGGTAGACACAGACCCAGCTCTCCAGGGAGGCTCCAGCTGTCTACCCAGGAGAACCACCTTTCTTTCTGCAGTCTCTTGCTTCACCAACTTGATAGGCGTTTCCCAGCCCTGCTAAGAAAGGAGGCAGCCTAGCTGTCCAGCTTATTGCTCCCTCCAGCCAAGGTCCAGCCTGGGTGCTGAAAAGGTGGCAATCCAAGGCAAAATATAGGAAGTGGTCATATGTATAAGACACCTGAATCTAGGCTGCCCAGGCAAACCCATTGCTGGCAATTTCTAGGTTTTCAGTACTTGGCTTTGCTACTTTTATGTGGTTTTTTTTTATGTCATTAGTAATGGGGTTTGGTTTTTTTTTTGGTCCATATTTTAAAAGAAGGAAACAGTAGAAAGAAAATGCCAAATGTGCTAGCTTTCCAGTTATGGACACCGAGTACCAGGTAGATGGGGTCCATCTGACCCCACTGGAGAGGAAGAGCAAGCCTGGCTAGAGCTGAAGGCTTGACAGGAGTTTGGCAGAGTCAGACCTCCTGCACATACAGGAGTTTCAGTCTCAAGACACCGATTATTAGAGTTCACCCCAGACTGTTTTGAAGGGATGAACCACATTTTTCTTCTCTTGTCCTGTGCACATCAACTGGTTGTGTATTTAGCTGAGCAACCTCTAATCTGTTCCTGGCAAGGACTTAGCAGCTCATGAGCAAATACTCAGATGTACACTTACAAGAGTCTCCGGGTCAGCAGATCTCAAACCCTGGTAGAGTACATCCATTCAAGGCCAAACTTTCTCTCACTGCTGCCTTCACAGGCCTTGTCTACCTTCTGGGATCGGTCAAAAATGAACCAGATCACCCAGCTGCACTTGGGACACTGAAAAGGTTCAGCTACCAGACGCCCCCCAGTCGACCAGGGTTTCTTGGCTTCCGCTGCCTGGGCTGAGCCCACCAGCTGAACTATCCAAGCGCATGGACGTGCGTGCGGAGGGTGCAGATGTTGTCTGACGGTTTGACTCATCTCGGTGGCAGTCTCGTTCGGTGATGACGGGGAAGGCCCAAAGAGGAAGGGCAGTGACCCGTTTAACCAGAAGGGCTGATCCACCCAGGGGTAGACTTACTGGTGAAGGCAAGGGGGCATGGCCCCAGCTTCCTTTGTGCTTCCCAGTGTGTGCATTTCCAGGTGATACAAGAGCAGGAGAGGCACATGTAGCTGTTCAGCCCAGCCACAGTGGCAGCAGGACTCAACCTTGGGACTCTGCTACTGCTGCAGTGAATCCAACTGCAACAACCAAGCAGCAAAAATTGTGCTCCCAGGGGATAACACTGCCTGATGGAGGATTTGATGTTCACAGGGCTTTGGTTGAAGCCACGATCCATGGCATGGGAGTGGATGGTGTCTCTTAAATTAATACATGACTCTTGAGTGTATTTCGTTGCTGCTTCATGACTCTATTCAGAGGAAAACGTCCTTCAACACCACCCATCACCACAAAACATGTTCAAGACTCCCAAGGATTTAGTACAGCTTATTTAGGGCATGTTCTTGCAGATAGACTCTGAGACACCCACCTCAGCAGGAGATGGCTGTGAACAACACTCATGCTAGTACTGCACTTTCACCCCAATGGGATCTGCTTCACTTTTGGATTATGGGGGTGTGTACCCTGGTTTTCCCTTCTCTCCACCCCATGTGGTAGGAACAAGAGCTTCCCAAATCCTTCAGCACACACAGCATGACTGGAGGAGGTGTTCAGCACAAGCAGCTGAGCTGCCAGGCTCACATGCAGTGAGCTCGTGCCCAGGCATGCGTGGTGCTTGTGCAAGCAGTGCTGGAGCCCAGCATGTCGGAGGCAGCGTGGGGGAGGAGAGCAGCATGGGCAGAGTGGCTGTGAAGGCAGGGACTGTGCAGGGGAGCTGTGCAGAAGGTACACTTGGTGCCTGTGCAAGTAGTGCTGAATGGCAGAACCACACTCCTAAAACACACAAATGGGTATAAGCCCCCTCAGCCTGGACAGTGCACTGGAACATGCTGTCACACCCTGGCACACACAGCTCTCACCTGCTGCCAGCTCTCTGGGATACAACCCAGAGCCCCAGAGCAAGCTGCTGAGGGAGGCAGTGGCTGGGCTGAGCCCCTGACCCAAACCTGGTCCATCCCCCAGAACCTCCAGCCAGGGCTCTTCAATGCCTTTTTGAGAGAACCATAAGGAAGGAGGCCCATGGTCAAACACCCAAACACCAAGGGAGGACTTGCTTAGTGCTGGCTGTTTCAGAGGACTTGTAAAGTCCCACAAGTTTACCTAGGGGGCTCAGAGCAGCAGATGGAAGGAGGGAGAGGGAGCAGTTTCAGATGATCATCAGTCCTGTGCTTTCCACCCTTGCATTTTGGTACCCTGGCAAGAGAGAGGTGCTCTGTAATCAGCCTTCTTGGGACATGGCTACTTTTCCTACAGCTTTGTACGTGGCTGCCAACACCAGTGCCCAGGCACAAGTGTCCTGCAGCCTCCCATGGCACCTCATCCCTCATGGTGCTTTGGAGGCGGGATGAGGGAGAGGTGCTACACCCTAAGCCATGCCAGCAGTGATGGTGCAAGGCCCTGACTGGAAGACTTGGTCCTCCTGGTGTCACTAATAATGCCAAAATTAGTTTCAAAGAATGGACAGGAAATTAGAAACTCCTTGCCACCATTCTTTACCTGAACCACAAAGTAGATGTCCAAGAATCATGCCATCTTTTATCTTATTTAAGCCAAACTTTTTTACTTCCATTTGGATATTCTTGCTTTTCATATCAATACCTGATCCTTTGTGAGCCATCTGAAACTGCTGGCCAGCAGGGCATGTTGTCCACCTGCACAAACCAGTCTGCTGGCTCTGTGAGAAGTGTGTCAGTTTACCAGTGCGAAATGAGTTGTCTTTCCATTTCTTTGAACATCTTGTGAGGGGGTGAGCAGAGGAACAAACTTATCTCTAAGCCAGGAATTGCTCTGCACATCTCTATCATGCAGCATTTCACTGGTTTCCACTCTAAACTAGTGAGACTTTTAATCCCTACATAGGGAAATTTTCCTGCAGCCCTAACTTAGGTCAGCACCCATCTTTGGATGTCTACTGATTTCACAGCAGGAAAGACAGAAGCAAACACAGCAGCCCAGGGAAGCTTCCCCCTATCTACCATGGCATTACATTTATAAAGGATGGATGTACTCTTCTTCATCCCATTCATCACGCAGCCTTCCTCCTTTCCCCACTGCTGCACAGTGAGAGGGACCCACCAGGTAGCTCTATCTTGAATTTGGAGCACAGCTTTCAACCCTTTAGCACTCACATCTAAACCACCCAGGTGCCAGGTGGCACTTAGGCACACTCCAGAGCATGGCTGGGAGAAATGCAGAGGTGCTGCTACCCCAGCATGCAGACTCAGCTGCCAAGCAGTGTGGGACCTTGCAGCCACAGTAGATGGTTGCTGTCAGATGAAGAAATGTGCTGCTCCAAAGCCCTGCCTGAATGAGGCTCCATGTCATGCAGGTACACTGGCTGCTTGCATTGCTCCTAAAACTTGTGCACATGATCCAGTAACCTGCAGGTATTCAACAGACAGCAGAACAGGTGCCTACATCCACTTTGCAGACACAGAGAACACCTTGCACCTGCAGCTCAGGGGGTATTTGGACCAGTGAGCTTGGCTTGGCCAGCCTGTTACACTGGCTGCATGGGGTGCCATCATGCTGCCTAGTCATACAGCAGTGCCAGCATGCACCAGCACCTGACTACCTTAGCCACTCATCCGTTACCTCTTGTCTGGAGCTAGAGAGTGAATCAGGTCACTGCCTCCAGGGAAGGTCTGCACAGAAGAAAAGGGATGCCTCACTTGGCAAACACCTGCAAAACGCAGCAGTGCCTCTGCTTGGCACCCACGGAGTTTGCCTCTGTCATAGACGTCAGTAGCCCACATACTGAGAGACACTTGCCAATACCCACACGTTAGCTCTAGTGCAAACCTCCTCTTGCTGCTTGCCTGGTCACCAAGCATTCAGCACCACCTTGAGATGAGCTGTCAGTAGCCATTTCATCCTCAGCCAGAAACTACTTTAGCCTGCTAGTGGCTCCATTGGATTTGGGAGCCCACAGCCCTGCAACACAGCCTTGCTGCCCAGTTCTGCCTGACAACCCCATGACATTTCAGCACAAGCAGGTATCCAGCAAATCCAACCAAGCCCAGATAATGCTGCTGGAATTGGGGCCATGGCAAAGCAGAGGCAGGAACTGCAGTGTCAGGAGTCAGGACTTCCCCTGACAGTGTCACAGATGACAACTCAGCAAGTTCATTCTGCAGAAACTAGATAACATCAGCACAAGGTGCTGGTTACTGGCAAACGATCCTGTTCCTGAAGCTTCATCTGAGACGTGACAGGCTACAGTGAAACCCTTTTGTCAAACAGACCCAAACTCTGCTTTTGCTGAAACCCATGTGGGCTTTTGGAAGTAGCTTCATGCTGGTATTTCGTAGGAGCTCCAGGTCGCAATGCTGGGAGCCAGGGCTGGAAAAGTCCATCACCTTGCTAACACAGGGCCTTTTTGTATAGCAGAGCCCCTTGAACTAGACAGCAATGCAGAGCTGTCAGTCTTGCCCACAGTGAGCCACCTCCTGCCTTGAGCAGCAGAAGCTTTTCCTTCTCCATAGGGCCTAACCTTTCTCCAATCCCCATGACACCCCACTTACACTCTGGGCAAGCACAGCAGGACAGAGGACCGGAGAGAGGGGTGTCCTTCTTTCCTTCCGTCTTGGAAGTGACTGAAGTTCAAAAAACTCCTTGGCAGATGTTCTTGATCAGCATTAAAGCCATCCTAGTACAACAGGGCTCACTCCCTACTCCCTGGGTAGGCTTTGCTCACAAAGATATTATCAGAACAGGCAGTCATATCATTGCCTGCTCTACCAAATAAATCCCTGGGCTGAAGTCTGCTTGAGTTAGTCACTCCACCTAAAAAAGCCAAACCAAAGAAAACCCACTTTAACTCTGCAGCAAGGCATCTGGAGGAGACTTTTTCACCACTAAATTAGCCCATCACTTTAGCTAATTGGGAATAACTTCTTGCTCACCCTGACAGACAAAACCAAAGGCTCAGCATCATTAAGCTCTCTCATCCCACAACCACACACTGCATCTTCAGCCCAAACTCAGCCCCAAGTGGTGCATGGGCTGAAAAGCCTGGTTCTGGCCCTAGTGAGCTGCTCGGTGTCTCCCTGCCAGCCTTAGCACCAGCTCCTTCACCACCTTCTCCCCAAGTGTGTGGTGAGGAGCTGAAATGTCTGTGCTGGCCAGGAGATCCAGCTGCATGCAGGCAGAGCCACTGAGGCTGTCACAGGCACAGAGGCTTGGGGAAGCATCACAGGCACTGGCTGTGCCTGGAGTTACAACTCAGTTGCAGTGGAGGAGTCAGCCTGAGCTGACAGGTGCTCCCAAGGCTTCTGCTCCTGCGGATTCAGATGCAGAGAAAAGGCAAACTCCAGCCATGATGTCATGGGTGCTAGCTCTTCCTGGTGGCCCTGACCAGCAAGACCTCCTGGCTGCAGGAAAGGATCTTTTCCTCATATGGAAAGTGTTGGTGACAGAGCTGCTGACAGCAAGCTCCCTGCCGTGGGGCTGGCTAACACCTCTGACAGCAGCTGCCCTGCCTGCCTCCATCACCCACCTGGGAGATGACCCTGGCCACCCCACCAGCTGCATGGTGTGGGGAGACTCATGCCCCTAACCAGGGACAAGTGACCCACCCAGCTCTGCCCACAGAGCTGTTTCCTGAGCCCAGCAGGAGCATGATGCCTCCATGTGAGCACAGGATGCACAAGGACCTGCTCCCTTTGCTTGTGCTCGCCTCCCACTCTCTTGCCCCAGCACCACTTCAATCGCCAGCAACCAGTGATCACAAATAAGCAAAAAGTGTGCAAAGCCATGGGGAGCCAGGTGATGCTTCCAGGCTCAGGGAAGCAGCAGTTGGGTTTCCTCATTTCTCCGTGAGCATCCTGGCAGCACAGTTTTCCCTGGCTCCGGTCCTGCGCTCAGCCATGGGCTGTGCTGGTGCCAGTAGTGCTCAGCGGAGTCTGGTACCCATGGTAATCAAAGCAGTTTCCATGACTCTTGGTAAATATCAAGGCTGGGGATTTTTGGGGCTTGTTTTCCAGCAAGTTGAGTAGAAGAACCAATAAGGACAAAGACAAATTAATACCTGTTGCCCTTGGCTCAAAATGAAACAAGAGAGACAGGTCACTGGCAAAGGTTAGTTAATAACACTTACCACAGTGTTACGGTGTCACCCTTCTCCACAAACAAGAAGGGCAGAAGAGGCAATTTTTCATAGACAAAGTGAGAACAATACTTTGAAAACTGCAAAGTAATGACCCCCAAGCATCCTCTGCTGCAAGCCAAGGGAGGGAGGGGCTGGATGCCCCTGTCCCCAGGACTGCACACATACCTTGCCTACAAGGGGATGGGGTCAGTGGGTTCGGAGAGGATGAGGAGGAAAGGAAGAGGGCCACAACGAAGCTTTGGGAGCGTGTTGGCCTGCTCAACGTCTTCGGGATGAGCTGATTGCGGGAGAGAGGGGTGAGGAGCTGGCAAAACACTTCTGGGGAAACAGACTTCTCACTGTCCATGGGTCCTGACATTTGCCAGGGGGCCAGCAAGAAGAAGAGAGTCAGGCACGCAGTGTAGAGCACTCACACCAAACTACTGTAGCTGGATTCTCAGCCCATTTATCCCCCACTGCCTCAGGCCTGGTGATTTTGGGCAAAGTGGTACCTACCTTTCCTTTGGAGTGAAGAGGAAAGGGTGGCTTTGCAGAAGGAACTGTGGTAGTATGTGAAGGGCTCTACAGAGCTGTTACAAGCATCTAAACAATGGAAAAGTAATGCTGCTCACCTGCCTGGGATTCAGGAAAAATGTGGTATCACATCACGCTGGGGAGAGCTCTGGCCTGAACTACTAGTGAGTGTGAGAAGGAGCGCAAGAGTTACGACCTGAATGGGGATCTCACAAAACAGAAGATGGGCGTGTCCTGGAGGAGGCTTGCTGGCACGCTGGAAATTCCTGCTGGTGGTCCTGGTTGTTACGCTACTTCAGATATCTCAGAAGCAGAGAGGCCTGCAGGTGGAATGGCCAGGAAGCACCAGTGTTGCCAAGTGGGCTCACATGTTTAACAAGAACCATCTGATAGAACCATGGGATGGCACCATGAACCACAGAATGGCAGAAAGGTTTGAACTGAATGGGATCTTTAAAGGTCATCTAGTTTCAACCCCCTGCCACACGCAGGGACTCCTTCCACTAGACCAGGTTGCTCAGAGCCCTATCCAGCCTGGCCATGAAGAATTCCAGGCATGGGGCATTCATCACTCCCCTGGACCATCTGTTCCAGTGCCTAACCTCCCTCATTTTAAAAGGTTCTTATATACAATCCAAATCCTCTTTCAGTTTAAAACTGTTGCTCCTCGTCCTATCACCACAAGCCCTGGTAAAATATCCCTCTTCAGCTTACCCAGAGACCTTTACGTACTGGAAAGGTGCTCTGAGGTCCGCCCAGAGCCTCCTCTTCTCTCGGCTGAACAGCTCCACCTCTCGCTGCCTTTTCTCACAGGAGAGGTGCTCCAGCGCCCTGCCCGTAGCTGCGGGCCCGCCCCAGGCCCGCTCCGAGTTGCCCGCCGGGCCGGGGGCGGTCAGTGCTCGGGGCGCTCTCCCAAGCCGCGGGGCAGAGCGGGCGCTCCGGGCCCCGCACCGGGCCGTGACCGAGCGGGAGCGGGGCCGGCACCGTCCGGCCGCACAGCCCGGCCCCGGCCCGGCCGCT
>WAAE01025730.1:109426-154550 GCA_013400495.1 Nicator chloris
CTGCCGCCGCCTCCGCCCGCCCCGCCGAGCGCACGGCGGCTCTGCCCGCGCCCGGGGAGCGCCCGGGCCGGGGCGGCAGCGCCTGCGGGCCGTGTGAAGAGCGAGGCCACGAGAGCGGCCGGCACGGGGAGCTCAGGGAGAGGGACCGGCCGCATCCTGCCCGCAGACGAGCTCCTGCGTGCCTGTCCCCAGACGCCTCGTGTGCGCGTTTGGGTGAGCACGGCAGAGCCTCAGGCTGGAGCAGCCAGAGAGCGAGACTAGAGCTGTGTGCCAGCAGCGACTGCCGTCCTCAAGCCTCCTGTGCCCAGGGCCAGCAACTGCAGCTCTACACCCAGCTACAGCTATCCACGCGAGGGATCCATGTGTGCGTGTGTGTGCGCTCACCAGCATGAGGGATGCAGCCCGACAGCTGGCTGGACCGGGAACGTGGGGCTGGCAACAGACCCTCAACTACCAGGCTGCCACTGCAGCACCACCGGCACCAAGCCCTGCCCCAGAAGTATGAGCTCCCTTCAGCTCTGCTCCAGTAGTGATCCACAGTGCACCTAACACAGAATGGAGTGGTGTGGTATGGCCAGGAGGTGGCTTCCTGGCCTTTGAGAAGCGTCAGTTGACTTTCCCAAGCAAATCCACATTACCAGTCCATGCATGAAATGGATCCAAGTGCAAGAACACTGCCACAGGTAGAAACATTGTATTTTAGGTTTGGGAGAATGTTGTGGGACATGGCAACACAGGCTGTGCCTGGCATGTGCCCTCTGCTCCTGTCCATGCCCAGGAGCTGTCGCTTTAATGACACAGTGCACAAGAACAGCACTTGCAGTCACAAGCCTGTCCAGTGGACCATCTGTCCCATAACAAAATTTTTAACTCTGAGAAGGTGGGAACTGGGTTTTGAGAGGACAAATGCTACCAGAGTCAAGAACATCAAATAGTCTGTCTCCTCCAGGAACCAGGAGGGGTTTGCAGTATAGTGCACTGCACAGAGATGGAACCTTTTCCATTTAACAGTCACAGGCTGTGGCATAAAGGGGAAGAGGCCCAAACCCTCTGCTTTAACTTTATTGTGTTAAAACCCAACCAAGTCGCCTTAAAAATAAATGCCCTAAACTTTCAGTGTCAAATGGCTTGGTACTGACTGGAATACAGCATAAGGTTGTTTGGGTGACAGAATCAGGGAGTGGATTGGGTTAGGAAAGACCTTAAAGATAATCTCATTCCAACCCCTGGGCATTGCTAGGATTCCACTCCTGCCCAAGCCTTGGCTGGAATAGCTGAGCATTAAACTGATGTAGATGCATCACTCTTCTGCTGCTACCTTTGCTAGCTGCTTCTAGCATGCTGGGTTTCAAAGGGCCTTTTCTATTTCTCTTCCAAGCCAGCTGTTTTCATAGAAGAAATTTTTACTGCAATGTGGCTATTCACCAGAGAAAGGCCAGCACCTGCACCCACAGCATTCCCAGTGCTGCTGGAAGCCGTGTAGCAGGTGAGTGAGAGACGTCCTGAGGGGAGATGAGCACACAGGCTCTCCAGGTGAGCAAAAATGTACAAGATGCCTGTGGACAAGATGCCTGGATCATCTGGTATCCACAGGGAGCTCCTGCTGACCACCAGAGAGGGCATTTATTACCATGTACACTTTGCAGAGGGAAATAAAGAGAAAAGATAAGGACATGCACGTGCTCTGCATCCTTTCAGTAGAGCTTGATCAAAGGCAGAGGTATCATGTTTTTCAAAGAATGAAGATTTGCTCCTGACAGGAGCTGAGGAATGGGTCAGATCTGAGCCATGAACTCCACAGTCTGGGCAGAAGGAAGCACAAAGGCACATAAAGGGATCACCAGCACAAGGACATCATGATAGCTCCCCTGTCTCTTTCTCACCCCTGAAATGAGTTCAAACTGCTATATTTGGGACTGAAACACAAAGGACCAGTTAAGGATGACATGGTCGCCCTCTGCCTTTCCAAGTGGCAAGCCATGCCTGCCTATCCTCTTTGGTGCAGCATTGAGCTACTTCTTGCCTGACAATAGTCAGAGCTGCCTGCAAGGTTCCCAGCTTTCTCCTCGCCCACAGCTGCTAACACCACCACCAAAACTCTGGGATCTGCCTCACTGTGTCACTCAGCCAGGAACACACCTGGCCTGTTCAGCCCTGGCAGGGCTACCACAGTGCTGATCCAAACAGAGCTACAGGAGGACAGCATAGGCAAAGGTAACATTTACTGAGAGATACAGAACTGAGTATTATGAAGGACATACATGGATGGAGAGGGTAGCGACACCACTGCAGAGGGCAGCTTGGACCCCCTTCCCAGCACGCCAGGAAAGGAGCTGGATGCTACCAGACAAGTAACACAATGGAGATAACTGTGGCGTATGTGTTTGTAACAAACAGACCATTATAACATACATTTCTATGGGATCACATCTAGTGATTATATAAATCCATATAGAGATCACTGTATAAAAACTTTGTAAAAAATACTTTAAAAAAGTGTAAAAATGTGCATTCAAAAGCACGGCCGACACGGACAGCTGGGCTGTAAACATTATACTGAGTGTGCTTGTGGGGGGCGCCTGCGCCACCGAGCCCTGACAGGCCTGCCCACCAGATGGGGCTGCATCAAGTGTTTGTGGTTCTTGGGTCTGGGTTTCCCTCCGGAGCGTGTGCCAGGAGCGGCCTCTGGGCAGGGTGCTGGTGGGCACTGCACAGCTGCCACTCCTCAGCCTGCAGCTCCCACTACCCATGGGCTGTGTGGTCCCAACAGGACACGCTGTGGCTTTGTGGGTGTCCCAGGGCTGAGAGCAGGCTGAAGGGCTGTGATGAGGTATCACAGGGAGGTTGCCCTCACTGGCACCACCAGCCCTGCTCCCAGGTTCAGCCTCAGAGTACATGCTTTGCAGGTTCCTGATCTTCTCTGTTCCCATGTTTGGTCCATAGTTCCCAAGAAAGCCCACTGGGTCCTGGGTGCACAGTTCTTCGTACAGTACATACATGAGAGACCCTGGAAGACCCTGTGCCACTGTCTCCTCCTCCTGGCCCTGTGCCACCTTCACTTCTTCTCTAGCTGCTCCAGCAGTGGGTTGGCTTCGCTCTCAGGCGTCTTGATGCTGTCTGTCCGCACGATGCAGGTGGGACGGTGCCGGTTCAGCATCAGGATGAGCTGCTGCCTCTCCTGTTTCAGCTCTTCTATCTGGGCCTTCAGCTCAGCATTCATGAGCTCTAGACGCTCAGACTCCTAGCAGGACAGGAACACAACTGCATGTGACTTTATCTAGCAGGACAAGATACAAGAAACAATTTGGCCAACATGCCACCTCTGCTCAGTGCTGTCCCTCAGCCCCCGCAGCAGGGGAGCAGACTGAAGACCTGCCAAGGCATCACATGCCTCCAGGCAGTTCATCTCCAGCCCTGCTGCCTTGTGCTACTTAGTGCTATCACAAAAATACACAGCCACCACCTGGGGCAGATCTCTGCTGCACCCCAGCAAAACCTCTGCCTGGCTGCTCTCCATGGTCTAGTAAGGTGTTTGGGAAGAAACCCATGTTTAAGTTTTCACCCAGCCCATCTGTAAGAATCTGCCCTTGTGAAATGACTCCTTGTCTCATGCCATGTCATCTTCCCATGTCTCCTTACTGTTTGCAGAAAAACAGCAAGGTGGTGTGACGGTTTTTTCTGCCTTGGGGTTAGAGGTGGAGTGGGAAAATCTTTAGGACTTCAGTCAAGGGGCCAGCACACTGCCAGCCCCTGTCGTGTGGCACACTCTTATGGGTGTTCCTGCTCCAGCACTGAGGCAGAGACATTATCATTTCTATCACCACAAGCCCTCTCCAGCCCTGGTACCGTGGGTAAGCTCTGCCTGGGCATGAGCCCTGTTTGAGGGAGGTCCCTGCTGTGCTCTGGGACAGATTGGGGCACCCACCCGCTGCAGGAACTCCGTCCTCTCCTTCTTCTTGTTCCGACATCTGGCTGCTGCTACTTTGTTTTTCTCCCGGCGCCTTTTCCTCCTCTCTTCTTCCTCATCCAGCTACAAGAAGACAGAGAAACCCAGATCAGAGCAAGCAGGTGTGGGTTGGGGCAGGAGGTAGGGGTGAGCACGTGGGAGCCCCACCCATGGCAGGACAGTGTGGCAGCCACCTGGTCATGGGCCACCAGCAACATGACTTAGTCCTCACTGGAACCAGCTGTGCTGCTGCTACAGCCTCCACCTCCACTTTGTGGTAACACAGAGAGGGAAACCTGCACCCACAGCTGAGGACATAGCTGGCAGGGGACAGACAACCCTTCACAGGGCTGTTCCCTCCCTGAGCAAGGCCACAGATGGAGAATAAAGCCCCCTCCCAGAAACATCTACAGACAAATAGACATCTACAGGCTCAGCTTTGTGAGCACAAACATTGAAAGCATCACACACAGAGCCAAGGACAAGAGGCAGAAAAACCCGGAAGATACTCCAGCTGGGCCTGCCCCATTCCAATAGCTGGGACTGTCTGCTGCAGCTTCAGCACTGTCTGCATCACAGGGCCACCATAGTAAGGTGAGGACAGGTCCCACAAGGTCCTTACAGGTCCCTTACAGGTCCCCCTGTAAGGAGGCAGGACACACCAGTGCCTGCACTGTTCACCATGACTAGTTCTCTGTGCTCTTTGACTCAAACCACAGAGGCCAGGCCAAGAGGCCCTATGGGTTAGGAACCCATAATCAAAGTATTTATGGATATATGCTGCAAAGCCTATGTAAATGGCCTATGGCATGTCTACATCCAAGAACCCAAACTAGCTCCTCCAACAAAAATCTGAGTGCTGGAAGGCCCTGTGAAGTCAGGTTATACTTTGTAGCATGGATAGAGAAGAAAAGGTCCCCAGTGCCTTCATCCACATTTGGCCTGGGTCCCTGAAATTTGAGGGGTCAGACTGAACTGCCTCATTCTTATTGACTGATACCCAGTGGCCACAAGATCACCCCACATGCAGACACACCAGTAGTGCCTGATGGTAATGACAGCTGCAGGTGCCATCAGCCACAGTAGACTGTGCACACTGCTAACAGTCACAAAGTCCAAAACCCACTAATCAAAACATCCCAGTGTGATGCACAAGGACTGGAAGAAACATGGACTCAGCAAAGGTAGGGTGAAGGGGTAGCTTAAGTAAGCTGCATGTCCAATACACAGCACACAGCATGCTGTAGAAGGCAATGTCCCAGCTTTATAGCACTAACAGTTTTGCATCTTTTCTACCTTACTTTGCAAGCATTATACCAAAGTTGCTATTTTAGCTGGGGCTAAAATATTAAGCAAAGCCAGAACAAGCTATGCACAGACTTCCATAATGCCAGGCTGCCACCATTCCTTTGCCAAGGCAGTGTCATGGGGCACCGGTGTACCACACTTGGAAGAACTAGGATGGAACTGCACTGATACCCCCAAGTCCAGTCAGAAATGGACAGCTCACACAGCACTCACATAATTTAGATGTGACAGGTTAGCAGAAGTAATCTGGAAGGCACTAACTCTACATTCCACTGCCAGGTCTAACAAAATATCCTGACAGAAATTAAGAGGAGGTGGACATCAGGGTAGATGCCATTTCCCTTTGCACATTTACCAACTACTCATGTACCTGTAAGAGAGCTTCTTGACCTTTTAGTTCAAGGATTACTAGCAGGATGCAGAGAGGTATCATGTGCTCACAGCTCCAAAGCTCAAAAAACACCCCCAAACTTGGCTTCAAAAGTACATCTTGGGGCATTAACAGCAACTGAAAGAGCAACCAGCAACTGCACCAGCCCTGGGAACTGCCTGACATTTCCATGCCCTGTTGGTCCATTCAACTAGAATTACAGAATAAATGACCTGTCTCTGACCCTGCCTCCACTCCACAGGGGGCCCAGCAAAGGTCTGTGTCCTTTAGATGGAGTACAGATGCCCAAGGAAGGTGGCTCAACACACACAGAAGCAGCTTGAACTCTTGGCTCTGCTTTTTGACCACAGCTCCTCTAGCTTCTTAGAAATATAGAAAGGTTTGAAAGAGATCTTGAAGACCACCTAGTTCCAACCCCCCTGCTATAGGCAGGGACAGCTTCCAGTAGAGCACTTGCTGAAAGCCCCGTCCAGCCTGATATTGAACACTTCCAAGTATGAGGAATCCACAAATTCTCAGGGCAGAGAAGTTCTCTTCTTCAAGAAAGCAAGTTTTCCCCATCTGCTTCTGCTTGATTTCAGTTCAAAAAGGTGACATGGCCCTGGTGTTGAGGGTCAGGATGTTATTCAGAGGCACATGGGGCAGTGATGATATATCACCCAATAGCATGTCCCAGCAGTTGATATCTGGGGACCCCTGTGGGTAGAAGGTCTGGGAATGCCCCCTGAACTGCGTCAGTCAGCAGCCTCAGAGACTGAGATGATTAACTGCCTGGGGGGCAGGGCTCAGTCCCGGAGGGAGCACCCCAGGTGGGATTCAGTGGTGGAGGAGCCCAGCAGCATCTGTCTACACCTGTCCAAGAGGAGAGCAGCTTTCCCAGTGGGGCTGTCCACCACCCTGCAGAGGAGCCAGCACCCAACACCCACTGGGTGGGTTTTGTGTGTGCCCCCAGGCACAAACACCCCAATGCCACGAGATGCTGGTTCCCCTAACAGAGCAGAGAGAGTTGCCTTGCCCAGGCTCATGGCAAGCACCCTGTCCTCCCAGGCACCAGAGTGGCATGCCAGCACCCAGCATTCCTGGGCTCCAGCGCCCTGCAAGAGGAAAGCAGCTGCAGGCTGCATTGCAAAACTATGCGTGGGCAGCTTCTTGGCTACTCATGGGATAAGCAGCTACTGCTTCAGCTCCCTCAGGCTTTTGCTGCAAAGCCTTGCCAAAGGCAGCTCCATTTGCTGTCTTCAAGTCCTCAGCTTCACAGGCCATGCAGGGGAGGAACCAGCTGCATGGAAAGTAGCTGGCAAGGGCTGTCTATGGGTTTTCTCTTATCTTTCCTCCACATGGTGCCTTAACAGCGGGCTCAGAGGACACTCACCAATTCCAGAACCACCTGTGGTACTGTGGGGAAGAACTGCCCTGTCCCTGTCACACAGATGCCAGTGACATCACATACCCATGGCCCACCAAAAAAAAACAAAACAAAACAAAACAAAACAAAACAAAACAAAACAAAACAAAACAAAACAAAACAAAACAAAACAAAACAAAACAAAACAAAACAAAACAAAACAAAACAAAACAAAACAAAACAAAACAAAACAAAACAAAACAAAACAAAACAAAACAAAACAAAACAAAACAAAACAAAACAAAACAAAACAAAACAAAACAAAAAAAAAAAAAACAACAGCAGCTCTTGCAGGGCCAGCTCAGAGGTACCCAAGATGGTGCCCCAGGAAGACAGCATAGCCACAGAGTCACCCTCTTTCTTCCCCAACCCATGAAGCAGGGCAAACACAGCAGACCATTTACTGTATTAATACCCAGGCCAAGGGCTTGGAAGAAAATTTGGCTTCAGCTGCAAATCCGTGATTGCTTTGCCCATAGAGGAATGAAAGCCATTAGCATCCCCCAGGGCTTTATGATGGCCTCCCACAGTATCCTAGCTTCAGCTCTTCCCATTGCAGAGCTGTCCAGTCCTTCCCAGGCAACCTCCAGGCTGCACAAGCTGACTGGACACTCTCTTGGGCACAGAGCTCCTGTGCAAGGTGATCAGATGGACTACATCATACAAGTTCTACCCACACGAGTCCACCCCAAATGGCTAGGGGGAAAGAACAGGGATGCTCTGCACAGGTGGGCCTGGCTGCTGCTGAGCTTCTGCCAAAAAACTGGGCTAAATCAAGTGTCAGCACCATTTGGAGAGCAGGTTGCTCCCTGCAACTCCTATATTACTCCCTTCAGCTCACAGCTCATCACAGGCAGCTTTTCACATCACCTCTTTGCTCACACTTCCAGAGAACACACATCACCCCATCCTCATATGGCATCATCTGAGGTAACCTCACACAGAGCAAATGCTCTGTTCAGAAGGCTGCTTATTGGACTTTCTAAGAGCAGCCAGCACCCTCACCAACACGGGACCTCTGAAAAGGTGGGTTCCCAGCTCCATCTGCAGGCAGTAGAATGTGCAAACACTCTCCACCAGTTCAGCTGGAGTCAAAGACTGGACAACCAAGACATGGGACAGCCATAAGGAAAACACTGTCCAAGCATCTCCCTAGTCCCTTGAGCCTGGTTCTGACATGGCAGCCTATGGTAGCAAGCAGTAACTACCCACCTTCCCCATCCCAGGAAACTCAAGGTGAAGCCAGGGCCCACCCCAAGCAATGGGGCAGGGGCAGCTCCCAGCCAGCAGCACCTGCAGCACAGGCTGAGTCACTGCTCCACACTGCTTGTCCACACACCCCATCCCGGTTGGAGAGGCAACACCAACGCCAGAAGCACCAAGGGCTTGTTGACACCGCTGACAGGTTGTGTCACTTCTACTCTGGGTGCATGCCCCAACCTAGGGACATGTTGGCTGCACCAGACCCCACTCCACATGCAGCATTTGAGTTCAGATGGCTGCCAATTGCTGCATTGGACCAGTCAGGTCTGGGACGCTGGGGCTCCCACTTCCAGCCAGGGACAGAAAATCAGGCAGGGAGAAGAGACAGCTAGTGGAGCAGCTGCCAACATGCATGCACAGCACCAAACAGGGAGCATATAAAACACACTGCTGGCCACCCTGCTACAACAGCCAAGCACAGGCAGGAGGGAAACCCAGGCAAGTGCAGACAACAGCCCTGCAGGGCCACCTGCAGCCAGCAGCCCACAACACTCACCTCACTTTTGACAGGCTGGGGTCTCTTCCCAAGCTTCACCTCCAGGAACTGGAGCGGCGAGATCATGGCCCCGATGTTGCGGATGTCAGCGCACTTGAGCTCCTCGGCAGTCAGCGCCGTGCCAGGCAGTCCTGTCAAGGGGCCGAGCCCCGGCAGCGCGCCAGCCGTCAGCGACGGGTCGGGGATCTGCCCGGGCATCATAGCAGGGGAAACGGCTTCGTAGGCTGGAGGGGGACAGAGACACCCCATTACAACCCAGCTACAGGGCCTGAGGGCACAGCACAAGACAAACTCATGCTACAGTCCCATCACCTACAGGGATATGAATCAAGGAAGGCAGACATTCTCCCCCAGGAAGGGCAAAGGCAGAGAATAAGCAGAACCTGTAGGATAGACCAAAATATATGAATCCTGCCAGGAAGAATAGGCTACTGGGGTGTAGATCAGGAAGGGAAGAGACCTGAGAGGCAAAGCAGCAGAAGAACAGGAGCTGGCTGCAATGACAGTGATGTGATCCCGTGGACACCCTTCTCTGGAGTACAGCAGATTAAGGTTTGCTTTTAACTGCATTTTGATTAATTAATGTGTGGATTATTAGAACAAGAAGAAAATGGCACAAAGAGGACTGTAATATGCCCTAGGCTGCATTTTTTTCTTGGCAGGCTCAGCCACTGGTCAGGGCTGGGACACAGCACACAAAGACCACGGATAAAGCTGCAAGAAGAAAAACCACCACTGTACAAATATGTCTCAGCACAGACATAAGGAAACAAAGGCTGCAGGGGAAGGGAAATGGTGCAAGGTTCAAAAGTCTTCTTCTATCATGAAAGAAAAAAGTGAGAATAGGGTCAGGGCAAACTTCAGCAAGTCACTTATGGGAAGGAGAAAGGGAGTTATCAATAAGTATGAAGAACAAGCAGCAAAGAGATAATAAAATTAAACCTAAAATGGGAAGTCCATAGAGCTGGAGCTTCACATTAGTCCAAAAAGCCGTGGGAGCAGATGGTTGTTGGCTGCAATGCAGGTACATCCCTGCTGTGTGACTGGCCTGGGACACTCACAAGTTAGCTATTTACAACATTCAGAGTCAACTTCTGTCCCCACAGCAGCCATTTGCACCCCTTCTTCAACTCAGCCACATGTCCCAGTGTGCATGCACTGCTCTCCTTGCTCTGCCCATCCAGAGAAGTCCCAGAATACTGTAGGAGCCCATTCTGCCCCTGTGTAGGAGGCACCAACACAGCAGGGATAAGGACCAGCAATGTCAAGAGAGAAACAGACTAAAGGAATGGACCTAAAATCTCACTGTGCAGCTTCCTGCAACCACAAGAGCCAGCCACAAGGCAGGATTCAAAAAACAGTTGGGGAAACTCATGGAGGTTCTTGCAGCACCAAGTGTCAGAGAATGGAGGAGCATTAAATGAGGGATAACAGGCACTTGCCCTGCTCTTTCCAAAGCATCCACTCTCATTTGCTGAGAGACCAGGTAACAGGCGACACAGATTTTTGGCCCAGGCACTAGAGCCATGCAGACTCACACTGACACACATAGCCAAGCCAGCTGCCACAGCTGCTCAGCACTTGCCATCCCAGGGTGACAAATCTATGCCAGTACCAGGCTGAAAACTTGAGTGAAGTTGCATGTGAGATCACAGAATCACAGAACTGTTGAGGCTGGGAGGGATCTCTGGAGATTGCCTGGTCCAGCCACCCTGCTCAGGTGGAGTCAGTGGGAGCAGGCTAAACAGGGTTAATCATGACAAACAGAGAAGTTAAGGATTTCTTGGCGCTGGCGCATCTCTTGAGCCAAGAGATTATTTAATATATTTGTTAATGTGAAGGAACCAGAGATAAGCAGTAAAAGGGAAGGAAAAACAAGCACAGAGGGTAGTCAAGGGCAGAGAGGTTAATGCAAGCTCCACAGCACCCAGCACGGGTGCTGTGCAAGCTGTACTGGTGTGACAGACAGAATAATTTGCAGCAGAGTGTCTACAAGCTGCAATGAGCTGTGAGCTGTCATACAGTCTAATGTGCCTACAAAGAGGTCCAGGTATCAGCATGAGACGTCCCCTGGCAGGGTTTGCTCAGCTGTGACCAAGAAGACTTGAGAAAGAGCAGGGAAAGCAGATGCAGCAAGACAGAAACCATAAAGAGGTGGCAAGAATCAAGCCCTGTGCTCCAGTCATCCTTTAGGAGACCAGAAAGGGTAGAGCAAGCCAGTGCTCAGCAGTGCTGGGAGCACTGCTGTGGGGAGAGGAAGCTGGGCAGGGAGGAGGTGATCTGCATAAGGTCATTAAAGCCTGAAGAGAAGACAGGAAAGACAGACAAGAAATTTCTCAAGAGAAGCGATACTACCTAATGAAACGGAGTCCTGCTCATTTGGTGACAGAAAAGAAAGAGAAAATACTTGGTAATGATACCAGCAAAGACTACAGGTAAAGTCCTTGAGATTGCAAGGACCTAAATTGATGCAAAGTATTCATTCTTCCACAGAGATCTCTAAGCTAGAAAACTGTAATTTCACATCTGCAGTGGAATCTTGTACTGCATCTGCACCAACATCTTGTAAAGTGTCCAGAGATGCCCAATGCAGCTGGGCTATGAAGCTGCATGCCACCTCCCTCCCCCTTCCTTTCAGGCCTACACATGGCTAAGATGCTTTACTCCTCCAGAAATAAGCACCATCACACCCTTAAGCTGCACTTCAGACAGGAAAACACAAGTTATTTAGGGAGTGTGGCTAAATCACTACCACCCTCCTCAGAGATTTTCCCTCTCAGCAGGAAGGCACCAGGTCAATGAGGTGGCATGACAAAAGGGAGGTGAATCTACCCTAGGTTCTTCCTAGGGCCCCCTGCCACAAGAGAGCTGTATGGAGTTAAATTCAGTCTACCATTTTGGGACAGCTGTACACACTGCAGAGCTGGCCACTTCCCTGACGCTGTCACCAAGGTGACATGCTGTGGCACTGGGGAAGACACCTGCCAACAGCAGCACAGCTCGGCCCAGCTGCTGCACACCCCTCATCGGCAATCCCAGATGTCCATCCCCAGCTTGAAGAGCTTATGTCAAAATTAAAAAAATAAAATAAAAAAATGATCGTAGGAAAACTATATGAGCATCCAGTTAAGACTCTCACAGCGTGACCCATCCTTTCACAGGGTTCAGGATGAAAATTGACTTGAGCTCAGCACTGGATGCCAAAATCCATTCTGGACTTGGACAACTTGGTTTTAATTTATTCAAAGAATATGCTGAGTTGGAGGGACCCATTAGAATCATTGAGTCCAGCTCCTGACCCTGCACAGGATAGCCCAAGAGTCACATCATGTGCCTTAGACTGCTGTCCAGACACTGAACTCTGTCAGGCTTGGTTCTGTGACCACTTCCTCAGGGAGCCTGTTCCAGTGCCCAATCACCCTCTGGATGAAAAACCTTTTTCTGATATCCAACCTAAACCATGCCATTTCCTTGAGTCCTGTCACTGGTCACAAGAGTACCTGCCCCTCCTCTTCCCCTCAACTCCCCCTACAAGGGAGTTGTAGACTGTATTGAGGCCTCTCCTCAGTCTCTTCTCCAGGCTGAACAGACCAAGTGACCTCAGCCACTTCTCATGCAGTTTCCCCTCCAGGCCCTTCACCATCCTCATGGCCCTCCTTTGGATGTCCTCTAATGGCTTAATATCTTTATTGTGGTGCCCAAAACTGCTTACAGTATTCAAGGTGAGGCCACACTTGTGGAACAGAGCAGGACAATCCCCTCCCTTGACTGGCTGGCAATGCTTCGCTTAATTTTCTTTCATCATGACATGCAGTTCACAGCAACCAGGCTAGACAGTCTAGGTCCTCAGGCAGACTGAATATAGGGTCACTGCAATGTATGAAATAAGGAGCAAGGAGAAATCCATTCTTCAGACTGTGGGACAACCGGACCACTCAGCACCTTCCCCCATGCACTCCTGAGCCTGGGGCAGATCCCTGGTAACAAGTGGCTAAAGATTTGAGAAAACACTGTGTTTTCTCCAGCACGCCTTCTCCTTCTGCATCTTTGATCTGGTAGCTTAATATGTCTTGAAATAGCCTCTGTACCAGTGTAACACACAACACAGGTCAGAGTGAAGGGGCTGGCCCAGTATCCAATATGCTCTAAAAATTTATCCTGGATCCAGGGACTGCAGTGCCAAAGCCCACATCACACCAGCATCAGTGTAAACCAGATTTTAAGCTGATCAAACCAAAGTGCCAAAAGGCTTCTGGAAAACCATAAACCTGCACATTAAGATGAGCTGAGAACTAGGTGGAAAGGGGGGAAAGTGTCTTCTACGAGTGAGAGCTTGCTCAGGGGTCAGAAAGCTCAGGAGCACATTGAGAACTGCCAAGAGTCAAGCTGAGTTAGGCCTTGGAGAGGAATGTAACACCATTCCCAGCAGGGGTATAACCATGGAAATAAAAAGGAATGAGGAGAGGTGCCATCCCTCTCTGCAGAGCAGGGGTGCAGTAACAGATCATCTCCCCAGTTCTTGAGGGCCCTCAGCCCCAGGCACTGCTACTGCTGCTGACTGGCGGGACTCAAACAAATTCCAAGTTTGTTCCACTCCTTTGCTTCTTCTTAATGTAAGCACAACTTTCTTTTCATCCCAAGTCCCAGATACTTTCCCATTCTTTTCTGGTGAGTGCCAGAGGTAAGTTGTACTTTGGTCATGTAAAAAAAAGCCAGAGTATGGAATTCTGTTTAATACTTTGGTCTTCCTCCCAAAGCCGGTACCCCAGCAGACACAGACATGCCTACATATAGCTCCAGCATATTTGTACCATGTTCACAAGGTAGGGCAGAACTTCAAAGTTAGGATCTGAGTTTCACCTTGAAGTTGCAGCTCTTCAACAGCCACATCTTGCTGGATGGGGAGAATACAGCTGGTGGCTTGCCAATTCTTAAATCCTTTCTGGATATTCCCCTGCAGAATTTGCTATTCCTAAGGCACATGAACCAACACACCTCTGTATTCCTTCACTTTCTAACACGGTGCTTTAGTTGGGATTCTTAGATTTTTTTCTTTTCTGATCTGATTAATAACATAGCCTTTTTCCCTCAATCCCAGGTGGTCTTTCAACATCTCCTTACATGAGCTTGGAAATGTCATGCCTTCAGTAAAATCTAGTTTTCTGGTGTCCTACATTTAAACCACATAATTCCTTTGTACACATTGTATCGGCTATGCTTTTTCACAAAATGAAGCCAACAGCAACACAGCAAGGGGAAAGAGAATGTGCAGTCTTGCATATGACCATTGGATCAGCATGACACCAGCTTCTTGAGTTTACATTCACCATAACTCTGCCTTCCACACCAATACTATTCACGATTTTGTGCCATGACCTCAAGATGCTCCAGAGTGAATTAGGAGACAGAGAACACTTTCTTATAACTTCAGTTCAATGATGAGCAGCTTATGCCATTGATTGCTCTGTTCAGCAATTATCTTTGTAGCAAAAATCTGGTAAACACATGATTTCACAGGTCAAAATTCAGTTTTTATTTCCTTAGCTTTGCCTCTACACTCCTTTATTCTGGTTAAAATGCCGTAACACATCGACCTCTTGCCGAAATGTCTGTAAACCCTCCTGATAATTGCAGCAACTTTTGCATCCTTGCTTTGGCACTGTTCTTCCTGTGGCTTCAGTCAACTCAGTTATTTTATCAGCAGTCTCATACCCAAAAAGCTGACAGCAGTACAGCTTTCTTTGCTTACCTTGATTTTGCTGCATCTTTCCCACCAGTTTCAAGTGTTTGTGTGCTTTGTTCCCCAATTATGCTCTTATGGTCAGCAGTCTGTGACACTGATTGATTTAACATTCCTTAAAGGCAGCACCCATTACTCTTAGTTTTTCTCCTATTGCCAGAGTCTGTTATCTTCTGGAAACCAAAACCTAGAGGGAAGAAGCTTTACCAAGTTGTTTCTGTCCTATACAGTTGCTCAGCTTTCTGAATGACACTGTCCCCACATACCCTTCTATTCTTGCTCCTGCAGTTCTGATCTTCATGTTCTTGGGCTTTTTTTTTTTTTTTAATGGCTTGGGTTTTTTCCTCTTCCTATACTGATTTGGTTGCTGCTTTTTCAGGGAACTCTTTGTTTGGTTTGGAGTTTGGGTTTTTTTTTTCAGAAGCTGATGTTTGCACAGCAGTTACAGCATAAATCTAACGTGCGTAGGCATAATTTGTATAACCCAGCATCCCTGGGGGCTTGTACTCCAGTTGCTAGCCTGTATTCACACCTCTCCTGCCACCTCTTCACTGCTATTCTTACTCACACACTAAAACTGGCACAGAAATGCCTATCTGTGTTGAAATCATACATTCAATTCCCTGCACATAGACTGCCTCAGTTTGTATCCATCATCCCATGCATCCCCACTTATCCAGAGGCACTGTTTGTTTCGTTATAAACCCAATGCAGCTGCTATGTTGCATCAAAAGCATCATCCTGCAGAGATGACCATGACATCCTAAAACAGGCTCTGACAGTCACACTTCAATTTAACTTGCATTACTGCCTTATCTCTGGTGTCAGCTTCCTTGGTGAGAGTGAGGGCTATTTGCAGCCTTATTTTCAATTTTGCTGTCTATAATACAATCACAGTTTCTTACAACATAAGCTATTTCACATGTGCTGACATCTATAATGGTTGATCCAAGTACCCTTCTGATGCTCAGAGAGCCAGTCTAGCATCTAATATTGCCAGCCAGCAGATTCTGACACACTGTACCTACCAGCATGTTTCTCTTTTGCCCATGTTAAGCACTGCACTAAGGCATAGTCTGTCCTGCCAGCCCTTCTCCATGCTGCCTACAGAATAAAGGCCATGCTTGCCTGGTATTCTCTCACCAGGCTCAGCCTGGGTGCCTGCCATTACTTGTCAGCTGCCACGCATCAGAGAGCTGCTGAAGTCTGTAAGCCACCATACAAACAATCTTTGAGCTCTTCATCAGTGTGTTAGCACCTAGCACGATATTGTATCGTCTTGGAGCACCCAAGTCACAGTAACTGGCCTTTCATCTGCTCCTGGCCAACAGGGAATAATAATTCTGCTTCGGAGATCAGAAGCAGCGCTACCAGCTTCTAGTTCCTTAGATTTTACTCCGGCATTATTGCCATTTTTAATTTTTTTTTTAGCTGCTGGCAATCAAGCTACCTCAGTCTGTATGTCATACATTGACTCTATCTAGTTCCTTCTGTGAGCAGAAGGATGATTTATATGAAAGTCCTTTCCTGACATACCCAAATTCTCATGCCCCAAGAATGTAACTTCCTAAACAAAGACAGGGCAGTTGGCTATCACTCCTTCTCTGAAGCTCTGAGCCACTTGCTTTTTTCCATCTGGACTCTTCTGAGAAGACTGCAGAGTGCTGATGGTCTGAAGCCTACAGACCTTCCTCCACTTCTACTGCGAGGTTCAGGCCCCAGTGGGAGCAGATGAAGGCAGAAAGACACTACCCCATATTCCCAGTGCCATAAACACCTTGCCGTGCAATTAGAGCTTTCTTCTGCTGTCTAAAACACGATACTCTCCCACTGCCACACAATTCTATTTGCTCTAGATGTATTTAATTTTGAGTAGCACCTTATAGTCATATCTTCTGGCTAGCTGCTTCTGCTCTGCACTGTTAAAAGCAGTAACTTGCATGGCCAGTGCCAAGCACCACAGTGATCAGTGTCAAAGTTATTTACCAATCGGAACACAGCAGCAGACAAGCTCTTTGGGGGTAATCAGTCTTTTCAAGATCCCCATGCAGTAGCTCTGGTAAACATGGACTTTAACAACAGCCATGGTGTATTTATTCATTCAGTTGCTGAACCTGTTGATACCAAGGAACCCACCACCTCCAGCACACTGAAAAGCTGCAGTGACACCAACTGGGATAAAAACGTGCGTGCTCTCTCTTTACTGAGGACCTACCATTACTTACTGTTTTATGGCATCACAGAAATTCCTCCTTGTTTAAAGACCAGCTGAAGGCATGGTCACAGCACAGCCTATCAAGTGCACTGAGGTGGAGCACACCACCTCAGAATGCAGGACACTATAGTACCTCCACACTCCATTTCCATCCCTGGAGGGAGAGACAGCTCCTGCAACCAGCTTCTAGGTTTGCAGGTCTAAAGACGTATCTGTACCCTTCCCACAGACACTTGGAGCTGCCATTCTCACTGTTGCTTTCCTCCCACAGGCAACCCCATGCGGTGGGAGAAGAGTTGCAGGGTTTGTGAACATCCATACATGTAACCTCCCACCCCCAGTTCATGGAGTGAGTGGGGGGCCACAATGCTGAACAGAGGAAGGAGCTATGAAGAACTGTCCCTCAGGAGGTGGAATTCTAAACCTACTTCATGAGTAGGAACATTCTGGCTCAGTCCTTCACATCTAGCTGGCAGGAGGAACATCCGAGTCATTGACAGACAGAGGGCTATGAAAAGCTTTTTAAAAACAGGAATGCGAAGAGCCCTGCTGCCCTCCCTCCTCTTCTCCACCAGGGAAGCTCAAAGCTTCCTATACTGTGCACACAGGGCAGCGCAGAGCAGCCAGCATCTCCTTGGCAGAAATGCCATTTTGCAACCCTTGTCCCACTGAGTCTCACCATTAGGCGTCCACACCTGGCTTTGACTTCTTGTCTCTTTTATGAGGAGGGGGGACACTGGTTCTCCAGTCCTTAGCTTTAGAAATAATCTCCATTTGCCACTAGCAAAGCAGCCAGCTCACAGCCCTTCCTCCCTGAGCATTTTCCTCCATACCTTCACAGGGCAGCAAAAAGCTCTAGTTTAGCTGCTCCCACCACTGCAATGCAGTGATTGACTTCCAAGCAACCTGTGACAGCAAGGTTCTGTACAGCACCTACCATAGCAAGGCTCCACTACTGCAATAGTTAATTGCAATAACTGCAAAAAATGCTATTAATTACCACAGTATTATTAAGACTGCAATTAATTACTTGAGGTTGCACCACCCACTGGACAGCAGTACAGAGCAGGAAGGTAAAAGCTATCCTATTTGTACCTGAAGCAACTCAAAGGGATTTGAGAAGGAAGGAATATCCTGGTCTGAGAGAACCCAGTGTCTGAGCTGCAGCCTAACAACTGGCTTGTTGAAATTACCCTGGACCTTCCATAACCACATGTGGTCAGGGCTAGAATCTTCAAGAAGACAATCCTGCTCCAGCACAAAGCTCTGCCCTCAAGGGCCAAGGATGGCCTCAGAGATGACAGCCCCCACCACCCCTACAAACTCCTCAAAATTATGCCCTGAATACCAGGGTCATCCACAAAGACCTCTAATCCATATAAAGACCAGCTCTGGCTAGTTTGCAACAGCACTGCTCAGCTGAGAGGCCCGTATGTGCCTTCAGCTCCCTGGCTGCATGTTAAAATAGCCTGCAATGTTTGGATTGATACTCTGGACAGTCTAAGCAACTGAGAAATGCAGCCAAAGACAGATGGCATCAGGTTTGCAGTGCCCCCTCCTTGCTGCACTGGCACTGCAGGACACACACATGCTGGCAAGGGGTCCCATGCCTCACCGTGGCCCTGCCTCCCTTGCTCTTGGGGCCAGGCCCACTACGAACAGCCACTGCAGTGAAAAGAGCCTCTTACAGCTTCACATTCAAGACATTGCACGCTGCCAAGTACCTGGCCCAGGCAAGGCAGCTTAAGTAGCAAACACTAGCACAGGGAAGGAGACCACAGAGCAGATGCTCAGTGCTGCTGGAGCAGTTGGACACACTGCTCAGATGGACAGGGCAGGAGGTCTGAGGGAGTATTTACTCTTCCTTGGCAAGGAATGTAGCACAGAGACATTTGCATCCTGTAAGGAGAGAAATACTCAACTGTAAAGACGCAGGGAAAGCATCCATAGGTGTCTCAACAAGGAAGCAGAGGCAATAACTTGCACACTAACTCAGCAGATTTTGTTAATTCCCCAGACACCAGGGGCAACCAATTGCTGCATGACCCAGTAATGGTGCAGATGGCAGCTCCTGCACCCACACACTCATCCCCTAGATAGGCAGGTTTTTGCGTTTTTAAATCAGTAGGACTCATACTAAGAATCTGATCTCCAAAGACTGGCATTCACAGATGGCCCCACACAAGCTTTTACCAACAAATTCCCAGGGCAGACTCTGTCAAGAGCCTGCAGCCAGAGTTTTTTATGCAAATTTTCTCAAAACTAGCTAAAATATCCTGGTCTGAGCTGCAGAAGCATTTGCTTCTGCTGAGCTCTTGGAGCCCAAACACACACACACGCACACACACTCACAGTTTGGCAGTGGTTGTGTTCCAGGGCTGGTAATGCAAGCCATGGAGCAGGCTGCCAAGACAAGCAAGAGAACGAGCCAGGCCCCGTTTCATTGGCCACCATACGCTGCATATGGCCCTGGAACCAGCCAGCACAGTGTTCTCACCCTCCTTGAAGGCATAGGAGACCCTGTGTTTTCAAATACACCTCCACAGGGCCTTCATTAAAGGAAAATGGAAACATAATGTGGCTCTTGCTCCCCTGGTATTTCTCCCTTTCCCCCAATTTGCTCTCAAACCTATTTCCCTTCCATGGAAAAAAGAAAAGTGCCTCCTGGAGCAGAGCGTGCAAAAGAATGCAACTTCCATTCAACTCCACGCCTGACTGCTAAAGCGGACTTGGGACCGCGCGGTGGGGGCACCTCCAGGGTCCCCTCTCCTATCCCGGGCCTCCCGGGCTGGAGACACAGCTGGCGACAACCAGCCCGCCCGGCCCGGGCCGGCAGCCGCAGGGAGCCCGCGCCCCTCACCTGCGCGCCCAGCCGGCAGGTGAAGCGCAGGCAACGAAAGCCCGAAAGGGGGGGAGGCCACCCCCGCCGCTCCTCAGTGCGGCAGCAGCCCAGAGCCAGGCACCCCCAGAGACAGCGACAGCCCCCGCGCGTCGCCGGGTGCGGGGGCAGCAGCCCTGCTCTGAGCTGCCCATGCGGCTGAGCCCGCCCCCGTGGAGGGTCTCCCCGCATCTCCGCGGTGCGCCCGACTGCCCGGACAGCAGCAGCCTGCTCGCTGCCGCGGGATGCTGGGATACTCCTCCGGGCGCCCCCCACCCCGGCCCCCGTCGCCGCTGTCCGCCACCCCCGCGGAGCCCCGCGCCGCCGCTCGCCCCCTGCCGCAATCCCGGCCCGCCCGGCACGTTCCCCGCCCGCGCCCACACCCACCGTGCAGGGCNGTTATATAGCGGCCCCTGGGCTGCGGGGAGGGGTCGGGAATGCGGAACCGGCCGGGCTGCCAGCGCCACACGTCAGGGAGGGCGGGGGAGCGGGGCCGCGGGGCGGGGAGCGCCGCGCAGGGGTGGGACCAGCCGGGGCACCCCGACATCCCGTGCCTCGGCATCCCGCACCCCACCGCCCGGCATCTCCGCATCCTGCATTCCGGGACTCCGCACCCACCACCCCTCGGCAACCCTCTGCCCTCGCAGATGGCATTCCCGGCACGCTCCGGCACCTCTTGACCCCTCCGCACCACGGCACCCCGGGACCTCGCAACCCCCGCGCTCCTATTTGCGCACCTCCACACACTCTCTGCTCCGCTCCACGTAGCTCTTCTTCCTCGGCACACGCCAGGACACCGTCCCGGGTACCCCCGGCGACGCGGCCCGGTGCCGCCACAGCCGTGCCCGAGCTAGCCCGATTTGTGCGGAGCCTCCGCTCCTCAGTCCTGCGCCTGGGAAGGAGGCAAAAGACCAGAGAGAGTATCCAGTGCTCCCTAGCATCAAGCCCACCTCACCCAGGATAGCAAAGGCACAGGGGCAGGGAGGGCTGCAGGGTCACTCCACTGTCCCGGAGGAGGCAAGCACGTTCTTATCCCTCCTCCAACCTGGCCTGCTCATGCCCCACACAACGCTGTCTCCCTCACACAAGGGCCAAGGGCTGTCACCCCCAGCTCCACCACTTCTTTGACTGGCCTGGAGAGTAACCAGGAGGAAGCAGAGGGGTTCAAGGCTCCTCTTCCCACCGTTTTGTGTTCTTACCATCAGTGGGACATCAGGGAGGGACATTGTCTGAAGCACAGGTACACTCATGGTGCCCAGTGTTCTAGCACCTTGATGTCATATGGGCATCATGGAGCAGGTGACAGACTGGGGCCTTCCTGATAACTGATTTGTGTTTGTTTCTTTCCTCTTTCTCTCTAACATTGGCCTCTTCTCAACTGCATCAGCCAAACTGTTCTGGGAAAGCAAAGCTTTGCACCACTGGAGGACCATGCTGGACCTGCCATAGGTACTGGATTCTCCAGGGCTGTTGCTCCTAAAGCATTTCAGGACAGAAAGGCTCCTTTTCTTTTGGAAAGACAACATCCTAAGAGTAGAGTAGTTGGCAAAACCACTGGGCTGAGCAGCACTACCCAGCTAAGTGACAGTGCCACCTCTCTCACCCACCTAACACCACAGAGAGGCACCATCCACCCTACTTTGTTTTCCTTCCCCTCACTTTCTATCATTGTTTCTTTTCAGCACTCACCAATTTATTTTCTCTTCACAACAGAGGATTCACACTATTCAGCATCTACAAGGTCTTGCCATCAGCACTTCAGCATTGTCCTCTTCAACGTACCTCTTCTTGTATCTGAGCAAGAGAAAGAAAATCCATGTGGAGAGATCTGGGACTGAGGAGGACCATGGGATCAGAAATGCTGTGTTCAATATAGGATATAACCTGCCCAAGTTGTCCTCCAGAATAAGGTAACATCTTGGCTTGGCAGGATACTGCACATGTATCTTCATTACTAACCTTCTCATGCTGTTGTTTGCTTGTTTGTTTGTTTTCAGAGAGGCAGAGTACTTTAAATATATTTTTGCATACAACCCCAATATTTCCTTAATCTTGGCACCTCATCTTGAGGGAAAAGGAGAAATATCAGTCAAGATATATTCTTACCATATGCATTCCTTCCTGCATCAGATACGACAGACTTTTCTATTGCCTTTAGATGCAAGTATCCCAATGGGGTTGACAAACAATATCTCTCTCTGGCAAATAAGACAAGTTGCCTTCAGGGCATGGCGTCTTCCTCACAACTGCTGCATCCTGGGGGAAGGGAAGAGGGCAAACCAGAGGGATTTCAGAAGGGACAGATGACCTGGTTGAGCAAGGTCCAGTCCAGTGCATGGTTCCTCCTGCAGCCTTTCCCTACCCTGGGGAAAGTGGGAAAGTGCCATTTCCCCTTCTTTGCAGGGGGTTGGAAGAAAGAGAGCTCTCCCTGTTCTGTCTTCCACCATTTTTGCCTTTTTCATTTCCCTTTCACTGGTGGGCAGAGCTGAGAGATCTCATTGCAACATAGACCTCTATTGCCCCAGCCCTGAGTACTGGCCCTTTCTCTCCCAGACAGCCTCCACAGGTTGGGAGCAGGGATCCAACATCCGCCGGTCTGTAAAAGACCAGCACTTGCAGCATGTTTGCAGAGTACTGATTTCAAGACTGTACTGGAGAAGGTTGGGAAGTTGGAGGAGAGCCCATCAGCCTACTATTTCTTTCCTTCCCTGCTTCCCCACTGCAGGTCTTGGAGGCAGCTGAGCCTCCATTATTATAATAATGTAAGTTATTGCTAACTGGGACTTATTTAACTTAACTATTGAAAAGCTAGTTCCAGGGAAGCCATCCTTGTCTGGGACAGTGCTTACGCACATGTTTAAAGGGACAAACTTGCATCATTCTTCCTTGACTTGGGAACTCTTGTCTCACAGGGGAATTTTCCTTGCTCTTCCAGCTGCCTGTGCTTGAACTGTTCTTTTCCCAAGCTGGGTTTTGCCTCATGTAAGCACCAAATATGTTTACTTTTCAGATAGTTTCATTTTGGCTAGAAAAGGCATAACAATTAATTGAGAATTTGTGGCTTCAATGGGTAAAAGTGAACAAATAAGTCACCTACAACAGGCTGTTTGCTGAATGATGCAGATAAACACGTCTGGCCCTACCAGGGCTGGTCAGTCTTGCCACTGTGGTGGAAACATGTGCTGACAAAGACAAATTAATCAAATGTGAATGGTAACATTTGCAATGGAGACAGGAGCTGTTGAGAAAAAAGCAAAAGTTCCACTGCACAGAACATAAAAAGCTGTCAGTACCTTGCTGCTTGGCAGATGGCTTTCTCTTCAGATGAAAGGGATGATTTGCATATTTTTGTCCAAAATAAAGTGTGTGGAAGGTGAAGGCTCATGGATGTGGAAACACAGCCTCTGCAACACAACATGGGGACAGAAAGTTATCAGGAACAGAAAGAACTCTAGAGCAAAACAGAGCGGCACGAGCACAGAAGTTTGACTGCAAAGGAGTTGCTTTCAGTCCTCAGGAAAAGTCTTTGTTTTTCTCCTGCCAGCATGCATTCCTCTGCCTTCTCTACATGGATGAATTGTGCAGCTCATCAACTGGATTTAGGCCTAGGCCAGGACACCACAAAACAGCACCCCAACCCCCCTTGTTCCTTTACCCCTCTTCTGGATTTTCTGGTGACCCTCTCACAGCAGGAGTGGATGCTACCCTGGGGCAGGCCCATGTCTTCTGAAGGTGGGCAGGGGAGGCAGAGTCAGTACTGGTCCCTCTTGCCAGGTTTCTCTCTGAAACCCGTTACAGCCCTGTCTGTGGCACAGCGACAAGAGCCACAGCATGGGCAAGGCTCCTGAGGGTCCTTGACATTTAATGTGCCCTGTCCAAATGCACTGAGAGCATATTTAAGACTGCAGCAATGGTAGTCCTTTGCTTGCCCTCTGCACCCTCCTGATTCCACTGTTAGTAGTGATGAGCTCACAGTAACCTCCCTGAGACATTCTTGGCCAAGAAAGCCAATTATACACTAGACCTAAACATCTCTGTTGCATGACCAAGTACAGCTTTATGTGCTTGAAATTAATCAATATTCTAAGTCTAATCAGGATGTTAGCCATTCCAGTTCACCTCCTGAAATCTCTCCAGGGCTGACTAGCACAACAACATGCACGTGGGACATGTCTGACACATATAAAGCCACATTGATGTCCTACATGTAAAATTGTCTCTGGCATTGCCTCTCAGTGCAGGCTGACAGGGTTAATGATCCCCTCCCACCCACTGAGGCTGAGAGCTGTGCTGTGTCTCTGCCTGACTGGGTTCCTCAGACCTGCTGCTTGCTCGCACGCTTGCCATCCAGCATTTGCTATATGAAACCATGCATTTCATCTTTTACCCATCCACTTTAATCACCCAAATCCTCATGAATCTGCCTCCCTTTTTCCTGATCTTTGTCTTCAGTATTAGTATGCAATCCTGATGGCCAGCTCTGAAAACCATTCACTGAAGGATGTGACCTAGGACTTGTACATTCAAACTCCTGTAAGCCAGAGTACAATACCTATCTGCAGCAAGAAAGAGCTTCGCCCTGCAGGAGAGAATGGTGGTGATACAAGTAAAGATGTAGCTGCCATTTGGCCACCTCTGGCTACGTTACACTGCCCCCTTGGCCACAACTCAGTTCTGATTTAACTGTTCCCTTCATGAATCCCTAACCCATTTCTACTCTTATTAAAAAAAAAAAAAATTACTTCCAGTCATTTTTCCAGAACTGGGCTGAGAAAAGAAAAATCATACAAGCAGTAGGAGTGAGTGGATGGTAGATTGCCCCTAAGTAACTGAGGGAAGGCAGCTTTGTCTGGGCTGGTGGCAGTGCTAAGGTCTGAGTGGTCACCACCACAGTGGTCAGACAGTGCCACATAGGCTGATGGGCTGATAGATCCCCACATTGCTTCTTTATAAAAATAGAACTGATTAGATACCTGGGCTGGAAAATGCTGTGCAAGAGCTTGTCTCTGACTAGCCAGATCCTTAAGTTAAATAATCATTATGTTGGACGGTTGTTGAATAACCTCTTCAAAAAGGAATTTCCTTTTTATCTTTGTCAGTTAGATACTGGCCTAAACTTTGAAATATATATGTCTCCTTAAAAAGTTACAATTCTATCTAATTCATATCCCTTCCCCATATATCCTCTCTGTAAACTGATGTTGTGTTCCTTGCAGTCCCTGCTCATGTGGAAGGAGTTTCATCTTTTTAGTAACCTTCTTTATCTGCCTTATTTCCCCTATTTTCCCCAGCATGGGTGATGAGAAGCACACAGAGTATTCCAGCTGGAGGTATATCCCCAGACTCACTATTGTCTGAATTAGCTTCCATTCTACTCTAAAGCCACCCCTGCATGGCTCCCAGAGGCAGACTGCTCTGAGCCTTCAGGGCCCACAGTTTCTGCTCTGCGATATTTCAGCAGTGCCAGCACAAATCACCTTGTGGCCACTTAGCCTCGTCAAGAAGTTCCTGTGAAAGACAGTGCTCTTAGCTTTTTGAAAATCCACGTCCTGCTGTTATTTCCTACAGCAGGAAACACTCCATAACTTCTAGCAGCTCCAGGAGTATGATTTTCCTTAGCAGAGAAAGTGAACTGTAAATTTCTTGCTGCAATGTAGCCAATCAGGTAGATGGGGGCCTGCAGATCCATAATGAGCATCCAACAACTTACCTGGGATGGAAATAAGACCTAAGTCTGCAATTCCTTAGCTCTGTCTTCCCTCCTCTATTGCTGCTGTCACTCTCTAGCACTCTGCTCCTCAAGTGCTGGTGCCCAGTCCTGAGGACTGTTGTTTTTTAAGACACCAGCCTTGCTTTTAGAAGTTCTCACTGCCTGAAGGTGCCCTCTCTGTAGCAACTGAGAAGCACTATTACTATTAGGGGGATTTGTCTCTTTTTCTTTGGGGTGTAGGAATTACTTAGCTTCACTGCAGTGTCTTAAGCTTCCTTAGCTACTCTACTTTCTTCCCTGTTCCCAAAACACATCAGTCCTCTCCCAGGCTTCCTACTGTCAACAGGCTGAATGAAGGTCCTATAATTTTTACTGGGTCTTTGTGCTTCACATTCTCTCCCTACCTGCCAGATTCACATCTAACATATTCCCTACTGCAGCCTAGGCACCTACTGGCTGTTTTAGGCTTAAATGTTCATTTTCTGAAGGATCTCTCATGCCTTGTGTCCTAGAGGGGTTTGGGGCAGAGAGAGATGGGAGCTCCTTGCCTTCCTCTGGATATCTTTGTCTACAGCAATAGTATCATTAATAAAAGAACCAATGAAAAAGATCTCCTGATATTTATCCAAAACTCTTTCTCTACTCAGTGGCCCCTATCCTCCTTCCCCATTTCATTTCTCCACCATCTCTTCCTTACCCTACTCCCCTGAACACTTTGCTTTCTCACTTTTCTGGCTTTCTTCATTTCCCCCCGCCTTGTACTCCCTCCTTCTTTCACTGCCTCTCTTCTTCCCTCCCTCTCCTTGGCTCAGTATGCAAAATCCCTGCCCATAGCGACGAAAGGAAAAACAACAACACAACACTCCAGCCTGAGGAGGCCAGAGCACGGGATTCCTTCCGAGAAAACTCAGAAACCAGGGAAAGGAGGGAAAGCAAACAGTGAGACCAGAAAGAAATCTGAAGAAAGCATGGATATTTCAAGGGGGAGAGATGAGCTGGTATCTCAGGGAAACTTGGTGGGGTTTGAGACAAACAGAGAGACACGTTCACAGATCCAACCCAAACACATGAGAACAAGTTCTGCTTTCTGGGGGAAGGAGCTGGGTCAGGAAGGCCAGTACACACAGAGAAAGCCCCAGCATACAGCTCTGCAAAGGACAGAGATAACTATAAATGAGAGAAAACAGAAATCAGTGACTTGCTCTAGGGATGGACCAATGCCGTGGGGACAAGTAGGAGAAATCCCTGCAGTGGAGGTAGAAGGGCTGACTTCCCCAGGGATGTTGGGGAATTCTTCCTACCAAAGGCAAACTGTGGGCCTGGGGCTGAAGGGTTAATACCCCACAGGAGGGCCCTGGGGAATCCACTGTAAATAGGTGTGGTTTTCTCTGAAACACCAAGAGGCATATTCTTTCTGTACCAGTCTGGACAGGTGAGAAATCGGAAGAAGTTGGAGCCTGTGCTTCCCACTAACACAAAGCAGGGCTGTTAGTACAGGTCTCACTGTTTGTTTGCACACTCCAGCCTGGCTGCTTAACTCTGTAGTACCCAGTGCCAGGAATCTCTGGCAGTCAGCATGGTGGTCCCCTGGGTACAAGCACCTGCCTGTTAATGGAAAGCCACAGATTAATGGAGCAGCACAAGAAGCCTTAGTCAGTTACTCATTGCAGAAAGGATAAGTTCAGTGATAAGCAAAAGATCCAGATATGGCATGTGCAGGAAAGGAAAAGAAGCAACTCTCTTCCCTTCTCCTCCTCCAACATCTCACAGGCCTGCACCCCATACTCCAGTGCTGCACTTGGCCCTCCTTCCTGGCCTCATCACTCACCACTGCCCACCCCAGGGCCCAGCCTTGCCCTTCCCAAGCCACATCTCTATGCTGAACTAGAGCATTTTTGTTTCTTTCCACACTCCAACCTCCTTTCTTGACCTGGCTCTGCAGCCTGCCTGCTGCTAGGCAGGAGCCTTTTTCAATCTCCTCTGCTCCATTTTCCATTTTTAATGTAGAATATTTGAACCTGGAGGATAATTTTCCCTTCTTCAAATGAATTTTAAACATAGCTGTCTCCCAGAAAGGTAGAACTAGAAGAGACACTGAATCACTAAATCCAGCCATAAGCACTAACAGCTTTACTTATATAATTCCCTTCATAAACTAACCAGGCTCAATCTTGAAACCAATTGGAATTTTGCTCTCCCTGTTCTCTCTAGAAAGCTGCTCAAGGATCTTACTACTTGGAAATGAAAAAATATTCTGTTAATCTCCAGCCTAAATTTGCTCAGGCAAGGAAAAACAGCACTCATGCAGCAAAGGGCAGGACATAAGCCTCAGAACAGAATTCAAACCAATCAGATTGAATCACAAAGAATAGCACTGAGGAATGAAAGCAGAACTGTTTGCAAAGCAATTAATCTTGGGCTTGGAAGTGCTGATTCTCCCAGCCATTTCAGATCCTGGAGGCTCCTCAGCCCTGTAGAGTCCCCACATCTCTTCCACTCTCCAAGTGCGTATTAGGGCCATAACACCACTGTGTCTCTGAGCCACCAGCTCTTTTGAAAAATGCTTCCAAGTAAAGGCATTTGTATGAAGATTTAGTCTCCATGCAGTTCTCTGAGTTTTACCTAGCACAGCTGCTGCCAAACTGCAGCTTCAGCCCAGGAGAGCTGCAGGAAAGGAGAATGCTGGTGTCTACAGAGAGTGCAAGGTGTATACTGAGCAAAGTTCAACATATAAAACAGTAAAATGATGTTGCAGAGGGTTGAAAGCTTAAGGATAGATACTACAAAGCCCTGGGAAACAGAAACTGCATTGAACACAAGCGGTATTGAACTTTCCTTCTGCCCCCTGATCCTAGACACCACTGAAGTAAGCAAGAAGGTTGGGTTATTTTGCTTTTTGGTCAGGTTCCATTTGCAGGAAGCCAAAATAGTGACGCTAGACACAAAGGCATGTCATATCCCAGCAGAAACATGGCTCCCCAGCTTCCATGGGTAGATGCAGCCGGGCCACAGATACTTGCACTGAATCATAGATTTCTGTCATCCAACTGTGGATGAGGATAATGGGAAACACAACAGAAGAGATGGGGTAACCATCTGCTCCTCTCATTTGATTGTGGTGTGAAACTGTAGGCTCTGTTTGGGATAAACCAGCACTTATTTCCAAGGCAACAAATTGCAGTATCATAAACAACAGAGGACCAGGAGATGCCTGCAGGTTGGAAGCTAAGAGAAAGAACATCCTTCACAAAGGCATAGGTGGACCAATGAGGCAGGACTCTGAGCTCTTGCCCAGGGTGCTCTTTTTGCCAGTGTGACGATTTGAAACCTCTTCCCTGCTCTTCCCAAGTACAAGGCACCCTGACCATGTAGTACAGCTGGATGCTGTCACAGCCACAGAGGGCCAAGGTTGCCTTTCAGCTTTGTGGGTATGTTTATCTACAGCCTGACTGAAGGAACAGCCATAAAAACCAGAGATGCAGAGGGTCCTTCTGGTGCCCTGCATTTAGAGCTACAGGTCACAGCAGAGGCATTGCTGGGACAAAACCCATGCATTCTGCTGTACCTCCAGGTGACAAGTGCTCAGACCCAAGCAGGGGATCATAAAGCTGGCTTCGATGGTCTGACACAAAGAAGACAGAGCTGGACAAGTATAGGCTAAGGCCCAAAGAGACACAAGATAAACATAAGCAAAACACATTATATTGCCATGACTTTTAGGATTGTCCCCTCTCCCATGTGATGATCCTTCTGGAGCATAGCTGTCTGACTTACATAGAAAACTAAGTGCACTTGAACCTGGGGGAGACCAAGATGAAGAAAAGCTGGAGAAATAAAACTGCAGCAAAAAGATAAGCCTTCTTTAGGGAAGGAATGAGGCTGAGCAGGAGGAACAGGAGTGACAGCATAAGAAACATCGATTTAGGTAAGCCAGTGAGTGCTAGAGAGATAAAGCCCCACAGAGGAGCATACATAGTTCAGGAGAAAAGAGATCAAAAGGAAGAGAACGGAGCTATTTACTGATGATGAAGTATATTTTCTCTGGGGCAGATGGACCAACTAAGCATACTTAAGTTCAAACCATGGGGCTAAATGTGGGGTGCAAGGAAGAGAGGGGATGCTAGTTGGTAAAGACAGAGAAGCAAATTCAAGAGGAAATAGGAGTGAGGTTCCAATAGCTGATGGCAGAAGCTGTAGTCACAGCAGATATGAGCTGCAGGTCTCCTGACAGCTTAGATATCTGTTTAAAATGCAGACTTGGGATCTGAAAGACCTGAGTAAACCCATCTCTGTACATTCAGCTGCAGAATGGGGGTGTCTTAAATGCCAAAGAGCTTGAGGACTGATGTGCGTCTCTCCTGCTGCATCACTGCTGCAGTTCCCAAGATGTTCAGCTTGTGTCCTCCCAGGAGTCCTGGGACTCCCAGTCCTCATGTACAGCATAGGCACCCTCATAGTGGAGCCAGGTGAATTCTGCTCCTACATGGCAGAGAGCAAACCACAGAGCCATGAAGGCACTCTGTGCAGAGGGTAGGAAGGGCAGGAACAGCGGGTTGGGGAAGCTGCCCTGGGAGGGTACTGAAGACCTATAGGTGAGAAGAGGTTCATGCACATGCATGGACACAGGAAGAATCCCAGGAAGCATCAGAATGAAATGGAGAAGGCTCAGGGCCAGAACTGACCTGCTGAGGCTGCAAAAGCAAACAAAAAACAAAAAAAGAGAGGGAAGTGCAGGGGTTACAACTGCCCACAGAGAAGGGAAGACAGCTAGCCAGGGAGGAGGTGCACTTGCTGACAGGGAGAAGGCGAACTTGCCCATAGTCAACTTTACTGAAGGCTCTTCCAAAGAAATCCTTAGTAGCAGAGTCTCAGAGTAAGAATAGTTAATGAGTTACAGGAGAGATCCCAAGGGAGAATCAGCATTGTGCAAGCAAAAGATCCCATTGTGTGAGTTGTCAGTGGGGCAAACTACAACTCCTCGGTAAGTCTGAGAGTGGATCAAGGGGCAGAGAGGAAAGCAGAATGGCATCCCTTGAGGTTCTTCAGCGATCTGCGTGCTCTGGAATTAATGGGCTGCCAGTAGGGAGTGTGTGACAAACTGGACTGGACTTTCCAGGAACCAAGGAAAAGCACAAACTGCCTTTGTGACGTGGACAAAACGTGTGGAGCAGACAAATGGCTTGGATCATCCAACTGATAGCCATCAATCATTTCCCCCAAAGGCTGGGGCAGATATAGCCCTTGTAAGACTAGATTCTCCACTGCTGCCAGTACCTAGGAATAGTGAAACTAATTTTAGCCTATGCCAGCAAGAAGGACTCACTGGCCCCTTATGGGTTTTTCCCCTGAGCAACACACTACATCCATTTTAGAGTGGGAAATGTTTCTGCCCTTTCTTTTCCTGCTCAATTCTTCCAGACAAACATCTTCCTCTGTGCACTCTATGACTCCATCAGGGCTTCCTATTAAGACACTGTGAAAAAGAAAGTCTTCCTGTTGTACACAGTTTGCCCTGTGTCACTGCTGGTTGGACTCATGTGTCGCCAGTAGCCCTGAGGAAATCCAGCCTGGGATGTGGCTAGCGGCTACACGGTCAAATGACATGACACACAGAGACAATATACAACTTGCCCTCAGGTGTGTTAGGGGTTAAGACCACCAAGAAAATGTTTCTGCTGCTTAAAGCAAATTTGCTCTTTTTATTCTGTCTTGTTTTTGGGGGGGGGTTTGGGGTTGGTTTTTTTTGTTGTTGTTTTCTTGGTTGGTGGTTTTGGGGTTGTTTGTTGATTGTTTGTTTGTTTGGGGGTTTGGTTTGGTTTGGGGGGGGGATTGGGGTTTTTTGGGGTTTGGTTTGGTTTTTTTTGTTGAGGAGTTAGTGAAAAGGCAAAAAAAAAAAAAAAAAAATAGAGCTGCTATTTGTTTTGCCCCTGCAGGAGCCATGAAGGGAGCTCTGCAGAATGGACAGTACAGTCACTGTGGCATCACAGCAGTGAGGGAGCTGAACCGGGAGCTGTGAGGTGAAGGTCCCTGTTTAACAGCTTTCCGTTTGTTTACCAAAAAAATATTGTTCCATCATAAAAATTCCCAAAATAGTTCACGTCTTGACAGACTGACTGGCAGCTACCCAGCTCTGCAGGATCCTGCTAAATGAAAGGAAATAAAAAGAGCTAATCTGGTACCCACATCCCAGCGCTTGCAGCTTGGGAATCTGCAGAGTCTCAGGGCTCAGCTGTCCCAGTAGGTGCAGGGTAGGGTAGAGAGTCCTCCAGTCAAGGGGCTGGATTTACTGATGGCACCAGCTTTTCCATGGGTGCTGGCTAGGCTGATAAGGAAGACAGCACTCACCTTTTAATGAATGATCACCTTCTGCTTTCTTTTTATACCAAAAGTTTCTACCCCCTCCACTCAGCTCTGTAAAGCTTTACCTTCACAAGACAGTCACAATAAGGCTTTCAATTCCTGAGAGTTATCAGTGGTTTCTTTGGGGATTTTTTTTTTCATACAGGCTTTGTTCTGGACCAGTGTGACTCCTGACCAGCTAATATATTGGTTATTGCTGAGAAGATCTTAGTATGACAACCTACAGTTGCTGCAGATTGTGGTGATCTTATTAGACATAAATGGAAAGCATCAAACAGCACATGACAGCCAAGTCAAAGACAGTCATTGTCTGTAGGAAGAGCAAAAAGCCACTGTGAAGTCCTGCAGCCTGCCAGTGACCAAAGGACTGTGCACACTGTGACTCACAGTGCAGAGAAGCAACAGACCCAGATTAGGTCATGCAGAATTAGCAGCCTCTGTGGAAAGAACCTATCCTCACCAAATTGCAGATGTCTCCCCAGCTGCAGAGTTAACTTCTCCATGGCCCTCATGGCGCCCAGGGCAAGTCTGTTTTAGGGAGGGAATGAGGGAAGTTTGCACTCCAGACCATTCCCAGTATTGGCCTCATGGGACTCTCCATTCATTCCTTAGACATTTTAGTATCCAGCCTTTAAATGCGGCCAGGCTGTAGCAGCAGACTTGGAGGAGGGTGAAGAGATGACCATTCCTCAAGTGCTTGTCCTCATGAGAGGTGTGCAAAGCCAGGCTGACTGTCCTGGCTGTGGTCGTTCCTCTTCTTGTGACAGGATCAGTTTGGCTTCCCAGTGTGCAACATTCCTGAGCAGTGCCACACCAGTTCAGGAGCAACATGTGGGAGCCTTTTCAGTACAGGTGAGCTCAGGGCTTGCTTGGTTTAGATACCTCTATCACAAAAAAGAGCTGAACCTGGTGGGACAATTGGTCAACTCTCAGCCAGGCCCACAAGCCAGACAAAAGTGACAGGTGACACTGTTAATGGATTTCACACAGCTCTGAGGTTCCCTTCATACCGCACATGGTGTGCATGCTGCCAGCTGGGGCTCCCATTGCCTATTTGTCACACCTGAGAGAAAAGCTGACCACCAAATTTTGCACTGGAGCTGTGCTGCCATGGCAGGCTGGCTCAGTCCCACGACTGGCCACTCCTCTTGATCCATTTCCACATACTGAGCTGGCTCTGGGTAAGCCACATGGCTTCTTATGATGGAAAACAGACCAGAGAACATTGGGTATTACTTTAATCATTTCAGCCTCAAGGACACAGGGAGCTGAACCCTTCACAGCCCGAAAAAGAAGAGAGCCTTTAGCTGAGGAAGGGCCATAGAGGAAGAGGAGGTATAGTTTGCACATCAGGGCAGGTTGGAAGCATCCTTAGAAGCAGTGGTTTGTAGCCATCTCATAAGATCCTGGGGAAGCAGGGAGCCTCCATCAGGTGGATCTCCACAGATCCAGGCGGATCTCCAAGCAAGCATGCTGTGTTCCTCCTGCCCAGGCTGGCCACCCCATCTAAGCCAGCACCCACCCTTCACCCTTTCCCCTCTGCATTCAGCTCCCCCAAGCTCCACATGGCAGTTTAACAAGTACCTTGTAGGAGCACAATGGGGGTCTGTTCATGGATGAAGGTGGCAGGACTAGGGGGAGTGGAAGTGTCTCTGAAATGAAAAAGCCTGTTTTGGGGGAACTGTGGACAACAGCCTTGCTGATATGGCTGTTGAGGTGCCTGATTCTTATTTTCCCTTTGTGCTTGCTTTCCTATGGACTGTGAGAGGACTCCTTGTGTACTCCAACAAATGTGCTTCAGGGTAAAAAATGTCTTCAACCACCAGCCCATTTTCTTGTCTTATTTTCCCCATATTTGCCCATGCCTCACATTTGCACAGTCAGGTGCCTCTGGTCTGACATTTTTGTGCAGCAGGGCTGCTGTAAGGCAGGGCTGGAAACTTCTCTCCTTCAGCCCTCATAAAGCTTGTTGTGGACAGAGACTGATGACCATGGAGAGCATTCAGCCACTCTGAAACCAGACCCTGTAAAACAACTGCCACAGCTGTACTCCCAGGCCCTGAGTCACCCATTTTCTCTTCCACTCATGGGTCAGGTGACGCACCAGGATTGGCACAGTTTTCCCAGCACCTCCTCAGTCATAATTTTCTTCTTATTTTATGATTACTGTTTAGGACATAATCATCAGCAGATCAAGTGTAGGGACATAGGTGAAGGGCATTCCCCTTTCACATTTTAACACTCCAGGGCTGGCACTATAAACCATGCTAAACAAAACCCAGGCTTTAAGTTTGGAAAGAAAATTAAGTACTGCCATCTTGTTCCTGCGTTACCAAAGCGAATTCAGGGCTCAAAAGCTACCAAAACCAAAATCCCAAACACTGGCCTTAAACCCATCTTTTTGAGTGGTCTATTAATAGGAGATTGTTGCTAGTATGTTTCCAAGAAAGTAGCTGCAGAGAAACCTGGGGGCTTGACTCTGGGTGTCTGGGGCTCACTTGGGTCCATAGACCAAGTTGTTCTCCTCATCTCCACCTGCTCTGTAGGCAGGGCTTCCTTTGCCAGGGTGTCTAGGATCTTGGCCACATCTCAGAGAAGATGATTCTCACATATTCCTGGATGTGATTGTCCATTTAAGACCTCACTCCAGCCCTTGGCTCATCTCATAGAACAGCCCCCAATCAAAACATACATACGCCTTTCTGCATTCTTTGCTGGGAGATCCTTCCACTCCGAACAGCATGTGAATGAATCAAGCTGGTGGGGGCAAGTCTCTGGGATCCCACTGCCAGTAAATAAAGCACAAACTGATCACTGCTGTACCAGACTTCTCCTTCAAATAAAAAAACTCAGAGAAAAAGCCAGGAATTGAACTTATCTCTGCTCTGAAGTATTAAGTAAATAAAAATGTAAATACGGGTTTTGTGGCTCAAGGAAGTCAACAGAACTCCCAGGTGCACCCTTGTCAGTGTCAGACACCTGCCAAGTCCCACCCTGCTCATCCCTGGCTTGTGCATTTGGTTGCTATCAGAGAAATCTAGCTCTTTATCAAGACTCATTTTACATTATTTGTTATCATTACATAGCAAGTAATCAGATTCGTTATTGTTGCTGTTCCCATCTTGCCAGATATAGGACTCCCACCCCCTCCCTGCGGAGACACAGTTCACTTCTAGGAAGTACTTTCCTGATGCTAAGTCTAAATTTTCCCCTTTTGCTAATGCAATCCCCATCTCCTCACAGATGTTTGGAGACAGCAATGCCTCCCCCACCTATGTCATCTTTTGGCTAAACTGGTTAGCATGATGTTCAATCTATCTCCTCTGTCTGTCAACACCTCCAGTTGCCCCCAGTTCAGACCACAATATTTGGTAAACTGTTCGAGAGAGATCCTCACTCCCTCCTCAAGAGGAAAATCACACTGGCCTTCCTCGCAACCTTACCATAACACAGACCCCCTGCCTGACTTGCTCCCCACTGCTGTCCTTTGGGCTACACTCCAAAAATTACTGCAGGTTATTAGAAAATTGATTCCATCTCTTATCTTTCTGTTTCCATAAGGGTAGGACCTTGCCTGCTACAAGTTGCTGCTCACAAGCATAAACAAATTATCACAATCCTTTTTCAGCCAGTTGGCAGGCAAGTCCATGCTGGAATCTGTGAGTCCAGGACATGAAGTTTTGTGAAAGCCCCAGTTGTTACCTGCTTTGCCCCTTTCTCAAATTGCCCACGACTTCATCTCTCTTGCACGCGGGAGGGCGGGAGCTCCGCACTGATCTCATCCATCACAGATGGCAGAAGGAAGACCAGCCCATGCACTAGGGAAGGGGGAAAGAAAGTCTCTATGCATTGGCAATGAGATCTGCAAAGCAGATTAACAGGCCTTATTTTCACTTGTTCTCAGTATGACACACCAGCCCAGCCAGTCTATAAGTCTATTGCATTGAGTTCTTCTTCACATTTTGGTTGAGAAAAATCACAGAGATAATCACCTAGTTCATGCAGTCACTGGCTGACATCATTCTTCATGCTCCTTGTGCTATGTGGAGTACTGCTCACTTAATTCACATTAACTGGCTCCAGCTTTGGACTTCTACTTCCCACTCTCCCCAGGATCCTGTGACAGTGGGTGGATCATGATAAAAAAGCAGAGCTGAGAGCAACTAAGCAATCTCTGCATGGTGTCACTCCCCGCTTCCAGGAAAGAGGTGCTTCCTTAAGCAGCAGACTACAGCCACAATGAACAAGGAATGTCTTGCAGTCAAGCAGGTCTCCATTGTAGGATTTGGAAGGGGCTCTGACAAGGGCTGGTGGTCGTGTTGGGTTGCTGTGGGGTATGGAGAACTGCAGAGACAGAGGAGCCACAAAGGAGAAGTAGCATGGGAGAGCTCCTGCAGAACTAAATCTCTTTTTTGCATAATCTGTGGCAGCACTAAAAGCACCACTACTTGTTTATCTCTTCTGGAAGTGCATTAAGCAAAACTGAAGGATGGTATGCAGAGTTCAGTGTCCTCACAGGGAGCTCATGCAGAAGAGCTACTGCTCTCATACTCTTTGCCCTCAGCACTTACTGCTACATGTGGCAGGGAGATTGCAACAGCAAAGAGAAGAAACAAAAGGGATAGAACCATCCCTTTTGATGCTTGGTGGTGAGAGAAAGCCAATTCCAAACAGAGCAATGGGCATAGGAAGAGAAAGTATTAATTCTTCTCCATTAAAGATCTGGAAAAGCCTTGTGAACATTTCCTTTCCTGCATTATTAACAGTTCTGCAGGGTGATATCATCGGGGCCTTTTCCAAACTCAGAGCGTCTCAGACATTACAACACCAGGTTTTGGCTGCTGATACACATGACCAGCTACACCCACCCCAGCCCCCTCCCTGCAACACCCCCAGAGGGACCAGTGAACCCCCACTGCCAGACTCATCAGACCTCTCTGTTCAGCATCTTAGCAGTCACAAGCCTCCAAGATCTTATCCCTGGACGTTGTACTTATACCTATGCAAATGCCCTCAAAAGCACCTCAGCTAAAAATAGACTCTAATTGCTCCAAAGAGCCTAAGATTATGAGTCCCACTGTTTTTAAGACCAAGAAAGCAAGTAGCTCATGATGCCAGGCACCAGGATGCTGACAGGTAGGTTGGGAAGTAGGAAGAGGAAGGAGGAGAGCAGGTGCCTCTGAAGGATATCTCCAACCAGGCCAAGATCAATGCAAAGGTCCGTTTCCCTAGTGCTGCAGAGCAAGTCCTGGGCAAATTAACAGCTCCCAGTTGAAAACCTGCTCTTGGCAAAGCTACTTGCCAACTGGAGGAAGGACAACAGCCCTTTCTAGTCCTCAGCAGTTATGTGTTCACATTCTGCACTCCAGAACCTCTGTTGCACATATCTTGATAGTTGCAGCTCTCCTCTAGGTATGGTGGGGCTCATGTCCAAACTAGTTCTTCACCAGCATGAAGAGGAAATGTCTCCACTGACATTAATAAAATTAGCAGTGTCAAATGAGGCCAAGTGAGAGCAGAATCTGGGTATGGTGGAGATTTGCAGCCACAGAGCAGCCTACCAGCACAACAGACAAAAACACTGTGTCAGCGAAGAGGTTTTAGTTTCAATTTGTCCAAGAATCAGAAAAAAGCAGCAGTCATTTAAAAAAATGCCTGAGCTGAGTTCCTCAAAATAGTGGAAGTTTCGTTTAGTGCTTACCCCAAGCAGTGTGTTAGCAACGCACTCAGGGTGCCTTCTGTAGAGAGAAAAAGTGCCAAAGGCAAAAGAAAAATAAACAAACCAAATGCCTGGGCTGTTCCCCTGGCCAGCACAGATGTCAGATTTGCTGTTAATAATGCCGATGGTTTGACCTGCTTCCCTGCCTGCAGTCATGCCCAGGAAGGTGTGAGGAGCCCCAGAGTTGCAGACAGCATGTGCTTGAAATGTCCCCCAGTGGGTTTGCACGACAGCCTGGCAGCTCTGCTCTACAGATGTGCTCTGTCAGTATAAAACATCCCAGGGCTGTCAGCCTGCTCCCAGCAGCCTCATCTACTCCCCCTTATGCTTAAGGATCACAGAATTGCAAGGCTTTCTTCTGTTTACTGTAAGGACATGTTGCCTGGATCCTTTTTGGATGGAAACTCTCTGCTACATTGCTCTCTAGCAACCTTAGTCAAGGTTCCCCAGAGTTTTTTCCAGCCCACCAGACAGTTTAGTTGCTCCAAAACAAGACTGGGTTAGTTCAAATCCAGTATTTGATCCATTGGCTCAGCTACATTCCTGCTAGGATATTGCCCTCAGTATCACCACTCTGCCTATTTAGCAAGCAGTCCCCGGATGAGAAAGACAAGTGCATGCCAGAAGTTACTAGGTTCAAAAGCAAACTAACCACAAAGGTTCTGAGCTGGCAGCCTTTCACCAGGAAGAGACCTGCTCCTAAGGCTCTGCTCTTCCATCGCTCTGGCAGCCTTCTGCCGCTATTGTTTCCCCTCTCTCTCTCTCTTCAGAGATTTATTTTAGTACTCACAGGGACACTGCAAGGACCTTTCTTTCCTTTCTCCATTCTAAGGCACTTCCTTTTCTCTCTCTCCCACCCTCTGTGTAGATGAGAGAGCCCATTTCCCTGCAGTGATTAATTCCTTTTGGCCCTTACAACTCTGAAGAGATTTTCTATTACTGCTAGTTTTGTCCCTCTCTGATTCAACATGCACCTTGCATCATATAAAATAGCTCCAAGCACTTCCCATTGGGAATATGGGTTAAAATTCAGCCTGAGTCCTCACAGCAGACAGTCAGAGAAGAACATAGTGGATAGGGGTAAAGGAAAGTACATGGATGCCAGTGTACAGCACTGGCAAAAGCATCACTTCCCTACTTCAAAAGGGATGTTGACCACTGGGGAATGGAGAAGGAAGAGAGACTGCAATGGCTGAGAGCTGCATTATTTGCCCCACACTCAGGTCAGCCTGTTTAGCATCTTGAACACTAGAAGAAAGTGTCTTTATTCCACTGTAATCCCAGGGAGCAAACATGGAGCACTCAAAAAGTCTTTAATCTCCTGAAGAAAGGGAGAATGGGAACCACAGCCGGATGCCATTACCAGGCAACCTCTGATTAGAAATAAAACACTGTTTTGTAGAGTGTGGCTGATCAATCCTTGCACACGGTAGATTCCCTGTCTCCATTGGATTCTGCACTGAGGCTGGTTAACCTCCCAAAAGCACTGCTGGCAGGCCCATATTATTGGGTGTGGGACAGAGGTACTACTTGAAATGAAGGGGCCAGTCTTACACAAGAGGTGAGGCTGGATGATTGCCTGTCAAACCTGGGGAGCTTGTGAATTGCCAGAGCTCTCGTTTTGCCTGTGGCATTTCTGTAAACCTGCCACTGGTGCTGGTTCAGTGCTGGCATGTGTCCTGGAAGCACACCTTCTCCAAGCTGTTCATTGTTCCAGGTCTGCCAGAGACCGAATTTGCTCCCCTGCCTCTGGCAAGAAAGTTTCAGCTTTCCTTGTATAACCTTGCAGAAGCAAGGAGCATGGTAACCAGAGGGGGCTGGCTACACCCTGGAACCACAGACAAGAGGCTCCAGATCCAGAGAGGAGAGTGGACAGTCAAGGTGACGCCAGAGTCACAGAGCACACGGCCAACTCAGCAAATCAGCTCAGATGACACGCACTGCAGTGTGGCACAGATGAAGGAGGAACTCCCAAGGCACGCAAATAATCTCAAGGATCCACTGGCAACAGCTGTACAGCAGATCACCTTGCAAAACTGAGCTACAGCCCTCCCAGAGTAATGTAGTAAGGTGCTCCATAAGGCAAAAAATATGGTTCCTGCTTGGGTATGAGGCTGTTTATGCCCAAAAAAAAATTTAAAAAAATAGAGAAATAAAACCAGACATAAGGCTGTGGATCCATGAAGTTTCTGCATCAGAGTACCCAAAAGAAACCTCAGCTGCTATGTAGCACCCCCCTAGTCTTTCTTGACCCATAAACCTGATGCAAGGGGATAATTTATATAGACCAGGCAGTGAAGACTTCCCACAAAAAGAATCCATGCCACCTTGAAAACTTGCCAAGAGCTGATGGGTTGCACCTAAATCCCTGCCAAGTCGCTCAGGATGCAGGCACTGCTTTCAAGCTTCAAGTCTGATTAAAAAAGAGCTTAGAAAATGCAGCCGACCAAGTGAGTCTTATACTCAAGTGCTACAGAGAGGTGCATCTAAATGTTCACTCATGGGCACAGACTGTCAAGATTTGTTTCCAGTATTAAGAAGCACAAGCTGGTCTAGATAAGGATCTTAGAACAGAAGAAAACAGCAGGTGAGCCAATTTCCACACCGGTGTCCACTGCCTTTGAATGCCTCTCCCACATGACATTAATCCTGGCTTCCTCTTCCCACCTCTCCCATCCCCGGTTCTGGCTAGTTCTGATGCATGTGTGTGCTGCCTGTGGTACTAACACACACACCCTGCATATACAGGGTCCCTGTACATCTCTGGACACAGTTGCCAGACCAGGATCCAAAACAGATGCACTCTCCATGTCTTTTCCATGGCATGGCACTGAACCAGCCCTGATTCATCTGTCCAACCTCACAAAACCTGTAGAAATGTAACAACCCTGGGAATTCTTGCTCTTCTCTCAAATTTGGTTGAAACTGTTCCATATGTTCAAAAGTTGCCAGAAGGGCCCCATGGTAAACAGCATGATTACATAAACTTTGTCACCTTAGGAAACCACCCAAAACCAGCCAAGAGCCTCATACACTACATCCACAGCCCTACAGGTATCTTCCTGCAACAAGGCAGGCCAAGAAGGTGCCCCTTGTGCATGAAGCACAGGCAGTTGTCTGCCACTGGTGCTTTGCTACTTTTCCAGCTCACTTGCACACTGTATTTTGGACAAGAAATAAACTGCTTATTAAGCATCAACCCCAGGTTTGTCTGGTTTTGCTAATGGTGGATGTCAATCCTCACTGAGGTGATTCATGAGTTGACACTATTTTCTGTTCTCCTCTTCTGTCTCCAGCCAGAGCTCTGATATCCCTGGCTCACAGCCAGACTGCAGGGTGAGTGTCTCTCACTCGTTTATAGCAGGGCTGGAGGATGTTTAAATGAAGGTGGCGATGTGAATCTTGGGAACTTCACAGCACACATAACTGCAGCTACAATCCTTCCTGCAGCCGACAAGTTCCACTCAGGCCAGAGTATAGATACTTCTTTATCTAAAGAGAAATCCGTTGACTATCTACTTCTGGAAATGAAAGCACTCTCAGGGATCGTACTAGTTCCAAAGCAAATGTAAAAACCATAATCACTCATGGCCTGATCTTTAAAATGTAGGAGTCCAAATCAAAAACTATGTGTGCAGCTGCATGCTTAGTAGACACATGCAGCTACCATGATTGCCTGCAAAAAGAAACACTTTGGACAGGACAGAGAGAGTCTGGCCAGACCTCTGTGGTGAGAGCAGGTCCATGCTGAACTGCGCAGCTTCAGCAGTGACGGTGTCAGAGCACAAATCCAGCTGTAAAATGAAAAATTCTCCAGTCATTACTTTAGTAAGGAAGCCCTACAGATTATTACTAAAGCTAAAAGAATTTGTTTAGATCCATGCTGAGTTTCACTGTGAATGTTTATTTTCTTTCAGCACTTCATTCAGCTTGGACAATGACAGCAAGCTAATTAGTTTCATATTTGTCCATACTTTTAAGCCTTTCTCCTTGACAGGATTTCATGACTGCAATACCAAGATTGTAAGCATGATGAGCAAAGGCATGTTTGATTTTTTTGGAAAAAGTCTAAAAGTCTTCACTTGATCACTTATTTTTTTATCATCAAGTGATTCCAATTAGTTTGCTACTAGCTAATGACTACACTAGAGGGCCAAAACTGACCTGATCATGTTTCCTTTCAAAAAAAAAAAAAAAAGCCTGAAGGAAACTGAAATGCCTGTAAGCAGAAAAGCTCTTGGAGTCAGAGGAAGAGGAATCAACTCTGACATAATACATTATTGGTTTTTAATGCCTTACAACTCGAAGGTCAGTGGTATACTTGATGCTTGGACAGGTACCAAATGCCAAGACCCAGCAACATCACACCTGTGTTTGCAGTTCACAACAACAAACACATTCAGGGGTTCTGCAGGACTGACTGTTAATGACCCTTTCCAAAAAAAAACCATTTGGACTTGTTACAAGAGAGTCCCAAACACAGGAGTCTGGGAAACTCCTGGTCTAACAATGCCCTGGAGTGCCTGAAGCTCATTTTTGCAAGGCCAGTTCTGTCTGAGAGTGCAGCTAAGCACTAGTTCAGTGCTGAACTCCTTATTTCCTGGGAATGCAGCATTAAGTATAGGATCCATCATTGGCCATGAGTGCACCACACAAGACCATTTAAGAAGAGAAAGAACCTGAAAGACAGGAGGAGCTGGGCAGCAACATGCTCTAACTGCTGCATATTTCCCACACTGACATCACCAGCACCACTGGCAGGAGCCATGGCACAGCAGCCTGGGTGCTGAACATTGCCTCATTTAAAGGTCTCGGTTAATTGCTGGGGAACTCCTGGAGCAGAGCTGGGTTCCAGCCACCACATAGCACCCTCAAAGTGCCAATATGGATCAAGCAATTCCACAGGACAATTCTCAGCTACTCCACCCTGGACCCACATTGGTAACTCCCTGTAAAAGCCAATGTCCCACCCCCACAATTATCCTGTATAAATGTAATTTTCTTCTTTCTGCTTCCTTCCCTTATTCTGCCCCAGCTTCCCTATCTCCTCTTCAGTAACTTCTACTGGTGGACACTCCTGTTACTTATCAACACCAACCTTTTGAAAAGTAAAAACTTCATATAGCTATATCACAAGCAACCAGAGATCCTACATGGCATCCACGCAAAACTTAGGGAGCAGCAATTGCTGCTTTCATTACACAAATCACAAGAGCTGATCCATGCACTGGAAACAGCTGCCTATCTGCATATCACCAGGCTCGGGGCTGCACTGCTATTGTTGGACCGCATTGACCTGTGCCACTGCTCTGGCCAAATCACTCAGCTCAACAGATTAGCCACAACAGCCACACGGCTGGCAAGTCTTACCAAGCCAGGGTGACAGGCTGCATGGGAGATGAAGCCAGGTAAATACATAACAGCTGAGACTGCGGATAACTTGGAAAGAAAGTCTATCTCAGCATCACAGAGATGAGAAGCTGCTGAAGCTCTAGAAAAAACGGTCCTTCTGACTTGCCTAAAACCCCCTAAATCTTCCTTCTCTGCTGAAGCCTAAAATAAAGAAGAACAGGAAAGTGGGTTCCTTATAGCAGAAAGCAAGAGACAAAATTCCCCTCAGAAGAAGTGCAGTATTTTCCACACTGGTGACTGTCTTATCATGGAAAGACATCTGAGACACTTCATTAGTCACTGCCTGCAGTTTGCCTCCTTAAACATGTCCCCAAAGCAGTAGAGACCAAAAATAAAATGAGAAAAGAGGAATCTCTCTATCTCCTCAAAAATGTGGAATTAACTGGAGTGGCAGTTTAGATACCATGCAAAGCATTTTCTTTGTATATTTTACAAAGTTTACATCTGCTACTTTCATCTGCAAATAACTCCTTTGGAACAGGAGCCAGGTCCAGAACTGCGCTGCTAAAAAGGCCCAGAAGTAGTTTTCTTCAAACAGGTGTCTTCACTAGTAAGTCCAAATCCTAAAAATAATTTAAAGCTGCCAGTTCTCACTGGAGCTTCTCTCCCAAGCTTGGAGATGTGTTGGTGAAGAAGCACACATGCTGAAAGCTGTGTGCTGGATATGAGTACTCAAGGTCCTACCAGCTGTGCCCCTAAAGGGGACAGCAAGTCTTCACTGGCAGGGTCAACAGAGACCACTGGGAAGAGCCAGAAGAATGAAGAAAGAAGGCATGGAAGAAGGTACTGCGGTGCCTAAAACATTTCTCTGCAAATCTGACTTGTATTTAATTAAAATGTTAAGAATCAATAAGGTAGAGGACAGCTATTGCCCTTTCAAATCCCTCCTAGACCCTAGTCTGTATATACAGCATCAACCCATATACGAGATAAACAAAAATGCCAAATGAAGTATGGAACAAAGCTCAGTATCTTTTCTGAGCTCTGACAAAGGGAAAAATCACTATGGGAAAGTCTTCTAAGCTCATTAGCATTCTGTGGTTCTTATCTATCACACACTCACCACGTCAAAAATCAAGGAATAAAATTAGATCTGCCCTTCCAGCTCTGGCAAAAACTGCATGTGAGAATCAGAATTGTTTAGGCTGGAAAAGACTCTTAAGATCACCGAGTCCAACCATTTACCCAGCACTGCCAAGTCCATCACTAAACCATGTCTCTAAAAACCACACCTACATGTCTTATAAATGTCACCTCCTGGGATGGTGACTCTAACATTTCCCTAAGCAGCCTGTTCCAATGCTTGACAACCTTTTTGGTGGAGACATTTTCCTAATCCCCAATCTAAATCTCCTATGGTGCACCTTGAGGTTGTTTTCTCTTTTCCTGTCTCTTGTTACTTGGGAGAGGAGAGTGACCCTCAGCTCACTATGACCTGCTTTCAGATAGCTGTAGAGAGCAAAAAGGTCTCCCTTGAGCCTCCTTTTCTCCAGGCTAAACAACCCCAGCTCCTTCAGGTGCTCCTCATTGGACTTGTGCTCCACACCCTTCGCCAGTACCATTGCCCTTCTCTGGGTACGTTTAAGCACCTCAGTGTCTTTCCTGTTGTGAGGGGTCCAAATTTGACGCATGACTTGAGGTGTGGCCTTACCAGTGCCCAGTACAGGTGGACAATCCCTGCCCTGGTCCTGCTGGCCACACTATTTCTGACACAAGCCAGGATGCCACTGGCCTTCTTGAACACCTGGGCTCACGCTGGCTCATATTCAGTTGCTGTTGACCAGCACACCCGGGCCCTTTTCTGCCAGGCACCTTTCCAGCCATTCTGCCCCCAGCCTATAGCACTGCCCGGGGTTGTTGTGGCCCAAGTGCAGGCCCTGGCACTTGACCTTGTCGAACCTCATACCATTGGCCTAAGCCCACCAATTCAGCTTGTTCAGCACCTTCCTAACTTCCAGCAAATCAACACTCCCCTCAGCCTGGCATCATCTCCAAACAAAGGGAAGGGGTCTCCAGAGCCAGTCAGGCCTATCAGAGCAGCCAGATGGTTTGGCAAGGGGAAAGCAAGGTTAATTCACCTGTCCTGGCAATGACCCATGGTCAGCTCTTGCTCGGATATCCCTCCCTGTGACTGACAGAAGGAGAACTCGAGCCATTCAGGCTGCAGAGCACACTGGCGGAGCTGAGAGGCAGCTGCCCGGCCGTGCTTCAGCGGGCTCTGGGAGTGCGGCGGCCAGGGCGGCTGCCTCTGTCGCTGTCTGTCTCTGTCTCTGTCTCTGTC
>WAAE01025730.1:155351-250485 GCA_013400495.1 Nicator chloris
CCGGCAGCCCCGCCGCCCTCGCCACCGGCAGCCCCGCCGCCCTCGCCGCCGCGCCGCGGGACGGCGCCGCGGCCCTTCAGCGCTGGGACGGAATGGCGGCCGCGTCATTTCAGGCGCTACGAGTGTACCCGCGCCCTGGCCATGGCACAGCAGTGACATGTTAACGCCACCGTCTCCAGCCAAGCCTCCCTGCCTCCTCTCACTTCTCCCTGGGCCAGGAGCACTCTGCAGGCAGACAAATTCCTTCTTCCTGGACTTCCCTTTCAGAAGAGCAGCAGCCTCTGCTGTATCAGAGCAAATGGCTTTGTTCGCTGCAGGTTCCTGGCTTTTGTCATCAAATCTTCATTGTGGGTATTCATCAAGCCCCAAACCAGTGTGATTTGCTAAACTGCAAGGCCTGGAGATCGCTTGAAGAGCAAACGTTCTGCCATCGGACCAAGTGTGTTCACTCCTGTGTGACAGCCTCCACCAGCATAAAGACTAAACCTCTTCTTAGGTACCTACAGTGCCCTCAGTCCTCTGCAGCCTCAAAACAGGATCCAAGGAGCTTCCAGAAAGGAAACAAGGCAACAAACATTGCAAAGAGGGCGAGGGAAACAGTGATGGATAATTTTCATGGTAAACTGATACCCATTAATTGATCAGCTACAGATTTCTGGGGTAGTGGCAACCTGTACAGGTGCACAAGCTGGCAAGTCATGGTCTCTGAAGGACAGCAAGCTGTGAGACACATTATCAGCCTCAATACAAAAAGATTTGCCATTTTCCTCACCACACTTCTCCCACAGGGCAGCCTGTGATTCCCAGATGCAGCTAACATCAGTCAGTTATCTGGAAATTACTAGCTGTGGTTTCAGGCCTCATAATGGCACTCACTAGTAACCCTTCCCTCCCTCTCTCCATTAATAATCCTCCTCCCTCTAGTTACCAGAAAATACAGCAGTGCTGCTTTCTGCCTGCTCCTCTCTCCTCCCTCCAGGCTACTCCTTTGGAGAATTGGCTCCACAGCTGGATTGTAAAATAATCCAGCTGTTCCTATGACAACATGCTGGCAGTGGGCAGAGATGACGCCAGCACGCAGTGTTGGCCCATTCACTACCAACACCCAACTCTGTTTTGATTTGGGAAGCATTTGTTTTGCTATGCAGGCAGCTCTGCCGAGTACATTTCTGAAGGCCGGAGGGGCAGGAGGAGCCACAATCCCAGAGATGCCAAGAAAGTTGCTGGCTCTGTGATTTACCCTTGTTTTGGTTTGGCTTTTTTTTGCCCCAGCTCCATCTGATGTGAGGATAAAAACCCCTCCAGCAACCTTGCAGCTGCACACAATCTTTGCAAGACTTGATCCAGAGCCTGATTTGAAAGGCACAGTGCAAGACTTTGCGTGTCAGGCTTCCATAGGGAAAAAAAAACAAAAGCCGTGGGTAGAATCAATAGGGGCCACACAGTATTTATTTTNCCGTGCCCCGGCCGTGCCCAGCAGCTGCAGCTCCGGGGCCGCCCGCAGAAGCCCAGGCCAGGCCGCTGCTGCCGAGCCGCCGCCAGGCCGGGCCGGCCGGGCCCGCGCTCCCGCCGCTCCCTCTGGCGGCCGCGCTNACAGCAGTGACATGTTAACGCCACCGTCTCCAGCCAAGCCTCCCTGCCTCCTCTCACTTCTCCCTGGGCCAGGAGCACTCTGCAGGCAGACAAATTCCTTCTTCCTGGACTTCCCTTTCAGAAGAGCAGCAGCCTCTGCTGTATCAGAGCAAATGGCTTTGTTCGCTGCAGGTTCCTGGCTTTTGTCATCAAATCTTCATTGTGGGTATTCATCAAGCCCCAAACCAGTGTGATTTGCTAAACTGCAAGGCCTGGAGATCGCTTGAAGAGCAAACGTTCTGCCATCGGACCAAGTGTGTTCACTCCTGTGTGACAGCCTCCACCAGCATAAAGACTAAACCTCTTCTTAGGTACCTACAGTGCCCTCAGTCCTCTGCAGCCTCAAAACAGGATCCAAGGAGCTTCCAGAAAGGAAACAAGGCAACAAACATTGCAAAGAGGGCGAGGGAAACAGTGATGGATAATTTTCATGGTAAACTGATACCCATTAATTGATCAGCTACAGATTTCTGGGGTAGTGGCAACCTGTACAGGTGCACAAGCTGGCAAGTCATGGTCTCTGAAGGACAGCAAGCTGTGAGACACATTATCAGCCTCAATACAAAAAGATTTGCCATTTTCCTCACCACACTTCTCCCACAGGGCAGCCTGTGATTCCCAGATGCAGCTAACATCAGTCAGTTATCTGGAAATTACTAGCTGTGGTTTCAGGCCTCATAATGGCACTCACTAGTAACCCTTCCCTCCCTCTCTCCATTAATAATCCTCCTCCCTCTAGTTACCAGAAAATACAGCAGTGCTGCTTTCTGCCTGCTCCTCTCTCCTCCCTCCAGGCTACTCCTTTGGAGAATTGGCTCCACAGCTGGATTGTAAAATAATCCAGCTGTTCCTATGACAACATGCTGGCAGTGGGCAGAGATGACGCCAGCACGCAGTGTTGGCCCATTCACTACCAACACCCAACTCTGTTTTGATTTGGGAAGCATTTGTTTTGCTATGCAGGCAGCTCTGCCGAGTACATTTCTGAAGGCCGGAGGGGCAGGAGGAGCCACAATCCCAGAGATGCCAAGAAAGTTGCTGGCTCTGTGATTTACCCTTGTTTTGGTTTGGCTTTTTTTTGCCCCAGCTCCATCTGATGTGAGGATAAAAACCCCTCCAGCAACCTTGCAGCTGCACACAATCTTTGCAAGACTTGATCCAGAGCCTGATTTGAAAGGCACAGTGCAAGACTTTGCGTGTCAGGCTTCCATAGGGAAAAAAAAACAAAAGCCGTGGGTAGAATCAATAGGGGCCACACAGTATTTATTTTATTATCTTGCCTGTCAGCAGAAGGTTTGCGGGGTAGAGGGAAGAAAAGGAAAAGCTTGCTCCGTGTAAAGCATTAGCCAAACACCTGGCTGGACTCACCCAGCCTCTCCAGCTCTGACAGGAGCTAGCTCATGTACCAAGGGATTTGGGCAGAGGCCATTAGCAGGAGCAGAAGGACCTTCCTGTGAAGCTCAGCAAACAGAGGAGGCTTCTTAGGTACTGCAGCTATTAAACCTGCTCAGCAAAGCCAGCTCCTTCAGAGTTGCTGGGGTAATTCTGCATACATAACTCAGCAACTCCAATGACAGGGTTCCTAAAGGGAAGGTCAGGAATATGCTTGACATTCCTCAGGAGAGGAAGACAATTTCTGAAGGACTATTACCCTCACAAGGTAACTCAGCACAACAAAATGCCCCTGCTCCCAGAATCAACAAAACAAGAGGCAGCATTTGTTACTGCCTGTACTTTTTACTATGCCTCCATTTTTATTCTGAAGGACTTGAGAACAGAGCAGAGTGTAAGACAGGTGAGACTGTAGCTGAATAAGTGCTCAGGTAATTACTCACCACTACAAGTGCAACAGTGGCAATTTCTATTGCATGGCTGCAACCACTGCAATGGTTGTCTGGCTGCAATGACTGCAGTGGTTGTCTTACTGCAATGACCAGAGCTCACACTGCTCCTCCATCAACATGCAGAATGTCAGCAGGTAGGGGTGAAGAAAGATGGTCCTCGGCAAGAAAATAAAATAAGGAAAGTGATTATGTTGTTTTTGAAGGGAGACCTCCATGAGCCTCTCTGGAGACAGGACACAAATGGCCAATCAACACAAACAAGTGCAACAAAGGGATTACATCTCAAACTACTCAGGGTTAGTTCTCTGATCTGGCATGGTGAGCAGCTGGACATAGCAGATCGTTAGGTACAAGGGAAGTCAAGAGATCAGATGATCTTAAACCTATACATGTTTCCTACATTAGAGCAATTAAAGAAAAACAACTAGAAGCATGACTATTTCTGGAACTGCCTTAAAAATTGCAGACCCAACAGCCTCCTATGAACCCTTCAGCTTCAGTGCCACCTGAACATCCAGCACAGTAATTACAGCAAGACACGTCTTCCAGGATATAGTCTCTGTCAACTGTTCAGTATTGGGCTCTCTCACTGGCCCAAGACTTAACCCATAAACTCTCTGTGTTCTTCCTGCAGAACACAACTCAAAGAGCCAAAAAAATAGTAAAATAAACAAAAGGAAGGCTCTTCCCCTGACTAGCACAGCCTGTGGCAGTCCAAGCCCCTTGTGTGGTGTGCTTTAGTCTTCAGCACTTCTCATAAGTGCCAGATCCCAGCCCCACAGCCCCTGCCAGATCCCAGTTTACAGTCTCTCTAACTTTTTACTATTTCCTAGGGCAAAATCTGATAAGAGGTTGCCAGGCTCCTGGTCTGTATGATGTTTACCGGAACAGACCACTCTATCCAAAGCTTCATTAGATAAAATAGACTCAATATCAGCACATGTACATATTTGAGAGGATTAAGAACAAGATTTCATCAAAAGGTATTTCAATTATGAGACTGCATAGCAGATACACAGCAAGGCAAAGGACTCTGAGGGCAAGTCTGGCCATGTATCAACGACCTGTCTACCTGAAAAGTCTACCTGTCCCACCCCAGGAAGCACCCTTGTGAGGCTTGGCAGTCGTGGGAAAGCAGGTTGGTGAGAGGAACAGGGCAGCCTGAGAGCAGTGTTAAAGCAGATGGGAGATGGGATCAGGTGAGTGACTAGGAAAGGGGTTTTGTGGAGAGGACTGGAGGGTCCTGGCAAAGCAGACAGCTGCACTGGGGATGGAGCATCAGCTCTTTCGTTCTGATTGAGCCAATAATTGACTTTAGTTAAGCTTTCAATGCCACCTACCCCAAAAACTAAGCTTAGAGGCAAATTAGTGAGATAGGCACACATTTGCCTCATGAATACTGAGGTGGGTTGGAAGCTGTCTGAATCACAACACTCAAATTCAGTCAGCAGTACAAAGCCCAAGCGACAACCAGTGAACTCTAGTGGCTTCTCTTAAGGGTCAGTACTCAGTGATGCCCTTAGTAACATTCTAAATGATGTGACAAAGCTTACAAAGCTTACAAACAGCGAATCAATGCACAACACCAAATCAGGGGTAGTGTCTGACATGCTTACAGAGCAGTGCTACTGCTTGGAGGAATCCAAACAGGCTGGAGGAATGGCTGATAACAATTTCATGAAAAAAATAATGAAATGCAACTCCCTCCCCTAGGAGAGAATAACTCCATAAAACAGTACTGAGTGTCACCTGGCTAAGGAGCCACTTCACTGAAAAAGTGTTTGGCATTTGCAAAAAGTTTGGGAAAGCAGCGAGGAAATACCAACTCTTCAGAACATGTCCCCAAAATACTGATTGTTTACCATAAGACTGATCAAACACTAGATCAAGTCGTCCAGAAATGTTGCAGAAACCCCATTCCCAGGGATATCCGAAATCCAACTGGACAACACGGTGACCAACACACTCTTGTTGGACCTGCTTTCAGCCGGTGGCTGGAGTAAGGACCTCTGGGATCAGAGCACCCTGATTCAATACTCTTCAACTGGGACTAGTCGCCTCTGCTTTTCTCCCCCAGTGCTCAGCCTCCCGGAGACCAGCAGGGAGCAGTGAAAGGCGAGGAATGAAGACTTACCCACCAGCCCAGCAGCATTCCTGCAAGGCTGCAGACACATGCCGGGACCGCCCAACGCTGAGGTTCTGAATGCCCAGCCCAGGGAAACGGGAAGGGGCCCCGGCCAGCCACCGGCCAAGAAAGGGCAATGTGGGATGCCCTCCTTGGGCACGGGGCACGGCGGGGAGCGGGGAGCCGCCGCGGGGACGCGAGAGCCCAGCAGACGAGGGAGAGCGCGGGTGGTGACTCTCTCGGGGACCTGGCCAAGGGATGCAGAGGCCGGGGACGTCTCTTATAGCCGGGGGGTCGGGCGGAGGGAGCTGCCTAGCTGGCTGTACTCACGGGTGCCAGCCCACGAGCCTGATCCCCTGAACTCCCGAGATCTTCCCGATATTGCTGCTGTCAGCGTTGGACGTTGCTTGCTGCTTCAAGCGTCTGGAACTACAAGGTTCGTATTGCCCAACTGTCCTCCTTCATCTCGAGATATAAACACACGCTTAACAAAAACCGAAATTTAAATTCTCACATAACCACATGACTCCAGGCACTGGGATGATGAAATCCCAAGAAGCATCAAGACTCTTCCACTGACACTGGACCTGCCAAAACTCGGGAGACACAGGCCATTTTACTGGTCAGCTTTGCTACAGCTCTGGATAGTGCCCACATCCATTGTGCAAATGAACACCAAAACAACAAAGTCATTTGCATGATGCTGTCAGTTCCAATATAAATTATAGCATGTTGATTTAAACTATAGAACTTTATCCACAAATTACACCTATGGAAAATCAGACACAGGACAAAAAGAAACCCCAGCAAATGGATGTCTTGGGACCACAAAAAATCTGGGTTTAGAGGTAGCTGAGCTTAGAAGTGCTGCCTCAGGGGTCTAACTCTGGGGTGGATGACTGTGACTGGAGTGGTTGCAGGCATTCCCATCTAAGTCTCTCCACCCTGCTCTCCTGTCCTGGGCTAACACACCTGTTCCAGGGGGGCCAGAAGAAGAATGCAAACATCAGTTCTTGTCACTGGGTGTCAGGGAGCTCTGCACAAGCCCCTTTCCTCAGTCACTTGGTTAGCTAATAGCTCTGGGCATGGGCAAGGGTACAGCACAGGCTGTCACCCAGAAAAGCTAGCAATGCACTGTAAACAGCAAAGATAGTATCTTAAATTGCTAGTTAGATCTGTCAGAGCATGACATCCAGATCTTAGAGATGCTCATACATATACATAGAGACATTTCATACATCTGGAGTAGTTCCTTGCCACAAACGCTGTGTGTTACCACTGAGCTGCTTTCACACACACCACCAGGCCATTACTTGGTTCTCTGTGACGCAACTGATCCAGCCATTCATACACTCAGTGCATCAACAAAAGTTGGAAGGGGTCTCTGAAGGCCACCCTTCCCATCCCTGCTCGAAGCAGAGTCAGTTAGAGTGGCTGGCTCAGGGCCTCAGCTAGTCAAATTTTGATTACCTCCAAGGCTGGAGGTTCTACAGCCTCTCCAGGCAACCTGCTCCAGCATTTGACCACTTTCATGGTAAAACATAAGGATTTTAGTGCATGCTCTGAAGAGTGAACACTCCAAACTGAACTTAGGCAAATCACTTAGGTCCTGGATATGCTGTTCCACAGGAGTTTATACAGTTCTGTCAGCTACAGCACTGGACTGGTTCTGCAGTAACTTTGGTCAGGGATTCAGAGCATAATAATACACATAAATACATTCATTGTGCCAGTGTGACTTCCTGAACCATTTAATTGAGAGTCAGGCAAGTAACTGTGTACAAGCCAGGAATAAAACAGAATGACATAAATGAGAGCAGACAAGTTAGCAGGACCACACACGAAGATTGACTTAAGATCTCCTGAAACTCTAGCTTCTCTGCAGTAATGTAATACTGGCCTTTGCAAGGGACACAATCTTCCAAAATTTGGAGAATGAGCTCCCTAAGCGCTAAGGACCCTTCAGTACCTGCCATGCTGCTTACATGGGTAGCACAAACACACTGCAACACAAAATCCGCTGGGGAGAGGAGAGGGGAACAAACCACACATTTGCGTATTAGTCACTTCTGAGGTTAATGGGAAAGTGGTCAGATCCTGCTTTGAGTGGTTCATGGTAAGCTGCAAAATAGAACAGAACACTTCAATCATTAGTGCCCATAAGGAGCTCCCAGATCCTCAGGTGGAAATGATTATACAATAAATACTTCATTCTCTTAAACACAAATTATTATTTCAGTGCATAATGTATCTTAAAAGGAAATACTAAACCTTTGCTTAAAGAAACAGAGCTGGTCTTTACCACATTCTGTGTCCGATCACCTGCAGGGCACAAGCTGTCACGCAATATCCAGTAATTAAGCTATATTTGTTACAAGATTAGAACCTGTGAGGTCATTCCCTGTGCTACTACACGTGCCTTAAGTTAGTTATGATAATCATTCTCACATGCACCCAACCAATGTTTAGGACTTCAGCCACAGTTACTCTGATGATACAACAGCAAGTGACAAAGTGGCACAGAGTGGAAAAATATTGCTGACTTTGATCATAAAGTGACTTGGAAAAAAGAGATTTTGCTTGCTTTGACTGCATGGAGTTACACTCTATTCCATATATCCAGCAAATGGAATAGGTTGACACTTTTGCCACAAACACAGAAGTATCACCATTCCAGAACCATCTCATTGGTTCCAGAACCATCCTTACCTACTCTATAAAGAATAAGCAAATAAGTTGCATTTGTTTTGGCATGAAAATACTTGCACAGTAAAAATCTTTCTCAAATTATAGGTTCTAAAAGCTATAAACCCCCCCCTCAATTCTGAAGTGCCAAAGCTTTCTTGGCAAATCTTGACTTATGTTAATGACATGACTATATGACAGGTTTATAAAGAAGCCATGTTAATACTATTCTGCTGCCTTTCTGCAATAACGTCTAAAACAACAACAAAAAGATTTTCATTAGGTCTTGACTAAATGTGTTGGGACTAAGATCCAGTGAAGTATTTGCCCTTGGAACCTAAAGGTATGTTCACATGGATAAAACTTTTCTCAAATAAATGTTCCTAATCAGTATCATCCCTTCTGAGGGATGAGGCACAGGTAGCTCATGTGACTATTATTCTGTGGCTCTTAAAGTGTGGAAACCATCCCATCAGCTTGCTGTGCCCCTTGACTTAGCTCCCAGACAGAAACAAAGTTCTTGAAAATACACATCCAGGAAGAATAACATGTTTCCATGTGTATTATTTCACCATGCTGCCCACCAATTACAGCTACGTATCTGCCATTCAATGAAAAACATCAGTTCATGTTTCCCTTAAATCCCACCTCATATTTAGAATGATTTGGAGATAATTTATCAAACACTGCAGTCATCGGGATTCCTTTTGGAGCACTGAACATGTTACACAAACTTACAACAAGGTAAATCCTCTAACCTGCCAGAGCTTGTTTATAGCCTGACTCAGGCAGCATCTACAATGCCAAGTGAAGCTGGGCCAGGAACTGTTCTGTGGTGGAAGGGCTGAGCAGTCACTCACCATGTCCACACTACACAGCACCTGGCTGGTGGGCACCTCCAAACTACATATGGTCTTAAGTAAGTATTAATTCAGAAGTGTAATTTCAAACAGGCAGATTTTAATAAAAGAGAGTTTGTGCCATTGCCCAGAGGGATGATTTACAACAGGAAGCTAAAGGACTTGTCATATGCCACAGCATAGAGGTGTGTTTAACAGTATGAAATCTGCTGGGATGTTGCTAGATCACCCAGAAGAGTGGAGGGGGCTCAGTCTCACAGAGTCTTACTCACTGCTCATTGGACACATGCTACCCTCTGAACTACACCCAAACCATCATCTTGGAGACTGCTGGTTGACATATGCCAAAACTGTTTCAGAAACCAAAATTATTACTGTGTAGTAGAGCACAGTGGAAAAGCAGGAGATGAATACCCAAGCTTAATTCCTACCCTCTTTGATTCAGCAGCACAGGCATAGTCAAGGGGCCCAAGCTTGTGGCACCTGGAAATTGCTGACCAATAGCAGCAAAAACCCACAGCCATGTTGGGGACAGGGGGAGGGGGGAGGAAAGAGAATGAAGAGGATGGGAGGATCTGAGAGGCCCATGGATACTTAAAGCTTTGAAGAGCTGAATTCTTTGAAAGTCTTGGAGCAAAATCCTTATCTGTGCCGGAAACCCCATGCTTGGCTTTGTACTCAGCTCTTATGTAACGACAGCAAATTACTTTGTTTTATCTTCCGTGGTGTCCTCGAGGTTAGTGACACATCATCATTGAGGTTACATTACTATTTTAATTCGACTGCCATACCTCATGCTTAAATGCTGTAACAGAGCTTGTCCTTCTCTACCACGTGCTACTGGCAACTGTTATTTTTCCTACAATTAGAATTCAAATGCTTCATAGCAGGAATTTCATCACTCTCGTGCTGAAGCACCAATATACTTCAAAGCAGTGTCAAAATAATGTTTTACTTAAAAACCCAAATACCCTCACAATATCTGAATTCCATGTACCTTTCAGATTATATGTTTTAACACTAACACTGCTATTGTATTTTATGGCCTTTGAAATACCATTACCTCTTCAGGGGAAATATTTAATTTTGTGAACAAAGCCAGATAAATACTATATTATGAGTTGTTTTCCCTTCTTCCCAAGCATGAGAAGATTCAAGATGGGCTATTTAAAAAGCACTCAATCCTTACCAAGTGGAAGATGCAATGCAATCAGAATTAAAATTACTCCTTTAATGTTGCAGCTGGTTGTCCATAGCCAACAGACCAAGTTACAAAACATTTGTACAAAAACAGAGCTCAAATCTAATCAGTGATGAAGAGCTCAAAATCTGTTGTGCAGACTAAAGATGCCAGGGGGGTGGCAGGGGACAGGACGCCACACCACAGAACAATAGCTCCTTAATTGGAAATAATAAAGATACATTGTCCACATGCTAGTTACAGCCTTCTTTTGTTTTCCCATGATATCCTGTTGATATAATATCCAGGTCCCTTGTGAACATCCGCTGTTTCCAAATGAGAAGAATGGGTGTTGTTGGTTTCACTTCAGCACCTCACTGGGTCACCAGCCTACCTCTGCCTGGAAAGGCTACCGGATGCAGGTCCAAAGAACAACGTTATCAGCAAAAGATCTGAACAGATAAGGTGCACGGACATATGAGATCACATCTCCTGGTAATTTCAACAAATTTCAAACACCATTACACATGGAAGCACAGGAAAGAGCGAAAGTTCAGCTCAATCCCTACAAACTCACATAGAAATAGTCATATTTGATGAAATCAAGTACAGCTTTTGCTCCTCTCTGTTATCAGCCAGTGTTCTGACACTACCCAGCAGCAATCACTTGAAGAAAGTAGTGAGGACAAAGTCAGTGGTCAGTGTGTAGTGCTGCCTCATCACAGTATTTCCTAAGGCCCCAGAAATTTCAAAATCAGGACTTGCATAGCCAAAGGGGATCTTTGTGTATTTAATAGTCCTCACTTGCTCTTATTTGTGTTCATTTTCTGGACTTTTCATCTCAAAAAAAACCCCAAAACAAAAAAACCCAAACTCTCGTAGTATCCACAAAATCAGGCAAACAGGTTTTCTACAAGTACCCACAACATGGAATGAGCAACCTTGTCAAGTCCAGTTTTATTCCGCATTTCCCCAAGTTTTGCTTGTTGTATATCATTCTTACACTGAAAGAAACCTCCCCTAACTTGTGTCTGTGAAGCTGAAGAGTCCTAATTAATTTACCTGCATCTGACCTAGAAGCTGTCCCACACTTCCTAACATTTATGTACTTGTCTGAACCCCTTACGGTGCTCTATGTCCTTCTAAAGATCAGAACTGTACACAATATTCAAAGCACTGGCACACCATGGATTTATCCCGTGCCATAATGACACTCTCTGCTTTTATTCTCTCGTTCTTACTCCTTATCTCCTAACACTCGATTTGCTCATTTACCAAGCCTTGAAGTGAGGTTTTCACAGAAGTGTTATTATGCCAAGATCTTGTTCCCAAGTGATAAATCAGCTTCTAGGCTGTTTCTGTATGATTGAAATGGATTGTTTATCTCCCATTTAAAACACTTGAAAAGTATGTACATCAAATTGTACCACCCGCTCACTTTTTATTGTGACATTTTACTACCTTTGCTCTCAGTCCACAGGCTCCAATTCAGATCCTTGTGGAACTTTGCATATTGACTCATTCTACCGAGAAATATTTTTGCACTGTCTTACAGAGACCTGTCTTTAATGCAGTGTCATCTATCCACATGAAAACTTCCCTTCTTCTACAGTTTCTTCAGAAGATTTTGCTCATAGATTCTGTTGAATACTTTTTAGAAACCCAAGTAGAAAATATCAGCTGAATATTCTTGTCCAAATGCTTTGCTGGCTCCTCACAGGACTCCAAACAATGCGAGAGGCCAGGAGTTCTCATCAGAAAGGCTCTGCCAGCTCTCATGGTACCCCATTTTCTCCCTGCACCCACTAGTTCACTTCTTTAAAGTTTTCACTTACTTGGCTGGTACAGAGAACAGACTCATTGCTCAGCAGCTCTATAGAACTTTTTGGGCTGGTTGGTTTTTTTTTGCTTTGTTTTGTTTTTAATTGGCATATTAGCTGTCTTTCCATTCTCTGTTATCAAAGCCCATCTAAATGCAATGTTACACAAAAAAAAAATTAGTAAGCAGCTCAGCTATTTAAGTCTTAACTTCTCTTGGATGAATATAATGCAGTCCAATTGTTCAACTTTTTTTAGCCTTTGTTTCAGTACCTTTTCTACAGACCTTTAGCTTGAAACATATCATCTGATAAATATTTCACAAAATTAAGCATAAGTACAGGAATATTCTTTAGTTTGTCTCCAATGAGGACAGAGCAAAATACTAATTTAATTTTTCTCCAGAACCTTATCTCCTCTGAATAATCAAATTTTTTTTGTACTGTCCACTGGCTCTGATAACTTTTTGGTAGGCTTCCTCTTGTATTTTGACAGAAAGCAGCACAGTCAGATTTTTGTAACAAAACAGTAAAAAAGACAACTGACACAGCAAGTGTTCAAGGGTGCAGGTGCCTGGTCACCCGGTACATTGCAGCCACGTTCACAGGGCAGCTCTTGAAAAAAAGGGTAATTATTTTCTTCCACCTACTGGACATAAAAGCCAGTTGTTAATTATGGGGGGGTTGGGGTGGTTTGGTTTTTTTTTTTTCCCACCATCACGGATCAATTCTTCCAGCTCAGAGCTGACTATGGAGATTTCCATGTGGAGGGACGATGCCACAGAAGCCTAGTTAGAGTCAGCGAGAGCTACAAACCGTTTCGTGTGAGCTCGCTTGGGACTCAACACCCAGCTGCGTGAAACCGCCATTCCTTCTCCTGACATCTCACCCCGCAAAGGCAACGAGAGCGCCGGAGGAGGCGGAACGGAGACTTGTCAGCCCACCCAGGGGCACCACCTGCGAGGAGCCAGGAGGGGCAAGGCAGGGAGCAGTGTCCCCAGCCGCGGGGACGCTGCTGGGGCACAGCTGGGGAACACGGGTGCCCGTCCGGTGCCCGTCCCGCCCTGCCTTCGGGATCCTTCCCGCCGCAGGCGCCCCCCGCCGCCCCCCGCCGCACGGGAAGAGCGGCGCCACCGCCTTGCCATATATGGGCACGGCCGGAAGCGCGCGCGTCACGGCGCTGGCTCGCGGCGTCCCCGCGGGGAGCGGGACGTCACGTCACGTCCCCGGCGCGCCCGCGCGCGGCGCCCCGGCAACCAAACAGTAAACACGGGCGCGCGCAGGCGCGGGGCGGGGCGNGCGGGGGACGGGGGGGCGGGGGACGGGGGCTGTGCACAGGAGCGTGTCGGGACTGCGGCTGCTGTCAGCACCGAGATCCTCAACACCCTCCAGTACCCGGGTACTGCTGTGCTGGGCAGCCCTCCTTTAATCGACCATAAACGCGTTTGAGGATCCTCACGTTGTTTCACACGTCTGCTTTCTGTAATTCGTAACAACAGTTCCACTGTGCCTTGCGTTGTGTTGCAGCTGCATTTCTAAGAATTAATTACACTACTGCCCTCAGAGGGATCAGGAGCGCAGGAGGCATCAGAAATAACACGAGCGTTCCCTACGTGTCTTATCTCGTTCCATTGTTGTGTTTCACAAAGCTTTGTGCTGGTATCTGTGCGATGTATCAGATACGGCTTGTAATTGAAGCACATGCTTGTAACACATTGCAGGCAGAGATTGCTGCATTATTCCTCAGTTGAAGATAGTGGCAAGATTCCCCGTTTTAAGTGCAACTTCACTACGTAATTCTCAAATGCTAGGAAGCAGATAAATCACGTTCATAACACAGCATAAATTTCCTGTAGCACATCCTGAATTCTGGGTTGTTTGTGGCTGAAGGCAAGGAATAAGGCTGGAGCCTGGGGTTAGACATAATGTGTCTCATATAGTGCCACCCCTAAATTTGACATCTTTGCATAACAAATGCAAAAGCTGACACAGACTTGGCACTTGCTATTACTTCTGTTATAAAGAGAAGCCTTGGTTAGGCTGCAGGACTGTTGTCTCTCTGAATTTAGCTCTAGATTTTACATTAGTCTGTCCAGTGGTCATGAGAGATGATAGGGCCGGGATCACTCCACTTACTTTGAGGGAACTGTGCAGTATTTTTTGGACTTTGAGGACCCCTGTTCCTTTCTGCCTCTGCTGAATGTCTGGTAATTTCAGCAGCATGCATGGGCTCCCAGAGACCTGAATTGTTAAGCTCTAAACTCAGTGGTCTTTCAGCAAGACAGCACATTGTGGTTCCAGATTTACTGACTTCACAGGGCTACCTGTCACATAAGTCTGACTCTCTTGTAGCATCACCTATCACCTACATGACTGCTTTGTGGTTCAGTGCTAGTGTGCATTTACTGCACCTGGGTGTTGCCCGTGTAAACTCAAGTGGCAACGTGAAAGTAGCTGCTTCTCAGTAGCAAGTGGGATTAGTCTTCATCAGTTGTCAGCTCTGCCTACAGATTAATGTTGAAAGATGGGAAACGGCGCTTGTAATATTTGCTTTTAAACAGGGCAGGCCTTGTTGAGCAAGTCATGGAGCTGCAATACTCACTACTGAGATATATCCTGTGTGTGTTCTGATTAGGGAAAGGGTGGAAAAAAGCAGAGCCTGCTGCAGTGACTGGGAAAGGTGGCCTTACAGAAACCCAACCCTGAATGCCAGCCTACAGAGATTTCCCTAAGACCATAGTGTCAAGATGGCCTTCAGCTGGACACACATGCCAGCACAGGTGACATCTTCCCTTTCACCTTGAGAAAGGAGTTCTCAAATTGGAGTGGCAGTGCTGGAGGCTGTCAGGGAGGCCTTGCACTCTCAGGGGATCCTTCATGTGTAGCCATTAGGGAGGCAGCAGACCACTGCTCTGCATGCAGAGATAACCTGGCCCAGCTGCTATCCTGGCAGCAGAACACATTTCACTGCACAAGCAGGGAACAGAGAGGGTAGCAGCCCCTCTCAACTAACTCAGCAGGAGAGATCACATTTTCAGAGACCCCCAAGGAGGCAGCCCATTCCTAGAATGTGTGTGCCATTTGCTCTAACTCATTAATTCAAGGACTGGGCTGGCTTTAAGAGAAACTGAAGAGACAGTGGTTTGCCTTACACCACTCAGCCCAAATTGAGGAGTGCACAAGCCTTTCTCCTCCCCTCATGTCCAAAGAAGATAGGCCATAGCTACTCCTAGAGGAGCCAGACCACATCCAGGGACACCCAGAGCCAGGGAGAAGGAAGTTGGACTGCTGGGCAGGTGGAAATGACCATGTGGGCTCCAGCTTATTGGTGCCCTTTCACCACCTTTCCAGCAAGACCTCCAGCTAGCTGGTGAAAGGCCACAGCAGGTGACACATAGAGAGACACAGAAGAGGACCAGACCCAGACAGATCAGCTGGGAAAGGCCATAGGGAGTGACCTTGCTGCCTACTGGGATGGGTGTAACCACAGCCAGCCCTGACTAGCACCAGGACAGGGACAGGGCTGGCCTAAATGGTATTCCCACCCTGATGCACCCTAAGCCTCAGGCAGATTGCAGTTGTCTGCAATTTATAAAGCCCAGACAAAATTAGAGGCTAGGGAACTCCTTTGAGGTTGCAGGGAAGCAAGTGCAAAAGGTAACACAAGGACAGCTCCAGCAGTCAACTTAAATGCTTTTATTGACAATGTCTCTGAACAATAATAAGCAAACAATGCTTAAGTCTCATCCAAATTCACTTTCCACATGTCAAAAAAGACCTCAAGGTAGAAAAAAATAAAATAAAAATATAAATATCTGGGAATCCATCTTAATAAATAAATTAAAAACACAATAAAAACGTTTTCATGGAAAACTTATGTCAGAACATTCAGACCACCTCAACAATGCATGATCAGTAAAGTTACAATGAACATCAATGTAGAACTACAGTACATGGATATAGCTATTTGCCTACCTACTAGAAAATAAAATAGAGTCTCTTTCCCCCCCACATAAGATGGGTCATTGCTAAGTCATCAGAACACGATATTGCCAGGAACACAGTAGTTATTGTTAATCAGCTGCACTAGATACGAGTTGGAGATACCCAGCACCAGGTTAAATTCCAATCATTTAAAACCAAGAGATTAATTAGTTAATGCTAGTGATACTAAGGAGGGGAGGGAGTCACCTACCCAGCCATGTGGGACATGCTACAGACTACCAGCTCTCATGGATGGGCCACTGGGGACAAGACAAACTCCATGCGATTTGCTACATCTCTGGAAGAGGTAAGAGACCTCGGTGCATGACGCTCTGCCAGGCCCCGGGGCACCAGGCCAGACAGGGGGTGGCGGTGGCAGGGCCCTCCCCAAGCCTGGGGAGCCCCATGGGGCACAGCTGCAAAGTCCGTGGGGGTGCATGGGCAGGGGAGGGGGCCCAGCAGGTCAGTCAATGCTGGAGCCCTTCACAATGCCAGGAGGGTGGGGGAGCTGAGGGAGTCGGACGAGGGCTCATTGCTGCTGCTGCCCTTCCGGTGCGCGGCAGCACAGCTCGGGAAGGGGTCTGCCTCGGGGTAGGTGAAGACGAAGGTGGAGGTGTAGGTGCTGGGACACGGGGTGCAGGTCACCACGGGGGTGCAGAGGGGCTCCAGCTCACCGCTGGTCCCGGCAGTCAGCGACTCCCAGTCCGACGGGTAGAAGGAGGAGGCTCCAGGCAGGTCCATGTCGGGCACAGAGCGGGAGGCCTCCCGCGGCCCCGTGGAGAAGAGCAGCTCGTCGAAGGGCTCAGCCTTGAGCTCCAGCCCGCTGCTGCTGGTCTCCTTGGGCGGCACGGCCGGCGGCGCCTCAGGCATCAGCGGCAGAGCAAAGGCAGCCTCCTCGGTCATGGGGGGGCTGGGGGTGCCCAGGTCCAGCGCGGTAGCAGCACTGGCAGCTGCCAGCTCCTCGGAGAAGCACAACTCCTCGGGCATCTTGCAGGCGGGCCGGTGGGCCGCCAGGATAAACTCCAGCTTCTCCTTCTCCTTCAGCAGGTTAGCAATCTCCGCCTGCAGCGCGGACTTCTCCTCCTCCAGCTGGTCGGTCTCCTGCAGAGAGAGCAGGCTGTCAGCCAGGGCCGGCATCACTCCCAGCTGGAGTCCCCTTCCTCCTGTCATCCCCGCCCCGGGTACTCCCTCTTCCCCCGCCACCTCCCAGGCAGCACTTACCGCCTGCAGCGTGTCGGTGAGCTCCCGCCGCCGGTTGCGGCACTTGGCCGCTGCCATCTTGTTCCGTTCCCGGCGGATCCTTCTCTTTTCCTCCTCCTCCGGGGACAGCTGCGGGCACACAGAGGCCGCTCAGTCCCGCTGCCAGCCCGGTTCCCCTCGGCCAGGGCAACCCGCTGGCGGCCCGTCCCCCCAGTTCCCCCAAAACTCCAATCCGCACTCACCTGTTCGACTTTGCCCCGGCGGCCGATGCTCTGTCCGCGGCCGCCCGGCGCCTTCAGCACTGCGGGGCGGGAGTAGGTGGTGGGGGCGGGCGCCGAGACGCCGTAGGGGTGCCCGCGGCTCTGGGAGGGGGCCACCGAAGAGATGAGAGTGGGCTGCACCAGCCACTGCAGGTCGGGGCTGGTGGAGATGGCCGTCACCGTAGGCACGAAGCTGGCGCTGGAGGCGGCCAGGTCGGTGCAGAAGTCCTGTAGGTCAGAGGAAGGGGGAGCTGCCGTCAGCCGAGCGTCCGGCCGCTCCCCGCCGTCCCCGGGGCCGCGGCGCCGCGCTGCCAGCGCCGGCTCCACACGAGAGCGGCCTGTTATAAATATCTCTGACGTCCACGCTGACGCAGACGCTGCTCCGGAGTCTCCTCAATGAACTCGCGTTTTATCAATGAAGCCGCTTTACACACCCGTCGCAGAGCGCGGCCCGGGCTACGGCACCCCGCAACCGCCACGCCTTGGCACCGGGGCCGCTCCCCATGCCAGTCCCCGTCCTGACCTCCTCCGCGGACACGGCCAGCCCCGCGCCACCCGCTCCCGTCCCGTCCCCTCCTGAGTGCTCCCGCCCCGGCCAAGAGCGCAGCCGGCACGCTCGGCGACTCACCTGCGGGTTGACAGGCGAGCCCATGCTCGAGAATGAGTCCGCCGGGGAGGGGTAATAGGTGAGGCTGTCCCCGGCCGGGGAAGCGCTGCTGCAGCGGGAGGACGGTGCCTCGTACTCTCCGGCAAAGCCCTGGTACATCATGTCGGCTCGGTGCGCGCAAGCCGGAGGTGAGAGGTGATGCGACGGTGGCGAAGCGTCCTTGGGGATGAAGCGAAGAGGGGTCAGCTGCGTGCGTCCCTATGTCCGGTCCGCGCCGCGCGTCTCTCCGCTCCACCGCCGAGGCTGCCTGAGCTGCTGGAGTACCGCGCCGTGCCTCCCTTTTATACCCTCCTGCCGACGTCACCGGGGACGCGCCACCCGCGCCCACGGGGGGGGCGGCCCGCCCCGCACCCGCCCCGAGCCTCTCCGGGGCCGCCCCGCGCGCCGTCTGCCACCGCCCCCCCCGGAAGAGACCCACGGCATGGGGCGGGGGCAGGCCGCAGGGGTGAGGGGGGCCCCAGGGCAGAGCAGAAGGGAGCGGCCACAGAGCTTCCTCCCCGCGCTGAGTGGCACGGCCGGGCTCGGGAACCCACTGACGCAGATATCCTTATATGGATATCCTGTGCGAGGGGGCGTGACTGACGGGAAGCGCTCCAGGCTGCAGCCAAGTGCGGCGGGCGGGCGGCGCGCGGGACGGGACGGGACGGTTCGGGACGCGACGGCCCCTCCCCCCCCCTCGCCCGGCGGGACCCTGCGAGAGCTCTGGGGCACCGACACTGCCCTTGGGGCTGCCTTCCCGCCGCAGGCGACCCCCTCCCCTCAGTGGGGCCCCGCACAGCCTTGCCGCGGAGCAAGGTGCTCCAAGGAAGCGGAGAAGGGGCCTGGCCGGCCAGGAGTGCGCTTTGCGCTGCAAGTCAAGCCCCATCGCCAACACTGAGCCGGGTCTGCCCGTAGCTGGGCACAGGTACTCGGCGGGCCCCACGTATGGAAAGCTCAACTTACGCCCCTCCCCTCAGCGAGGAGCGCGTTACGCTCATGTGTCACTATTGACTTGTCTATTATGTACGTTTGTAATTGTTGAGAGTGAGGGTAATGGCACAGGGCGGTGGGAAGCCCTGCAGGGAAGCCTGAGGGACCGCAGCCCCCCAGGAAGACTGAGAGAGCTTGGGAGCAGTGCTCGGGGGGGGGGGGGGGGCTGGGACAGCGGCCAAGAGCATGGGCAAGAGGCCACCGGGAAACCACCGAGGGGGAGAGACAGGGGCGAGGCTCGTTCTTTCCTCCAGTTTGGATTTTGTTTTGATCCTTGTTGCAGCGAAGCCCGGAGACACCCACCCACGACGGGGATGTCAGGCAGCCCTGGCTCAGGTCAGGCTAAGGTGGGAGCCAGACCGCAGACTCGCCTTGCACGGGAGCCAAGAGATCGCGGCTATAGATAGTAACAGGGAAGCTGCAGCAGGGAGCGTGTTTACAGCAACAAACAGAGCCTGCAGCGCAGTCTCCAGGCAGGAGCGTCACCCAGCCAGGCTGGGATCCTGCTGGCAGCCTCTCCCTCTGTTTGAGCTCATGGGCTAAATGCAGCGCTTGATGCTGCTGCTGTTGCTGTTGCTGCGCGAGCAACCTCCGTTCTTAGAGATCTGGGCCACGGGGGCGGGAGAACTGGGCCAGCTGCTATTTCTGAACTGCCCGTCAGAGCAGAGGGGACAGCCAAGGACTGCCGCAGCTCACGGCCCATACCGCTCCCTAGGAGAGGACCTGCGGGGGGGCCCTGCTGCTCTCATCAGCTCAGTGCTGGGCTGTGGGCTAGTCTATCTCGGGGCAGGCATCACTCACCCCAGGTTCCTGTGCTGCCAAGAGTTCTTTGCCCCGGCCAGCATTCCTCTCATGCCAGCTACTGAAATAGTGGGGTAAGCATGGTGTCTTTAGCAGCCTGATGCTGCAAGTGAGAAGGCCCTCAGCACTGCCCAGAGGAGGGATGTGCCAGCAAATTAGCAAAGTCATGACCCTGCCATCCCTGCCAGCAGTGAGCAACAGACCAAACCTCTGCAGCCACATCCCCAGCAGGGCCTAGGTCGACACATGGGTGCCCAGCATGGGCAAGAGCCTCTGACAGAGTTTCCAGTCTCAGACATTTGCCAGGCACATATCAGAAAAACAGTTTACTCCTGCTGCCTAGAAACTGCCCCAGGGTTCCTCTAGCCCCATGCCTTCCCCAAAAGAAATGTCTGGAAATCAGGGGGAGAATCCCCTTCACCAAACCCTACAATATTTTTGTGGAGCCCATGCAAACCATCTGTTGCCATCTCCACTGGTGACCAAGCATGATCTGTTTGTACCAGTCGGAAAGTGCACGGATGGTGCACGTTTCTAACACGTGGAGGCAATGAAACAGAGAAAGCGAAAACACATGACGTGGGTTTGTTGTTTGCTCCAAACACAGGGTGCACACGTTTTACCACAGTATGTGTGAGAACATAAAAAGGAAGCAGGCGGTACCGCAGGGACAAAACAGAGTCAGAGCATGACTCCTCCTGCCTGGGTGAGAGGCTTGCCCTCACCAGCATGCCAGGGTGATGGAGGTTCCTCACCTCCCTTGCCAGCTTGAAATGGGAAGAGGCATTAGACCCTCACAAATCAGTGCGATCTGTGGAGTGGACCATGAGTTCAGTGAAGACTACAACACTATTAAACCTGTACAACCAGGGCCAGCAGGGTTTTGCCAGGCTCTGGTGGTGCTTGGCTGGGCCTCATCTGCAGGGACACACCCCTCTAGGGACTTTTCCCTTGCTTCAGACAAGCTCACTGCACCTCTGGATCCTGTGCTGGTGAGGAGGAGGTGGCTGCTGACTATCACCAGCAGGGAGATGGCTCTTCCCAGATGCCTGGCCAGACAGAAGAGGCCATGCCCACTGCACTTCTTGGGCATCACAATGGTGCTGGCAGGGCAGAAGGACAGCATCTATCCAATGAGAATCTTGTCCTGCATACCAACAGAACCCCTCCACCTTACTGGCCTCCACTTTTCCTCCTATCAAGCAGGGAGGTGGGAAATCTTGCAGCTCTGAGCCTTAAAACAGAACAGCGAGATCCTAAGCCTCAGAGTGCAGAACTGGAACTTGGCCCTGCTTTCACACCCCTCCTTCATCTGAGCTTGCAACTCAGGCTGGCTTTGGAAAACCACAGCAGAAAAGCACCTGAGGTGTGCGGGCCATTGCACCTGCACAACCAAAACCTATTTCAGGGACAAGAGATGGCTGTGCCTAAATTTGGCCATGCAGTAGGGAAAGTTCATGCCATCCACATGGCCCTTTGGTAGTCTCATGACAGTCTCAACCCACTCTCTGTCAGCAGTGCCAACTGTAGCATGGTTCCATGTTCCCTCTCTAGACACACAACATGATGGACATCTGCCTCCAGCTAACCAGGGACTGTTGGGAAGGAGACCAGAGAGCCAGAGTTCGGCAGCGGAGGTGTCATGCAGGGGGCACTGCTGTGGACACAAAGGAATAGGTCCCATGCACTGAGAAGTCATCACTGCCTGGCCAAGCATCCTGCCCGTACCATCAGAGGATCCGCACAATAACCTGAGCACCTGCTGCGGTACAGACTTTATGGGCAGGATCCAGGGGCATTAGCAAAATTCTCCCTGCACACACTTGCACACTCACTGCTCCTGGTGTCCCCCAATGCATTCACTCCCAGCACGGCACAAGGGATCCCATCCCTCCCCTTGGCCCCAGAGAGGCTTGTAAAGCCAGGGAGAGGCTGCAGGGCTCAGAAGAAAACAGGATGGAAAAGCAGAAAAGGGGGTTGAAAAACCAGTGGTGGGAGCCTGCCCCCTCTGTTGATGTGGCTGGGGAGCAAAGGGTGGAGGAAGGGCTCATAGTATGTTACCTGAGTGGCCTGAACTCCCCCCAAGACACACTGCAGCTGTCACCCTCCCACCTAGGCTGGGAGCCTCCAGGAGGGCAGGGTTCCCACCTCTGCTGGTCTTAAAGTACAGTGCATACCCAAAGCAAAGTATAAATAGTAATTAATAATCACAGCAGCTGGGTGTGTGACAGGGACATCCTAAAGAATAAACACCATGAGCAGAGACATCCCGGCATCTCGTGGTTGCACAGCCGCGTGCCAGGAGCCGCCAATTACTGCGGATGATGCTGTCCAGCCATCCCATTTATTCTCACCACTTTTTGCCTGCACCATGCTGGATACTAACTCACCAGGCACAGCTGGACCTTGCTGCACACACTGAGGAACCCATGCACCGCTCACAGCCAGCAGGTGTAAAAGAGCTTTGCCCATCAAAGCGCTTCCTCTGCATCCTGTTGCCCAAGGCCAGGCTGGCAGCCGTCACTCCACGAGCCAGAGTTCATAATCTGGAGTAATACAAGCACAAAGTTCTCCAGATAATACTCCTGCTGCTGCTGCCGCCGCCATCAATGTGCCATGTGTGCCATGGCATTGCAACAAAGACAGAACACCATGGCCAAGCTGGCCTCTTATCTCACCGCCAGCTCCAGCACCATAAGCCCATCCCAGGGCATTGTGCATGCTCAGTTATAGTCCCAGGGCACTGATCAGCTGGGAGGAGAGGAAAATGTGCTCGGTGAAAGGCAGCATGTTCAAACCCAGTGACAGAGAGGATGATGCAGGACTTTTCTGATTATCAGACAAGATCCAAACAAGACAAGCACAGCTGTGATTTATTTCCTTGATGGAACCCCATGAGATGCCTGCAATAAAAACCCACACAATCAAGAGAAAGCTTGGGCTTCCTGTTGTGTCCAAGAGCTTTCTGGAGGTGGGAGCTGGATGGTCACATTGCACAAGCTTCCTCTTTCCTGTGTGGCTGGGCAGCGATACTGATGTTTCTGCTGGGGGCTGGGTTAAGGGGTCCCACTCCTCTATTGATGCAGTGGCTCTTGAGTAAAATGGGTCAAAGGCAGCAAAGGAGGAAGTGCTGAGAAGAAGGAGGAAAATGCCACTGTGCTTAGCTAAGGAGATTTTGTTACAGATGGAGAACAAAGCAGCTGAAGTGAAGGGACAGGATGTTGAAGACTGTATAGCATGGGACAGAAAGAAACCTTCTAATTGTTGTGACTAGAAAGGCTCAAGGGGACTCAGAACAAAGGCTCGCAAAGGATAGTCTGGGAGGAAGAAGGACACTCTGAGCCCTTGTCAGTGTCTGGAGAAACAACCCTGCTTCACTGCAAATAGTGCCCAGGTCACCTCTCTCCTGCGCCATTCAATGTCAGATGCCAGCATGCCAGGTGGGCTGGCTGCCTTAGGGACTGTCATGAACACAAGTAAGGTCTCCCTTTTTGAGTCCTCGACTCTTGTAATGATGGAGCTGTCACAGGGACTCAGAGACTCAGCCTGCCCTGGCCCATGGGCAAGTAGCATTCAGTTGCTGCTGCTGAAAGGAAATGGCAAGACTTGAAAGCAAGGTGTTTCCATCCTTCTCCAACAGAGCCATGCCTCTGGCTGGACAGCCAGGCTGCATTCAAGGCAGAGACAAAGGGAGCAGTCAGCTCAGTGCAGAGGTGCTGCCACTGCAGGAATAGAGACCCCAGTAACGGAGAAAGAGAATAAATAATAAGGCATGGGTACACAATGAGTTGGTCTGCTCTGCCCTAGGAACAAACACTGGGAATACCCCAGGAAGCTGAGGTTCCTTAGATGGTATTTAAGAAATGTAGCAAATACAAAATTCAATATTATTAAATTGTCTGGGGTGAACAGTGCCATGAATATGTAAACATGTAAACAGTGAGGAGCACTGCCAGCCCAGCCCGGAGGCTTTGATCCTCCCCATGCATCTAGATCTGCCAAGCAATTTGGTTTGGCAGGGGGTAGCTAATGGAAGAGGAAACATCTTTTGTGTTAACTCATTCCTAAGTGTCTGTGGAACCAGAGTTAAGCATGTGCCTGTGCAGAGAGACCTGGGAGTAGGACATTTACCAATCATCTCTGTGCCCTGCTCCACCTCTGCACAGTGAACAGGGTCTGAAGGAGAGTCTCTCTTGCTCATTGCTAGCAGCTCACAGCTCATCCCAAATGGAAAAAAGCTCTTGCTTTTTTCCATACCAGCCTCTGAAGAGATTGTCCATTTTCTTCCCCATCAAGGTCATATGTTAAACATGTAGACAATAAACACATCAGAGAGTCTAGGCCTGGAAACTGAAGAACCTCTCACAGAAGAGGTACAGCAGTCCAGTTTGGGACTGTTTGACTTGGTGATTGCACATGGAGGACGCGTCCTCTGTACTTTCCTCCCCGGAGCCTGGCTGCCAGGGGCACAACTGCCAAGCCAGTGGGGTCAGGTTAACTTGCTTTGTCACTGTTTGCTTTAGGATCTCATTAGAGCTCAGTGCGCTGCCAAACTGGTACCTCTCACCCATGTGAGACACCACTTGACTGTGCTGGCCTCCCTGGGCACCGAGTGCCAGTGCGGATGTGAGCCTGGAGAGAAAGGCGCCCTGTGCTTCAGCACAGCGCCCCAGTAAGGTAGCCTGGAGGGGTACCCACTCCCAGTTCCTCTAAACAGGGGTCCCCTCCTGCCTTCTCCAGGCAAACCCAGCATCACCCAGGAAGCTGGAGACAGCCCAGAGAGAATGGCCTAGGGCTGGTGAGGAACTGGGGTATGGAGATGTGAGTTTGGACTCACGCAGCTGAAATGGGGCACCGCCCAGCACACACCACCCTCTCAGGGCCCACTGCCTCCCTCCTGCAGTGCAGCACAGCTGTGCAGGACTCCTCCAGCTTGCCAGGCCCACCTGGATTAGACACTGGAGTTTTGGGGTGCTTGCTGATGCCAACATCCCAGCCAGGCTTCCAGGTTGCCCCATCCTGACAGCCTTCAGGTTCAGAGTGACAGGTAGTGCGTGAGGGCTTATATGAGTAAGTACATAGGGCAGTGGACACATTCAGTGTGTTTGCACCTTACTCCCAGACAAGTGCCAAATCCAGAAAAAACAGTTAAATATTGATAAAAGCTGTGCGGTCAACCTGGCAACCCAGAGAGACACAGATCACTGCGATGTGCTGGGGTCTGGCATTGGCCAGCGGGTGGTGAGCATTTGTATTGTGCATCACTTGTTTCGTTTTATCTCCTTTCCCTTTTACTATCATTATTATTACTATTATTTGCCATTATAATTGCATTTAATTTGTTTTCAATTTTTATACTGTTCTTATCTCAACCTACAAGTTTTACCTCCTCCCCATTTCACCGGGGTGGCAGGGAGAGAGGCGAGTTGAGCGAGAGGCTGCGTGGTGCTTGATTTCCAGCTGGGCTTAAGCCCCCGCAGTCCTTTTTGTCCCCGCTGGGCCCCTCAGGCCCGGGGCCATCAGAAGCGCAGCCGCGGCCCCAGGCTCGGACACCGCGCGCGGCACCCGGCGCGGCCCGGGGAGGGGGCGGTGGCGGCGCGCNTCCCACCCCCCCCCCCCCGCCGGAGCGCCCGTCCGCCGCGCGGGAGGGGCGGGGCCCCGTCGCCACGACGGCGGGAGGGGCGCGGTCGCCACGGCAGCGGGAGCGGCTGTTGTTTGTTTGGGAGGCGGCGGCCGAGAGCGGGCGGGGCTTGCCGCGGCCGCGACTGCCCGCCGGCGTCCTGCCCACGCGGCTGCCGGCGGGGCACTTTGGCCTGGCCGGGCCCGGGCAGCCCCGCAGCCCAGGATTCCCCGCGGGCAGAAGGCTGCGGTGTGGGTTGTGGGTTAGCAGAGGTGCCTCCAGCCGGCAGCCCCACGGGTGGCTTGTGGCTGCTGGGCGCCCCTCCGCCGTGCGCCGGGCGGGCGCGGGCTGGTAACCTGAGCAGGGAGATGGGCCCAGGGTTAAAAATAATGCCGCTGAAAAGGAGGGTTTATTTTTAACTGGGATCAGCGGTGCAGCCCTCTGCACTGAGGAGCCGGGCCGGCACTGCGAACAGCCCAGCTGCAGGAAGAGCCCGGAGCTAGGAGGGTCAGTTGGGTGGGTGGATGGATGGATGGGCCACAGAGGCCACTCTGAAGGCACTGATCTGAGAGAAGTGCACATGAGCTCTTGCCCTGCTGTAGGTACTGGCTCAGCACCCCCAGCACATGTGCCACCAGTCTGCTGTGCCCATCATCCAGGTTGCTGAGTGGAGTGTGCATGTAAAGTGCACGTCCAGCAAACCTGAGTAATCTAGACTTGAAACAAGTGGAAAGAAACTAAGAAGTGAACCACAGATATTGCAGTTTTTTCTGGTCCATCTCTTGCAAGAGTGGCCTGATCCCTCAACATCCTTTGCCAGCCGCATCCTCTGAAAAGCCTGCTCTGCCAAAATTGCCCAGCAGACCACCCCGTGCCATCCCTGCTCCTGGAACCAGCAGCGGGGGTGCTCAGCAGAGGCCAGACACACCAAACGCTTCTCCCTGCATTCCGGGGCAGCAGGGGCTGCTCCAAAGAACCCTGCTCCTGGTGCACTGTTTCCTCCCCGGCAGCCGGTCTTTGGATGTTCCTTCGGGCGTCTTTCTGACATCAGCTTCCTCCTTTACAATGTGTGGCTGCCAGAGCCCATCTAGGTGAAATATCCGACGAAGAGAGCGGCTGGCGGAGGGACCCACCCATCGGCATCCCCGGTTTCTCCATGCCAGGACCGGCTGGGTGGCTCCCTACAATCCCAAAGGCTGTTTTGGCACTTGGGGGTTGCGCAGGCGCTGCTGGCAGACGGGAGAGGAGGGAACCTCGGGGCCGCCCCGGCTTCGGCCGCTGAGCCGGGTGCCTGCGGGGTGGGAACTCCCAGCGACTGTTCCCGCCGCCGCCATCTGCTGAGGCCAGCAAACTGGAAACCAGCTGCTTGCCCAACCCTCGCCCCAGCCAGGCTGTTGTCATTGCTGTTTGCTTTACATCAGCTCTGTTTAGTTTGGCAGGCTGAGGGCAGCGGGTTCAATCCGGGCGATTTTACGAGGGCTAGTTCCTGTCCCACACCCCTCCAGTGGGGAACACGGCGAACGTTGAGGATCCCCTCCCCCTGCAGCCCCCAGGGCAGGAAAGGGTGCGGCTGAAATTAGTGTTTGCTTCTCAAGGGCAAGCCTGAAGTGCCGGTGTTTGGGAAGGTAATCAGCGGGCGTGAGAAAAGGCTATCCGCACGGTCACGACGGCTCCCCGCATTCCGCGGGTACCCGGTCACCTGCTCCCGGAGGCCGCTGGCCGTGTGGGAAAGTGTGGGTAAGTAGTCAAAGGTATACCGTCCCACAGCCTTTGCCCCGGGCAGTCCCTGCTACTGACACCCGCACAGGGGGAACGCTGCTGATGCATCCAGGCAGCTGGTGCCCATCATATGAGGGCTTCTCCTCCATGTTTCATGTTGACATGAGAAAGGAAAAATATCACTAATTACTCCAACTATTCTTGCTGCTCCCCTTGTCCCAAAATAAGCTCTCAGCCCTCTGGCCCCATCCCGTCCCAGGGCACAGGCAACAGTTCTGCTAGCACAGGCACTTACAGCTCCTGGGCTGCAGGGAACCGCAGAGACCACTTAGCCCAGTGTCCTCCTCATTTGCTCATGCCTCATCTTAGTCAACTGGATATTTTCAGTGCCCTATCCTGCTAGCCAGGGCTGCCACTGGGTTGCCACCCTGCCTACTACAGGACCTCACCTGCAGGAAGGGAGGGACCAGTGGGGCAGAGGACAGGGAAAGACCAGCAAAGCAGAGGACAGAGTTCAACATCCGGAAGTCCATCTGCCTAACCCTGCCCCTGCTGCTCCATCCCGAATCTGCCCTGCCCTGTGTCACACAGGCCCGACTGAGTGATGCTGTGGGACAAGAGCAAGCAGCTGGGCACCTGAGATGTGAGAGGGGTGGCAATGTAGCCCTGTGGTGCTCCTAGTCCCCTCCTGCTCAAGTCACATATTTAATTTCTTTGCACTAGACATAGGAGCATGTAGACATGTGGCAAGCCAGTTCAGAGAGCTGACCTGGGTGGAAACAGAACACTTTATTTTAGCAGGTTTTATTTCAAAGGTCAGCTCAGGCCACTTGCTGCTCATGCTTGCCATGGGCTGAACTGCTGGAGTACCCTCCCCACTGGGGGAGTTGCCCTTTTGTGGTGCCCCAAGAGAAAAGCCTTTGCTGTCTTTTGTCAATCTGTCCTCTGCCATTTTATCATGGTGAACTGATTGAGAGCAGAGTTGGGAGTCAGCTAGTGCATGGAGAAGGCTAGGTCCCATTCCAAGAGGAGTGGGAAAAGCCAGCCTACGGCAGCTCAGCTTGCATTACTGCAGAGCTGCAACTTGCGTGGATGGGCACTTGCCTGTGCTGGCATGACACAGGGTGTGGTGCTGGCAGCCACCCAAATCTCTCTATATCAGCTGATTCAAATCTGGGAGGCACAGCCAGCACCTTCCAAGCCAAGCCACGGTGCACAGTGCTGCTCAGGAGCCTTGCAATGAGCTGTGCTGGAAGACGACTAACCCCACAAAGACAAAAGATGATGGCTCCTCTGCCAGAACAGCTCCTGGATCTGGTTTGCCAGGCAATTGTGTATAGCGTTGTGCTGGCACAACAGGGAGGATCTGAGCGAGCTCTGTGGAGTTGCTATTGTTTACACCACTTCAAACAGCCTCCATACCAAAAAAGTGTACGCATGGCCACAGAGGCAACTTCAAGCTAACAGGGCTCCAGTTATCAGCAGAGTCTCTGAGTCCAAGCCTGGGGCACATCTTTACTGAATTGCTGTACTTGGAAAGGACAGCTGGAGCTGAGCTCCTGCAGGAGGGCTTGTCCTTTCACACAATATTTGAATATATTTGCACTTCTCTGCAGAACTGAGAGGAGGCTAGTTGGCTGCTCTCGCATTCCAGTATATTTAAAGTCTGTAATGTTTTTGCTCCCTGAAGTATTTTAGTTTCTTCGTGCATTACTTGTTTGCTCTGGTGCCAGTTCTGGCAGGTTTAGTGACCTTTGCCCCCAGGCGGCATTCCACATCAGCATTGGAGAGGGTTGCGTTACTGCCTTACTGTGCAATAGCATTACTCCTCTCCTGTGTCCGCACCCCATCTGTAAGGGCTTACAGAGCTGCTGCACTCTCCACACAAATACCCTCCCTCCACACACACTCGCATTATCTTTGGGATGCTCCCCCGTATCCTACACTCCTCCTCTCAGCTCTGATTATCCTCTCCCTCCCTAGCAAGAAGGAGCACTCTGGAGTGAACTACTCACTGCGATCGTGACTGTTGTGAAACAGTTTATCTTCCTACGGGAACGGCAGCCTTGCCTGTCAGCCTGTGCCTGGCGCTCACAACGCCTCCAGCACTCACAACCCCGCTTCATTCTCCCTGACGTGCACATATGCACGCTCCTGCACGCACACCCGGCCCTCCTCCGGCATGCCTTTTGCGCCCGCCGCTTACCCCGGGGACCGTGCCAGCAAAGGGGATGCAGTAGTGTGCTGAGTGGGCTGGGGCTCCTGGCGCCAGTGGGGGATGCATGAGGAAGACAAAAATGGGTCCTTTTGGGAACACCCCAAGGATGTAGTTCTCCCACCCCAGCCAGTTGCAGATTAGGTGAGTGGGTGGTGGTTGCGCGTGGACCACAGCCCCCTCGTCCCGCGGGTTATCCCTCACCCAGCAGTGCCTCCTGGGGAGCAGCCAGACAGAAGGTATGGGCATTCAGGCAGGCACATGCCCGGGGGGGAGGGAGTCGGATGCCGTGGCCACCGCAGAGGCTCGGCGGTGTTCCCAGGAGGTGACTCTTTAGGAAGTGGGTGCGTCCTGCCGGTGCCACGGCGGGAGGCCCAGCGGGAACTGCGTGGGAGCCAGGAGAGCCACGGAGCAGGCTGGGTCCCAGCCTGACCCCTGGTCATTAGGGAGAAGGCGGCTTTGACATGAGTCAGCAGGAGAGCTGAGCACAGGGTAAGCAGTACCCAGAGACTGGAGAAGCAGGGAGGTGCCAATCAACATCGTGACACGTCCTAATTACTTTAGCTTGTGCTATTAAATTTGCTTGCTTGTACAAGAAACAAAAGCAAGAGGCATTCCTCAAAACTCCCTCCAGGCAGTGGGCTCTAGCACCTTACCCAGATGTTGGCAGACTCGTCCTACGTCAGACACAGAACGGAGTCCTGGTCATGCCGCCTCTTGCCAAAAATTCCCAAGCCGGCAAGCCCAAAGCTTGCTACCCTGCCTCGCTAGCCTGGGACCAAGCACTGGAGCATCGCTGACGAATACACCACCCGTGAGGGCCAGGCGTAGAGGAGCCACAGCCCACATGGGCGAGAAGCCCTGCGTAATGCCTCCGCTCCCTGCAGTTGGGAAATGGCCATTGCGCGGAGGCTGGGCGATGCGGTCAGCTAGCACGGGACAGGATCCCCACCGGCTGCTTACCACGTAGTGCCTTACTTGCGGGAGGTCAGCCCAGGGAGCGGCCCCTGGGATGTCACAGCGGCTCGGCCAGTGTCAGACAGAGGTACCCCAGAGTACCAGGAACCACAGGTAGCTAGGGCAAGAACCCCCTACATCTCCTGCATCCAATTGCAGCAAGCTGCCCAGCACTCAGTGCCAGTGCTTGCCTGACACTGCCAGGCGCCTCTGTGGCCCCCTGGGCCTCCTGCACACACGCACAGGTGCCACCGGGAGAGCAGCCTCCTCCTGCTGTGGCTGCTGCTGCTGCCACCTAATGGAACCGCTCCTCTTGCCCGGGTGAGATGAGAGCGGCAGTGCTCTGCGGCGACCGGCCAAAGTTTGCACACCCCGGGCAGCCCGCTGCCCGCTTGTGCCCGTGCCCGCTGTGCTGCTGGGGAAGCACGTATGATGTGCTGGGGCTGGAACGGGTGAAACCCCTGAGTGTCTGTCACACCGCACGGCAAGGAGGAGAGCCAGTCTCTCCCTGTAGATGGTCGCCCCTGAATCTCGTTGACACACTCTCCGTACGCACGCACGCACACACGGCACACACGGCACACGCGGCACAGACACACGGCACACCTGGCCCACGCAGCCGCGTGGAGGTCTCGGCTGCCGGCAGCGAGCGTCCGAGCCTCTGGTTTGTAGCGGCTGAAAGCAAAGCAGCTCCCAAGCGACGCGGGTCATGGCAAGATGCTTTATATAACCCACCGCCACAGAGAAAACCAAAATAGCTGCTTCCCTGCTGCTCAGTTCGTCTCTTCCATCAAACACGGATAAAATTAGAGCAGGCCGTGACGTGCACCTACGTCTGCGCAGGGACTCCAGGGAGACAGAGGGAGCCGGCTCAGGGCTCTGCCATTAGTGGCACAGCCTGCCAGAGCTTTCAAGTAAGATCTGTCAGCAAGGCTGGTGTGTGGCCGCAGGGGATAGATGTGTGGAAGAGGAGGTGGCAGGGGGGAGTACGGCTGCCGAAGGCTCACGGGGACGGCTCCATGCCTCATCGCTGCCTTTTGGGAATGGAGGCTGAGCGCTCATACACAAGCTGGGCTCAGCGCTGCGCTGACCCTCGTTTTTCCAGTACGGACACCACCGTGGGCGGAGCGGGGCTTCTCTCAAGGCTCTGGATTCACTGTGTCTGAGGCCAAACTCCCGAGCAGAGAAGTACTGGAATAGGAATACTTTTGTCGGAGTTTTCTAGCAAACTTGCTTCTGTAGGCTGGAACCCAGAGCTGCTGCTGTCTCCTGGGAGGTGACCTGCAGAGCTGGCCAGCTCCCCTTGTCTGCTGACTTTGCAACCTGGTAGAGCCATAGGCTGTGTAGTACTGAAAGGAGGTGAAAAACTGACTCAGAAAACACTGTGTGGAGACTCAGACCCTTTTAAGGGAAAAAAACCCAAAACCGAAACCAAAACCAAAACCAACAAAACCGAGCCAAACAAAAACCCAGAAAAATAAAGCCAGGAGAAAAGCCTAGAAAGAAGCTGGAAAACAGTCACTCACACTCCTGTATAAACACATAGATTAGGTCTGATACTTTCCCTGCTGACATGAGAAATCTCAATTGCTCAAAGCTCCTCATTACTAGATAAAAGTAATAGTGTCATTGTCCAAAGCACACACAGATGAAGCTGTCTAACTTCTCTTGGATGTTTTAGCTTTGATATTTTTTGCCTGGTTTACTAATCTGAACAGAGGAGAGGAGCCAGGAATGTGCTAATCTGTTATTCTGTGACATTGCTCTGCTCTGTGACTTTGGGCACAACTTTCCCTGATGTCTGTGTGTCTGTAGGGGTGCTTTAGTGTCCCATCCTGAATTCTGGGGCTAATGTTCTCCATCCTCATTCAGCTGACAGGTTGAAGACTTGTGAAGGGGAGCAAGTTAGTATAGTATCGAACACTAAAGATGACAAGAGCCCTGGAGAAAATTGATGGTTTTTTCCTTATTTATGGAAAAACAACAACAACAACAACAACAAAGAACAAAAGGTTTAAAACTGTTTTCCTATCCTGAGAAGTGAATATAATATATGTGAATATATTATATGCCCACTTGTGAATATAATATATGCTGCATCCCCTGGGCCTCTGCCACCTTCTACCCCCACCTCTGTCATATGACAGTGCTGAATACGTCTCCTTTTGGAGAGATGGCTCGGATCTCAGACAGACCCTGGAGACAGGAATCATTGATATATATGTATATATGTGTAGCAGCATGGCAAGAGGTGAGTGAGGCAGCCACAGGAGCAGTTCCTCATGTGGGGCTCAAAAAAACCCAAACTCCAAACCACTCAGAACAAATGAAGTCTGTTCACCTCCCCCATGAATTCCTGGAGGTGAAAGCTCAACAGGAGCGAAGTGTCTGAATGAGAGGAGAAATATCTGTGTCACATGGTGAGGTCCCTCCTCACTCAGTCCTGTCCTCAGCCTGGCAAGGCCGGCTGGAAGTTGCTTGCATATCCTTGGGTACATTGTTTGCTGAGTACCCATTGATTCCTGTTATCTCACTGGTTTCTGAAGAATTGCCCTGCTGCAATCCAAATGTCAACCACACAGTGCAGAACACTTGGTGGATCCTGTCCCTTGTGTCTTCTGTTATCTTCTTCTCCTTTGGCTCATGATAATTGCATGGGATATGGAGTGCCTGGAGTGGCAAAGACTGGTGTTATATATTCAGTGAGGCAGTTCAGAAAGTGTGTTTGGGAATCAAAGGACTGTACAGCAAAATCCAGCTTCCCTGGGTTGGTACCAAGGTCTGTGTGACTCCCCCAGCCACAAACTCCTCAATGCACAACTCAGTGCAGCCTCATGCCCCTGCGATGCCAGGGTCTTGCCCAGTGCTGCCCATAATGACCCCCAAGTGCAGGCAGAACTCCTGGTGCTTCCTGCCACTAGGCAGGGGCCATTCATCTTCTGGCTGCCCAGGTTGCCAGGCTCTTTCAATCCACTGGAATTGCTTGTTTATTTGTAGAAAAAAGCCTCTGAGAGAGCAGAGAAAACAGAAGTGGAAAGGGTCAGCAAGAATGGGACAGGCCAGGAGGAGCCACAAAATATGTCCTTTCCTCACAAGCCACAAGTCAGCCCTGCTCAGGCCAGGCTGGCTGTTGCTGAAGAGTTTTGAGACACCAAAGGCAGGTGAGGCAGCCAGTGACCAGCTGCTGGGAAAGTGGAGACAAGGTCACACCTCTCCACGGCCAGGAATATTGTAAGCCTTTTGGGCTTCCACTGCACTCACACCTTGTCTGTGCCTTCTCCTGCAAATCAGCTCTTAAGGATTGGAAGATGTAACACATGCACATGAGATATCAGGGAATATTTGTTGCAGAAAAGGGCAGGAGAGCAGACTTGTGATGCAGTCTGGGATTTCCCTGAGGCTGTTGGAGGACTGGTTTTACTAGCGGGATCTCTGCTGGGATGAGATGAATGGGAAGCAGGATTAATTTGCAATCCCTCTTACGTCAACACTTGACAGAAGACCTAATGACTGGGATTTCCCTCTGATTATCCTGGGGGAAATGGAGATCATTCTAGGAGCTCTCACCCAGTGTCAGGCAAAGAGCCATTTGCAGGCTGTTTGAGTCTCTTTAGATGTCAGGAATAAAAATTGTTTCCTGTGAGCAGCAGCAATGAGTGTCCTGGCATAACTGTGGTTTGAAAAGGATACTTACAACAGGAGCATCTTTTTCCTCAAACCCTCAGCTTATTCCTCTTTCATAACTGTTCTGTAGCTCAAAATAACCTGTCCTGGCAGCTGGTATTACTTGCATAAAGAGGAAGCTGAGGTCCTCAATGAGGTCAAAGGGAAGAGCACCCTGTCTAGACCAACATCCCTGGGGATTTCAGCCCCTGCCTCCTGGAAAACCCCCTGGTCCAGAATTGCCCTGGTGAGTCAGAGCCACTTGCACAAAGCCAGCACTGAGACAAACTCCAGAGCTATCCCATCACTCTGACACCTCAGGGGAAGGCTCCTGCAGTGCAAAGGAAATTTCCACTTTGCTCTGACCACTTGATCCTCATCAGTCTTCATAGCCATGCTGCAAGATGGATGAGAACCTGTGATTACACATCCTATCCACCCTCACCATGTGTTTTTCCATTCCCTCCAGCTAGAATGTGTTCCTTGTGCAGGTCTCCAAAAGGGCTGTCTACTGATACTCTCCATATCAGACATTGCAATGGCCGGCCAGGTCTTTGGTGCTCACTGAGACAGGCACGCTGGCAAGGCTTGCATGGTCCACTGGCCTTGGGTGTGATGCTTAGGAGCGACTTAGGGACTTGTTGCCTATGGCCAACAGTGAGCAAAGCAGTATCTCCAAAGTACCTCTTCCCTGGGTTTTGGGGTGCCTCCTGCACCCCACCCAGCCCAGCAGCTCAGTTTGCCTTTGCAGAAGGAACTCCTCAATGCAGAAGTTGCCCATCTGCACCAAGTGGCCATGGAGGCTGTGGTTTGGGTGAGCCATCCTGCTCCCAGAAATCTTGCTGTAGAGGAGTTATTAATATTCCTATTGCCCACGTGCACCGCTGACTAGCTTCCAGAGATAAGTGTTCTGCTCATGTGCCTGTGGAGAGAGGGGACTTCCCAGGCCTAATTCAATGCTTCCCATTCCTGCTTTCTTACACACCAATCTCTGCCGAGGCTATGAATATGTCCTGCTGAATCAGTGTTCATCCAGCCAACTTCCCTTTTTCACAAGGGGAAATATTTATAATGTAACAGTCAAGCCACCACGCAGTGCAGCTGGTGGAAGACATCCAATAAACATCCCATCTAACTGCTGCCGTTGCTGCCAAGCCTCCTCCCGAGAACTGGTGACTTGAGCAGCATTCAGCTGCGCTGTTATTGGTATACAAGAGCTAATATTCATTATGCCATTTGTTAGATGTTGGTCATCCTGACGAGTTGCAGGAAGGAATGTTCTTCATGTTAATCTTCAAATAGTCAGCAACGTTGTTCTGAGTTGAAAAAAATATGTCAGTCTGGAAAAATTCATTAAGTGCTCTCTTCAGTGGGGAACCGGGCTTGGTACTCTCCATTCAATCTAGCATGAAGATATCTTTGAAATAGATAGCGTTGCTGTGCATAGATGTCCTCTTTTTATTCTTACCAGGTGATATGAGGATAATATGATCCAGAAATCATGGCTCCATAGCTACAGCTGAGATTAGTTTTGTGTTTCAAATTAGAAATTTGAGCTCTCTATTGTCTTGGTATTTCCTCCCCAGTGTCCTTGCACTTACTCTCAATGTCTAAGAACAGACAGATAAAAATGCTAAATCTGAAAAGTTAAAAATAATTAAAATTAGGCCTTGAAGAAATACAGCCTCTAGTAACAAAACGTTTTGACATTTAATCATCACTGTCGTAGAATAATAAAAAGACTTCAGGCTTCCTACACAATAAAAGCTTCTTGCTGTCATGTGTGAAGCCTACACAAGCGTGTTTACTTTTTTAATTCCTGGGTATTTTTCACGTTACTTTTGACATGTGAAAGTCTCTCTGGATGATTACATAAAGAATTCAGTTCAGAATTTTTCTTTTAAAAATGTGACTGAAGTCACAGCTTGTCTTAACAGGGAATAATTTGGAAGAGTTGCCCTTAGACACACTGATACTCAGGCTTTTCCTGGTACCTAACCTGGTACTTTTCCTCATCTCTTTCCCTCAGTTGCAACAGCCCCTCAGCTGTCTCCTCCCAGCTTAGGCAGCCACCTTCCTTAAGAGTGAAATTGACTATGTTCCCATCAGGTACAACTGGAGGACAGGTCCTGTGACAGGCTTGCAGTTACCAAAACCTGAAACTGATTATAAGGAAATACTTTTACAGGCGTTGGACAGCAGCTCTGGAAAGCATCTGATTAAAAAGTTCAGCAATATATTGAAATTTATACAGCTGGCAGAAAAATCCAGATTTTTAAAAGTGAATGTATGTTTTAAATCAGATAGTACATCTTCTTCTGAGGGCCTCTGGTTAGGTCTAACTCAGTTGTTTGATGCTGGAGTAAATATGCCCTGTCTTTCCACTGTGGACTTCTCCATTGTCCTATGCCATATCCATCTCCAGCCTGTATCAGAGAGAGGACAGTGGAGGAGCTGGTCTGAGTGGTTTGGAACCTGGCCTGGGGGTCCCCATCAGGTGGCAGGGATGAGGTGAATGAGGACTCGAGCTGAGCTGCAGGGAGGTGGACCTGGCCAGTCACCTCTTATTTAAGATGCTGGACACTGCATAAGGACACAGCTCAGTCAGACTTCTGCAGAGTGTCAATACACAATGTAACTTCTGATTAGACCTCAATTTCAGCATAAATTCAGTTTGAAGAAACCTGGAGTGAGATTTATCTCACCAGATTTAGATGTCTGGTTCAGGATGAGAAGACCTCTCTAGAATAACTTCTTTCTCTCCATTGCTTGGAAAGGGGATGCAGCCCCCATGGCCCATGAGATGCAGAGATATGCATTTAATCAGACGGATCTCCACTACAGTCTTTTAAGAAAAAGTAACTATAAAATTCTGCCCCAAACATCAAATGTACTCTCATCTGTGTCGTTTTGAGCCTGCACTGTGATTCACCACTGAAAGAAAAATGATGGTACGACTTAACACTGGAGAGTTTGCCTGTTGAGACAAGACAATACCCCAAGCTTCTATTTTTTTAGAGTTGTGGCTTAGGTAACAAAACCTCTTTTGTGGAGATTCTTGAAAGCCTGTGTAAACAGTAATTTGTTACCCTCCCTGAGCAGAGGCATGTTTATCACAAAGGTCAGAGGAGGACAGGGCTGGGGCTTGAGAGGAGGTAACAAGCCAGCTGCTTCTTGCAGAGGTTGGGGGTTTCTAGGTGAACTCTGTATTGGTGTTTGCTGGAAAAGTTAATCCCAACACTGTTGCTGGTGAGCAGGAAAGGCAAGCAGGCCTCTGCTGGACAGGGTGCTGGCATGGTTCATGCTGCTGGGGCTGTGGGAGAAGCAGGGCTTTGCCTGGAGCCATCTCTTGGGAATGGAAAGGGATATGGGCTTCCCTTGGGCTCCAGGAGGGCAGTAGGTGAAACTTGTTGGGAAGTGAAGTGAGAGGTTTCCTCAAAAAGATGGGAAGGCGGTCAGGCTACTACTTAAAATCTGAAAACCTGCCTGGCAGCAGGAAAAGCTCTGAGGAGAGATGAAAGAAGAATAATGAATGCTCACTTCCTCAAAGTGGTTTGTTTGTGATTGAATCTGGGCTTTGATGAAGGATGTTTTGTTTCCCTAAAATGAACTCATAATTTAGATTAAGCCCCATATACTTGATTTCAAGCAATTCACATCCATGCAGGATTTTGAAGTACTTTGCAGGAATAACTTTAGTCACTTGGTGAAATGGAAGCAGATACATATAAATATACTGTAACAATAGTTTGTCTCCTCAAAGGTTTCAACTTAAATGATTCTTGATATCTAAAGTTATTTTGTTCCATGCCTCTTACCCAAACACTATATATTTTAGCTGTATGGCAGCACACAGTGCATGTGATCTCTGGGACAGATTACAGGAGACACAAAGCAGTGCAATGCTGTTTTATGGCTGTTTAGCCACTGATTTATTTTTAGTTGATTGAATAACATCTCTATCTGGATTGTGATCACGATGATGACTGTAAGAGTTATATCCCAGCAATGAGTTCAAATATAGCCCCTTAAAAGAAGTGGCCTTACACTTTCTAGAAGTGGTGGATGGATAATTTTGCATGGTTAATAAAAACACTGATTAGCATTGTAAAGCATATGTAATTTTTACAGAATTTTCTCAGTAGCTTGTAGTGGATTGCCAGGTGCAAGGCAGAATGCAAAAGGATTGGAACATAAAAGTAAGTCTAGAATAGTTTTTAAGAGGAACATTGTTTCAACTTTTTATTGTCCAAAAGAAGAAAATGCAAAAATGCCACAGCAGCTGACGCAGAAGCAGTAAAAAAAAGGTCTAATTACGTAATTCATACACATTCATACACATTGTTTCAGGAGAGAGAGCAAATTAGTGTTGTGTTCTGCCATTTACCATAGATAAAGGATACATTTTGGTGTGGCAGAAATTGACTACTGCTAACACTTTGTCAGTTGGGAAAAATTAGAAATTTGGTGGGAAAAGGCATATTTTCTTCAATGGCCTTTGCTGTCTTAGACTATTGAGACAGCCAAAGGTTGCCACTGGTCTTTTGCTAAAACAGAACTGAAAGTGGAATAATTCATTGCTCTCTTCATCATTTTCAAGACAGCAATAAAACTCCATTAGGGATATTTGGAAAGGTAAAAGATCTCTTTTATCACACGAACAAAGTGGTTTGAATTTTGTCAGTGTGTTGTGATTGGCAGCTGATGTTAATGTTTATGTTGGGGGTGCACCCATTTGTCTATGGATTGGTGGCAGGGAGAATGAATACCTGCCTCCAGCTGACTGCCAAGCTCCCACAACGCTTACACAGCAGATTAAGCTAAAATAGGTCATCGCTTCATCTGGAAAGTTGTGTAACAAGTTATCAATCTCTCCTTCACCTCTGTTCAGGGTTTTTGAATTACAGGAAGCATTTAATTTTGTTAGCCTCCACTATGTGGAAACATTAAGGCATGTCCCTGCAAGACTGTTATTTCCTAACCCGCAGCTGAAAGGATCTTCAAATGCTTTCCCTCTGCTGTAAGTTACTTCGCACACTCAAGGGAGATTGCCCTATTGCATGTTTAAGTGCTTTAAAGAGCCAAAAGCTGAGGATTGTGAAGACACTCACAGCAGCTCTGTAGCATTTTATTTCACAACACACTGAAGCACTAAAGGATCTCTGAGGGGTTTTTATAATTAGATCTGAACTTGCCTATGTGGCAGTTTCCAGAATAATGTATCCACAGGAGGAGACTACGACAGAAAGCAGGGGATAAATTTGTTGGTCATAAATGTAACTCATCTAAAAATGTACCATGACAAAATGGCCACAATAGAAAGGGATTGTAGTCAGTCATATATTTGCTTTTTGATGGTTGAATTCACACTTTGATTACAGAAAATGAGGCTACTTCAACGTGAATGAAACATTTACTCTGGAAAATAAGGCATTATTGAATGTTTTAAACACATTACAAGGCTGGATACATATCATTGGTTTGAGGAATGTTCTGCATGAAGAAATTTGTCATGCTGCCCCTGTTTCATCAGGAATTTTATGGTACAACATTTCATATCTTCATATTCTAGTAATCTGTGTTTCTTACATTTTGTGAAATAATAGCTATTTCTGCCTTAGTGCTGCAATGGAAAGAATGTTTTCATTTGCAAATATACTTTGACATATTGCAGAATGAGCAAAATATTTATTTTATTACGGTTGCATTTCCAAATAATTTAATTGTCCAAGTAAGGGAAGGTTTGTGAACTGATAAGAGAAATAAAAATGTATTGAAATGTCCATCAAGTGACTGTAAATCCCACTTTAAACAATAAACTGGAGCTTAAATTAAGGGCAAAGGTCTAGTGCTGGGAGGTTTTCATTGTTTTGGGGTTTGTTTTTGTGAAGTTTTTTTTTTTGAAGGTTCTTTTTATTTCCTTCCAAGCAATGGGGTCACTCCACATTAGTGCCTGTTCCTGCAGGACAGCTTCATCATATTTTCTCAGTAAGTATGAGCACAAGCAGGTAAAAGCACTAAACTGTTCTTTAAAATGCTCCACAGGTGAACATCCAGGCATGAAATTTGCTGCTTAAAGCCTCTTTTGATTGAAGTTTGTGCAGACTCCTTGTAATTGCTTGTCATTAAAGACATGTTTTGACCAGAGAGAGAACGTAGCTGGTGACGTTTGAGGAATAAAAGTGGAACAATGATGTAATTTTTTTACTCAAGCTAAGAGAAATAAAAAAGATATTTTGCTTTCTAGCAATGTTACTATCCATTTATTTCTTCCTGCTTTTCCTTACATCTTAGCACACCCAAATATTTGCAGCTGATCACAGGAGCTGACTACACCTGTGCAATTTTCCGCCTCCCTGTTTGCAGGTTATGCCACAGAACAAGTCACTGCTCCCACTTGTGTGTGTTCTTCCTGGCAGCTCCACTACCAGGCTAGCAGACTGAGAATGGAGATGATGTGGTGCCAGGGGAAGCAGCAGCCCAAAGCTGGTCAGTGGTTACTTAATGCTGTCTTCCTAAAGAGTAAAATATATCAAGAGGAAAAAAAAAAAAAAAAGGAAAAAGTAGATCTGAGTATATGCTGGAAAAAGAGAGAAAAAAGTAATGCTCTATCTTCAAAAATCATAATTTTATTTGCTGTTAGAAACACTTGGATACTCCTATTGAATGCAAAGAAGCGAGACATCTGATAAAACTGAATTTTCTCGTCTGAAGATGTCAAGAGGGAAGTTACCCCTCAAAAATGAAAAAACCCATACAATAAACAGCAAATGTCTCTCCCAGTGAAGGAAAGCTTCAGCCGCGACGCAGTCTCACGGAAATTCGGACTGCTTGACATCCCCAGAATGCTCCTCTGCCTCAGAGCACGGTTTGACTTCGTTTTAATTTTCCAATTCTTTAACGAGCGAAACCATTATTACTCGTTCCCCTCCGTTATTGCTGGATTAACTTCATTACTCATTTGTTTCATAACACAACAGCCGCCTCACAGACGGGTCACGCCTGGGCGCCCAGACCCGCACCCCTCACGCCGTCAGGGCCCCGGCCCCGCCCCGTGCCCGCCCCGCGGTGACGCAGCGGCGGCGGCGGTCACGTGCGGCGGAGGCAGGCCCGGCCTGCCGCACTCGGAGCCGCCGCCATGCCGCTGCCGCCGCTGCCCGGTCTCCCCCGCCTCGGGCGCTCCCCGCTCCTGCCGCTGCTGCTGCTGCTGCTCCTGCTGGTGGGCCCGGCGCGGCCCATCTCCTTCCAGCTGCCGGGCAAGGCGCGGAAGTGCCTGCGGGAGGAGATTCACCGCGACACGCTGGTCACGGGCGAGTACGAGATCAGCGCCCCGCCGGGCTCCTCCACAGGACCCTCCGCCAACCTCAAGGTGCGGCCCCGGCCGACCGGGGGGGCGTGGGTGGCCGGGGCGGGCGGCGCGGCCCCGCCTCCCCTCGCCGCCGTGCGGGGCGGGGAAGGAAGGAAGGAAGGAGGGAAGGAAGGAAGTGGTGACGTGTTCCACGCGTGACACCGGCCCACGCGTGAGCCGACTGCTGCCCGGCCCGGGCCTGCGCCGCACCGCACCGCGGGACTCGCCCTGTGCGAGGGGCCATCAGCCCGCCCAGGAGCTCCGGGTGCTGGGCAGCGAGACACCAGGGCAGCGTTTTAGCTTGAGCCAAATCGCAGCTATTTCTCCCCAAAGATCGAGTTGCAGCGGCCCGTCCCCGCAATCTGCCATTTAATCTGTACACGATACAGATTATCCGGCGCCTGGCGAGATGGGCCGCTGCAATAAAGCTGTACCAAGGCTGCTGACACCGTGTGAGCAGGAAAGAGTTATGGTGACGTGGCTTTCCGAGGGCTCCCTCCATGCCTAGGGCCTGGCACAACAGGATCCTGGCACAGTGGAATGAGGGCTGAGAAACCAGGTTCTGGTACACAAAATGGTTTATTCTCATTTTGCTGTGTCATGTCTTGCATGGATTTTTAGGTAGGCAGATGTTTGCTGCAGGAAAGAAAGTGATCCTGAAGGATCTTCAGGAAGTACAGGATTTGCAGAATATATGTGACTAATACACCTGTGTGACACGCAGCTATTAAACTTCAACAGCTTCATTTTAATTCAACAACTTCACTTTAATGCTGCCCACAATTGGCCTTTCCTAGGCTTTCTTCAAAATTCCAACCTAGTTGAATAAGGTCTGTTGCTGCATAGTCAGTTCATAACAGCCTTCTGTCCCCTTTTTTATATCTGTCTACATTCCCAAAGGTTTCAACAGTAAGCTCGCAAACAGAGACAGAATGGTCTGCTCAGTAGTTTCTGAACTTGGTGTTCTTGAGTATTTTAGACCTCCTGAAATCAGGTTGCCTTTCCAGCATCTGCCTGCCAATGTCTGAAGGCCCTGGCATCATTGGCAGTTGTGCTTGGTTATGGCTAAAGAAGGCTTCTTTTGGAGCCTTACATTTTTTTAAATCTATTCTTCTGTTCTTGCATCATTTGTAAAAAGAAACTTGTCTGTGTATAGGCAGAGCCAAGCAGCATTAAGGCTTTAAAATGTTGATGTAGTATTTGCCTGGTAAGGCACAGTATTTCAGATGGAGTGCCGTGTTCCCATCTGTCTCTTACTGCTTGGTAACCAAGCCTCCTGGTTCTCAGGTTGCCCACTCAAGTCAGTTGACTCCAAGGTCTCTTCCAAAACTCACTTTTATGACATAGGACTTATCTAGGGAGGTGATGGTGAACCAGTGAATCCCATGTTTGAGTCTTGGTTGGTTTTGCTGATGAAGCTTGTCTCTGGATGCTACTGCTTACAGAAGTTCTTTTTTGTTTGAACCATTAAATGAAATAATTTTTAAAAGCCCTGTGTAGTTTGAAAAGCCACAAAGGAAAAAAAATAATGTATGCAGTTCTTGCTTTCATTCTTATTGTTCAGGTATGCTGTACCCTCCCAATATTCTGGGCTTGTTATAAGTGCTGAAACCTCTCTGATAGGTGTCTGCTTTCTCTGTGGTCTGTGTGGGAAAGGTCAGTTCAGGACATGATGTCTGCAGGTGCTCTCTGTTCTGCACTGGGTAGTCTGCTTTGGCTCCTTGGATTGAGCCACCGAGCAGAGGAGGGAGGAGGTTGGTAGTCAATTCTGTGCAGGCTCAGTTCGGTTCCTGCCGGTGAGCTGAGATTTGTGTGTGTGATAGCCCAGCGCTAACAGTGGCACCCTCTGTTTTGGAGGAATCCGCGGGTTCTGCCAGCTGGCTGCTGCGGGGGGGGGCGTCGGGCGCCTGAGCTCTCCTTTGGCAGCCACGTGCCTCTGCCCCATTGTCCAGCCCGACGGTATCGGGCTGTTTGTCAAGGGCAAACAATGCCCTCTCTGTAGGGGTTTGCCTTACCGTAAATAACGTTAGAATAGCATGAAAAATCCCTTTCAGGTCGACTCCCCCGCAAGCGTTCTGGCTGAGCTATTAGCAGCTTCTCCCGCCCTCGCACACCCGGCTGAATGGGCAGTGTATTTGGCTGATTTGGGTGATGCTATGCAGTTTTGATGAAAGCAGATAGCAGAGCTTTTACTGTCCAGAATGCTGTTCATGAGCTGCAAAGGGCAAAAATGGATCAAGTTGCATGAGGATTGGCTCTGGTGCCTGCAAAGGCGTAGGAAAATAGTGCTCAAAATAATAGGGGCATCTGAGAGCTATGTCGTTCTGACTACTTTTTGTGATGGAGAATCTGGTGTGCAGAATGTTTGGTGCCACGCTGATGAGGCATCTTGGTTAATAATGACCGCTCCACTAAACAGCACATGACATGTGGTGGCCAAATCACAGGCTTTCACGTTTGCTGGCATGGTCAAACATACACAGTCCTCTACTGCAGATAGGCCTGCTCACTAGGACCAAGCTTCCCAGTGCCTGGTGGCTTCCAGACAGGAGGTGGCTGGTGGCTTGTGGCAAGGGGATGGCAGCACAGCTGCCTGCACCTGACTGCGCAGGCGTGCTTTCATCTGCTTGCCACTTGAAAACAGATTCAGCTCTGAGCTGCTGCATGGAGAACAGTGCTCCTCATTGGTTCTCAGACACTGACAGCGTAATGGTGCAGGGGCAGCTACAACAAATCCCCTAACAGGCCATTATGGGATAATCTGTATATAGAAGCTTGTTCCTAAAGCCTTGCCTGCTGTGGTTTATACCGTAAAGTGTGAGAATTTATACTTGATTGTTTTTCCTGGCTAATGCAGCAACTCTCATCCATAAGTAGGTCCACACTTGTTTCAAATCCAGTGCCAGAGAGTTAATTAGGTGCTCTAGTAAGAATAAAGAGTGTTTCCTTAGAATAGTTCTGGATACATAGCCCTTTTGCATGGCCTTTGTACAGGGAAAAAAGCTGGAGTAAAGTAGAATGTCTAACGTTTTCCATGCCACAAATTATTTTGTGTATTTTGGTCTTATATACCTTTAAAATTATTCCCAAGCTTTTTACTTTCTTCATCTCTAAGATTTTCAAAGACCACTAGTAACTTTAGTGTCCGTGATGTTTCAGCATACCTGTTAAAAATTAGCATCGAGGGAAAATGGAAAGCATTCCAGTGGAATACACACTGTTCATTTTCATGCAGTGTTGTAACACTTTCTGTTTTTTTCACCCTTCTCTCCAGTCAGAGTGTTTCAGCTGGATGGAGCCTTTAACTGAGCACAATTATTCTCAAGTTTATGTCATGAAATGCGTGTCCTTTCTTTTTACACTCTTTGTTGAAGCATTTTTGTAGATCTTCCACAGCTTTTGCCTATTCTTAGTAGTTTTATAGAGTTAGTGCAAAGCAGTCATTATTCTGTCTGTGTAGTCTGAATTGTCCTCTGAAGCGGCCACTTTTATGGATCTTGGCACCCAAACCTTGTGTAACTCAGGGCCACACTCATGGTTCATTTCTAGAGGAGCAGTTGTGCCCTTCTCCATTTCATCTTCTGGGGAATGTGGCTCTTTTGTCCCATAAGCCTTCTCCCTATCTCTTTTGCTATGGGAATTCATGAATTTTGCTTGCAAAATAAAGGCAGTGAATGACAGTTTGGTTCAGCTGTAGTTCTTACATGTAGTCTGTATTTGGGATTCATAGGAGGAAGAGAAATTAGTGTGGGTTTCAGTTTGGGGTTGTTTTTTTTTTTTTTTCTTTTTTTTTTTGTTTTGAGTCTTTGGTCATTTTCTTTTTGATGATTTTTTTTTTGGGGGGGGGTTTTTTTTTTGTTGTTGTTGTTGGGTTTTTTTTGTTTGTATTTTTTTGGGGTTTTTTTGAGTCTTTGGTCATTTTCTTTTTGATGATTTTTTTTTTGGGAGGGTGTTTATTTTTGGCTGGTTGGTGTTCTTTGGATCTAAGAGTCAATAATTACTGTATAGTCACTCTGACTTTGTTAGCTCCTGGTGTGTGGATGAGGAGGGGAGGAATTGATGTCAAAAAGAAGGAGGGAAACTGTTGAAAGAAGAAGGCAGCAGATCCGAAGGGGAGGCTAGGATTACTCTTGTGGCACAGGCAGCATGAGCTCACGGCAGCAAAGTGCTGTGTTTCTTACCTTCATTGTCCCTCTTACAGATAACTGACTCGGCTGGGCACATCCTGTATGCCAAGGAGGATGCCACCAAGGGCAAGTTTGCCTTCACCACTGAAGACTATGATATGTTTGAGGCCTGCTTTGAGAGCAAGCTTCCTGTGGGTAAGTGAAATGAAGGGTGTGCTGGTTGTTTCTAGCTTCTGATCAAGTTTGTGTAGTTATGTGGGTTAGGAATACGACTAAAGTGATCCTGAGTGTGGTCCACAGAACACTTTTGACTTTTAAAGCTTTTCTTTAGGAGGTTGTGGCCAGTCTCACTGCAGAACATCTGCTCTGTGTGTTGCATTTGAAGTATTCCTCTGTGACTGTTGTGTAGAGCACTTGGGTTTCCCCTGAAAGGGGAATTGGGCATTCCTCCTGCAGAGGTCACCACCATTGCAATGCGTGGCAGTACCAGTGAGCAAACCACACTTCTTTTGCCAGTTTTCATGCTTCTCCCCATCTGGCAGTTGAGCTAGGACAGAGCTGGGTGCCATCATCTCCAGGAGCTCTCTTTGACCCCCAGCAGGCCATTTCTTCCCCATTTGATAGAATGTGATCTATGCACAATGTGTTCTTGGCATCTATCCTGTGATAGGTTGACAACTATTTAATGAGGTTGGACTGTGTGTGTATAGGGAATGTGTCCTTGATTTGCACCCACAACTGCTCTTGAAGTGGTCAGTGAAGGGAAGGGGAAAGAGCAGGATGTCAGCTTTGCGTTTATGCTACAAGGATGGTTGCCTAACGAATGCTGAGGCTTGTTTCCTGTGAGTGTGATGCATGTACTGCTTTGAATGCCTGAGACCAACTTCAGGGCAAACGTGCTGAATGTGGCCAACATGTGGGCACTAGTCTCATCAGTGGCTGTATGAGCACATGCAAGTTTGTAGGTGCTACCTCTTTTCATGGTTACTGTCAGAGTTCTGCTTCTTGAGCCCAGTTTTTCTTAGACCTTATCCTAAAAGATCCCTGAGTGTTTCACAGAGCATTCACTAGCAGCATTCCTCAAATCAGTTGAAAGGCAGCTGTTGTTTTGCTGTTTCTGCTCCATATAGGATGCAAATAGTTTGCAAGTTGAAAACTTTACAGAAAGAGAAGGCTATATTCTTTGCTGTGATTGGGCTCATAATACCTCTTCTATGGTATTTTGCAGATAAAATAGTGACCCCGAATGCTCAGGATTATGTTTTTATTTTAGTCCAAAGGTAGGACATCCAAATGTTCCTTAACACATTGAGACATGCAGGCACTAGTGACTCATCTGGGAGTCACTCATGCTATTTACTTTCCAACACCTGGGTATTTGAGAAGTCTCCAGACAGTCCTGCAGATCTTTTCATAGCTTCCATGTGATCACATACTGAAGTGGAAAGGTTTCTTTCTTTAGTTGTGTCTAGACTCTTAGTTTGGTGCTTTTGAGCAGAGGTTTCTTGCCTAGACTGAGCCCCTTACAGCTGTTTTGATTGTAGCAAATGTTTCTTCCCTGATTCCTTGTTGCAAGCTTGTTTTAAAGCTTTCAATATGGTTGACGATTAAGTATTTCTAAATGCAGTTTCTACCTTGATGACCTGTGGAGCACTGAGCTGCTAAAATCTAGAGCTTATCAACTGAGCAACTGAATCTTCTTCTGGAGACTTTCTTTGTAGGGCTTTCTTTTTGGACTCAGGTGCCCCAAATTCCACCTAGAGTATCTCCAGACTTCCCGTGTCTGTGCTGGAAGTCAATGATATATTCAAGTAACGGAGGCGACACTCTGAGGCTTGATCATCTGCAGGACTTGGTTAAGGTACTTGGAAGGAAGTAACCATGTCACAAGGAAGTACCTTGTTTCCTCCATAAGGTCAGCATGGGAGTGGGGGAACTTACCAAGTCTGTTTAATTCCCATGTTTCTCTTTAAATGTTGGGGTCTTTTTCCCAGTCCCATCAAGTAAGTAATCAGGACTTAGGGCAGCAGCCAAGGAGGATGTTTGTGGAGTACTGAAAAAAACAAACTGTTAGTAGAGGAAACCTAGAGCCGTTGGATCTGAGGGATCCAAGTAACTGGGATTTCTCAATCTCAAGCCACAGAAATGAGGAAGAGGAAGTGAAAAAAAGATCCTATATCGAAGGTTCACTTTATCAGAATGGAGGAGTTCTTAGGGTGCTTCTTGGAGCTGTGGGTATTTGCATGATGGGCTTTTTACCCTCTTCCAGGCAAAATGGTCCTCTCTTCCTGACCACTGCTCTGCTCCCAGGCACATGTACTCTACCATGATATGCTAATCTCAGGTGAACAACCTGGCCACACTGCATTCTCCCTCTAGGGCTCTTCTGTGTGCTAATCTTTAACTATATGCTCCTTCTGTAATCCTTCTCTTCCCAAACTTTCTTAAGAGTGTTGGGACTCATTTTTTTCTGGAATTCCTGTGGGAAAACTTTTTGATGTTCAGTTCAACCATCCTGCTTTTCCACTGACTTTGCAAATTAAGAGGACCCCTAATTTCCCAGGAAACAGTTCAGATGAGATGACCTCTTGAAGATCTGAGGAATGTAGGTATCAGTTTAGTTCATGATCTCTGAATTTCAACTGTTTTTCTCTTTGCTGCTGATCCAGCCTGCTCTGGTGAGTCTTGGCTGCGGAAGAAGCAAGGGGTTTCTGAGGATCTGATGAGTGTGAAGGGAGCTGCCTTGGGCTTAGTAAACTTACAGGAGAGCAGCTTGAGTTTTTCCCTGCCAGTTCCTGACAAAATTAACCTCTTGCAAAATGTCTGCTCTCCATCCCTTTGCACCTGGCAGCTTTAAGGTTTCTGATTTCTTACTGCCTCTTGGCAGCTCTCCCTTCCAGTCTAGCATATTAATTCTTCTAGTTCTGTTCTTCTGTTCACTGGCCTTTTCATCTTTCTTATCTCTTCCTGCAAACTTCAACTCTCAACTCAAGTTTCTATAAATTGAGCACTATTAAAAAACCTCTCCTGAACTGTGTGCTGTGAATTTTTTTTCTGCAGCTACTGTTGTCTGTCCTACCTGCCTGTCTCTGTGCATGCCAGTAATGTGTGTGTCATAAGCAGTCAAAACTTGTGGCTGGGGAAAGGAGTACTGGGGGTTGTATACAGCCTGTCTGTTAAAGAACAGTGCTGGGACTTCAGGGGTTTCTTACAGTAACTGGTCTCTATAAGAAAACAACAAAATTCCATCCTAATCATAATTTATCTGTTGGGCTCTTATATAATGCATTCTCATGAGGAGACTTAAGAAGCAGTTTGTAGTTGATATGCACCATCTTATCAGTAGATTATTCATTGTCCTTGCTAGCAGTAGAATGTGATTCTACTCTGGTGTTGAAGAGCTGTTCAATGAGTGGGTAGAGAAAAAATTTGGGGTGTTGTATTGAGATCTAGGATATTTTCCTAGCTCCAACTGGAGTGATCCAGTGTAACCTGCACATTGAATTTGTTTATAGACTGAGGGAATGCCCACCTGGCAGCCTTCTGAGACAAAATGTGAGTATTGGACATGCTCCTAGATAGAGACCCTGAAATTCATAGTTTAAGTAAATTCAGACCTTGTGTTTTGCTGGCAGCCAGTTGAGGACAGCTGTATGTCCCAACATGCTGGGGTTTGGAAATGTGTTACATAGAGACATTTTCTTGGTAGGTGGTATAGTAGAGAATGATAGTCAGATACGCTGATGTGCAGCATTTTTGAGAGTATCTGATATGACTGTCTTATATATATATTTTTTTTCCTCTTGTGAATGTTCTCAGATGTGACAGTTTGTAGCAGTTGAAAGGAGCTATAAGCCACAGGTTTCCCTAGCCTGGGGGTTACAGCCTTGAAAGACATCTACTCTGCTGGTGACTGCAGCCTTATGTGCTGTTTGTGCAGCTCCAGCTGGCAGCTCTCTGAGGCAGTGTTTTCCCAGCTTCAGAGGCCTCTTGCTCTCTTGGCGTTTGCATTAGCAGTGTGGTTCTTGGGTATCTGAGATGGCTGGTAAAGGGATCGCCTTGGCTTCTGCAGACATTCCAGCATGTGAGGGTCAGTGGTCCTCATATGCCGTGTTCCTCAATTGGAGCAGTTTATCATTTGCTCCTTTGAATGTAAAGCCATTTACAGCCCCAGTAACCCTGACAAGTTGCTGGTTCACTTCCTGTGAACGTGGGCTTCCCAGTTGAATATTTGTCCCTCTGGTGACTTGTCTTTCACTAGGCTGTCTCATAGCAGCTGGTGTTCATGTTCTAATCCTCTGCAGTTTTTACAGTAATTTGCATCTTGTAGACACTCAGTGCTTTTAGCTACAGCTTGTTCTCATTATCTTTGGGAGGCTTTCCTTCAGCCAGGATTTATTGTGAAGTCTCTGTATTTTTAGGCTGGACTGTGCTGCCTCCGCAGTTAGCTGCAGACTTGGAGGGAGGGGAGGGATTTGAGTTCTTCCTCACTGGTGGGAAGAGCTGGTGATTTCCTGGCAGGCTGAATGTTTCACACAAGGAATCCTTTCATTATGCTTCCAGGAACAGGGAGGATGCCGGACCAGCTCGTGACTCTGGATATGAAGCATGGCGTTGAAGCAAAGAACTACGAGGAGGTATATCCCCTGGCTGCCTGCACTGCAGGCTCCCCTTTCCCAGCACTCACGTGATGCCTTTTGTAGATCTGGGCTCGTGATGGGAAGCTGTTTTCCCAGTGGTGATGAAAGCCTGTCTGCAAACTACAATTGCAGTGAGGCTTTGTGTGTTATGGGAGGAAAAAAAAACAACAAACTTCAACTAGAATTGATTGTGTACTCTGGAACTGGAGCCTAATGTGTGCATTTCTTTGTTAGGACAGCATGACTTAGCTTCTGGGCATAGGCACTAGAGGCAACAAGACACTGAGAGGTGAAGTTTCCCCAGCCCTAGCAGCAGAGGTCATTTTAAGTTAATATCAGACCCTCTCTTAAAGGTCAAATTTCAATGTTACTGTTCTTATCTTAATGCCTGTAAGATATACTGGCTCAGCAGGCCTGAAATGGTGCTTGGGTGTTTCTAAGAACTGGCAGTGTATCAATGTAAAGGTGTTTGGCAGAGTAGTAGCTGCTGTGGAATGGGTATTTGGTTTCAGGGCGTGACGTTGGAAATAGGCATAAAAGACTAAACATTTCCATCTTAGGAAGACATAGCTTGCATACACCCAAGAGCCAGCTGTATAGAGTAGCAGTTATTTTGTGGCTGAGACAGTCCTGACTGGTTTGGATGCTGAATTTTTATGGCAGCTGTCGTGCTTTTGGCTCACTAGAATTTGGGATCAGTCATCCCCCAGTACAGAGCCTGAGAAAATGAGAAATTATTGGTGGAGAAAGAGTCCCACGAATGATTGCTGTGTCCACTGTGCATAAGAGGATGGGAGATGCCATAGAGAGGAGAGTGGGTAGCAGAGGAGGCTGTGCATGGTTCCAGATAGAAAATTAACAAATTTCTGAGTTGGTCAAGCTGATGTTTTTGTATCCTTTCAAACTTTGGCTGTCTCGTCTTGCGTGATTTAAGTTGGTTAGGAGCACTTCCTATGTGGACTGTAAGGAGGTGCCTGTGGTCAGGGAAGAGCAAAGGAATCATGGCTTAAGTCAGCATGGAGCACATCCTACATGGAGAGTAAAAATGTGTTTGGGGTCAGGGAAGAGTGGAGCACTCATAGGGCCAGCTGTCTGTCAACCTGCTGCTGAGGGATTGCAAGATGTTGAAATTTTATGGGGTGCATCCCTGAGAGCGTAACTGGGAGGATATGTTTGCTATATTTACAGAATCCATTTAAATATCACCCCACAGCATACTCTAGAGTTACATTACTGTAGTGCTACCTTGAAGCACTGTTGCTGTGCAGAAAGGTTCTCTTATGCCTGTGTGTCTACATGCTCACTGGTTGTACTGATAAAACTATCTTGGAATAAATACATCTCTTATGCTCATTGAGGGAAAGGGTCCATGGATAAATACAAGAAAAGAAGAATTTAGACTTGCAGTCCCTCTTGATACCAAATGCAGATCTTGGCATCCCCGGCAAGCATCCTTGACTTGTGAAGACCTCTGAGTGGTAGACTGTATTGAGCAGCATGTCTACAAAGGATTCAAACTGATTTATTATTTGTACAGCTGCTATAGATGCTTAACCACACTGCTTTACAGTGTGTTTTCTTTTTTTTTTCACCATCTCTCTTCTCAGTTTGCTGTAGTAGTTGTGAGTTTTGACTTGACAGGTTGCTGTAAGGCCTCAGAGGGCAGGAATGTTTCTTGGGTTTCTCTCATGGAATTGGAGCCTTTCTGAGCCTTTTGCTTGTGATGTTCATCTGTTGTTGAGTACCAGTGACCTGTTGTACAGGCCTAGTTCTTCTTGTTGAATTGCTGCAAGGAGACTAGATTCAGGGAATTTAATGAGGGTCACTGGTACTGCCTAAGTCTGGCTTAATAAACTTTCATAGATCCAGATATGCTTGGAGCAAAGCAGCTGGAATAGTGGGCTGGATTAGAAGATCTAACTGCAATGTCATACCTTAGTTATCTGGGTTTGGGAGGAATAACTTTATCCATTCAAAAAGTAGAAATGAAGATACAGAAAAGATTTCTGATGGCACTAAGAATGCTTGATGCTCTAGGCTTTTTTCCCCATGACTACTCCTTGTCAATTCTTGGCTATAGTGTATCTCTTTCTATGCTAGGAAGAGAGTTAGGCTTTGATAAATCTTGAAGTGACCCCTGGGCAGCTCATTGGAGTTATCGTGGTGCCGATGGTCCAAATGTTCTTTCTAGGATGATAATGTTCCACCATCACAGATGCTTGGTGGGCTTTTTTACAAAATCTTTTGGAGCAGCTGTGCATATTGGGTTCATTAGGGGTAAAAGGTTCCAGGATTGCCCAGGGAGGTTGTGGTGTTTAAGGAAAGACTAGACATGCTATTTAGTGCCATGGTCTAGTTGTCGTGATGGTGTTAGGTCTTAGGTTGCACTCGATCTCAGAGGACTTTTCCACTCTAATTGATTCTGTGATTCAAGATAGACATCTTGGAATACATGCAGGACTAAAAGTGCTATTAGATATTTGTAGCTACACCTATTAAGAGCAGCTGAAGGGATGCAGAACTTGTTTTTTCTCAGTGGAACCCTTGTAGCCTTCTGTGAATGAGGAAATGAGCCCTCAAAGAAGATAATGGAGCTGGTCAGTGCAAGGCTAGCTTGTCAGTATAGCTGCCCAAGACCTTTTGTGTGTTACAGACCTGCTGCTCTAGCAGTGTCAGTAGAGTCTGGGCTGTAGGCATGCAGACACTGGTGCCAGTCTTTCAGCAAAGCTCTCTGCTGGCAGGTATGTGGCCAGGCCACAGGGTTTTGTCATTACAACCTATTGGCTAGAAAGCAAGAGGGGGTTAACCTACTCCTTCCTACCCCTCCTCTCAAACACACTCCAAACTGACACTGCTGTGCTGGCAGAGCTATAATATACAGCTTGTTTCAGCATAAAAATCCTCAGATGATTGTTTGATGGCTTGCTGCTTGCCAGGATATGTGTGTCATGTGGAGACCCTTCAGTGGAATGGCTGATTAGCTAGCACTGGTTTGGTCACGAGCATCTCTTCGGCTCTGGCTCTGATGCTGAGGCAACTGCCTCTGGAAGTGGCATTTGGGGGATACCTTCATGCTGGGTGCCCTGTTGCCTGCCTGTCAGCATGGATCACTGAGAGATGGCCATCATGCAGCTTATATCTGAATAATCCTGTCAGGCTGAGACTGGTGATGAACTGCAGGTGCTTGTATGTTTTCTGTAACTCATCTTTCTTCTGCTGCATTACCTGGGGACACAGCATCTGGCCTTCATGGCAGGGGCCTGTCACTTCGTGGTAATGGTGACAAATTCTGTGCAAGAACCGCAGTTACCCAAACCCTACACTGGAGAAGTGTCAGGAATTGCAGTTAGCTTCCTTGGTGGGTCCTTGTGTCACAGGTTTTATATAATGCGTGTGTCAGGTTATAGCCACAACTGGAGCAGAGACACATGTCTACACATTTAACTTAAATAGTTGCTGTTGTGCGCTGTGGTTTCTAGTTGAATTTTGCAGTGACTTTTGGTTTTGGATACCAAGCGTATGAGCCGTGGTGCGGCGCGCTGGGCGTTGTGCACAGAAGCGACGTCCCGAGTAACCCAGCGTTCCTGAGGGAAGTGGCGCTTCCCGAGGGGAGCGGGGCGGCAGCGGCCTCGCAGCGCCACCCGGTGGCTGCGGGGGTCCCTGCCAAGAGCCTGTGCTGCCCTGGAGGTTCCGTCTGAGGGATAAAAGCCCCGAGCTCTTGTGGGATAATCAAGCCGCTGCTACTGGGAACCGGGCTGCCTGGGCTTTCTGGGGCATTAGCATAGGGAGTCTCGGTGCTAATAGCCTGGGTACCTATGGAACTCTATCGTTCACATATGTAAGTTAGTCACCTGTATCTCAGTCTGTGACTTATACTCACTGGAGGTTTAGTCATGTGGCAAGATCTTCTACCCACGCCTCAGAAGCCAACTGTGAATAAGCTAGCATTAAGCCGAATAAGGAAGAAGTGTGCTTGTATGCATGCTGGGCTCCTCCATTGTGTAGGAGGAGTAGTAGGAAAGTGTGTTTCTGAAAACAGGTGGGAGAAGTGATAGTGTTTTATGCAATGGTAGTTTCTGGCTTGTAGAGGTATTTCCTGAGGGGAAGGATGCCCCAGATCTGTAGTGTGTGTGGGAGGAGTGGTTCAAAGTGGCAGTAAAAACCCATGTGGGAGCTTTTGGTTTTGGTTTAGTGATTTGACTCTTCTGTTTTCTAGATTGCTAAAGTGGAGAAGCTGAAACCCCTGGAAGTAGAATTAAGGCGCTTGGAAGATCTTTCAGAGTCCATCGTTAATGACTTTGCCTATATGAAGAAACGAGAAGAGGAGATGAGGGACACAAATGGTGAGAAACTGTGTGTCCCTTCAGAGGGCTGGAACTCTAAAACCCCTCATTTCTGCTAAATGTGTTATTAGGGCAGCATTTGGGGATCAAGCAATTATAGTGGTCTGCCTGTTCTGTTCCTAGTAAGGGAAACCTGAAGCAGTCACTGACTCTTGTTGTTCTGTGTCTAGAAATAATTTCTTTCGGTCTCCGTTCCTAATATAAATTGCTCTGTTCCATTCAATGTTGCCCATTAACCACAGCTTCACCTTGTTCCCTCTTATTATCCTTCTTGTTGTTCCCTCTGCTTTTATTCTCAAGTGCTTCTGGTTCTCAGCTGCCCTTGCCTTCATGGTATGTTGCTTTTGCATGGGGGAGAAGTAGTCCTGGGAACTTTGCCATCTTGGGGTGCATCCTGTGATACCAGACTCAGGTGCAGTGGTTTCTTGTCTGTTTCAGAGTCGACAAACACCCGGGTTCTGTACTTCAGCATTTTCTCCATGTGCTGTCTCATCGGGCTGGCCACCTGGCAGGTTTTCTACCTGCGTCGCTTCTTCAAGGCCAAGAAGCTGATTGAGTAAAGGAGCAAATCTTCTTCCCCCTCCTCTCAGACCCAGCTGGACACCGCTGGGACCTAGCCATGGCCTCCTGGAGCCATCTTACAGATGATACCCAGTGACTGGAGTTTTTCTGGAGGAACTTGGACCCTAAAGGGGGAGGGGAGCCTGAACATCGGAGGCAATGGGGGACTTGTGAAATCCTGTTGGATGTTGAGGGTGGGGGAGGTTGTGATGGATTTGGGTATTCCTGGGGCAGCGATTAAATAAAAAAAGATGTTTCCATGACAGCTGCAGCAAGTTTTTTGCGCTGTCTATTCTCCTTTTATAATCATGGCTTGATAATGTCTCCCATCTGTCTGTGACTGCAGTGTTACTCAGAACCACCTGACCCTGCTGTGCTCTTTAGGTGGCATGCAGGTCACACTGGGGCAGAGCAGGGGGAATCCCTGTCCTCACCAGCTGGGATCTAAGCCTCGAGCAAATGGAGATGAGTGCAAAGCAATAGGATTCATCATTCCAGCAGGGCCTGAGAATAGAGGGTTTTCCAAGGTTTGGTCCCTGTCGTGGACCTCTGTGTTTCTCCCTGTGGGAGCTGGTGTCTTTGTGCTGACAGGTCAGAGCACTTGAGCATATGGTGATTCAGACTGGATGAAGGGGAGCCTTCTAAGGCAGGCTTGGATGTGTATTTGAGCTTGGAAAGAAGCCTGCTTTGCTCAAATAAGCTATCCAGCCTTGGTCCCACCCTTCCCCCACATGTTTGTCTTGGATTTGCCTCTCTTGTTTTGAAATGGTGCAGCAGCTTTCCTGAAAACCTTGGTCAGGAACAGCCTTTTGTGCAGGAGGCCTCGATCAGATACAGTCACAGAGCAGATGGGAGCAGATCATGCTAGGAAACTAGGTCTTACATTGAGCAGGAGACTTCTCATCTATCCAGGCAGCTGGCTGAATGTCATTTTATGAGACCTCAAAGCAAGGTGAATTGATGCTCATGTGAGGCATTGAGGGCCTGTACCCTGCATTGAGGTCTGAGGGTACAATAGTGCTGTGCAGGGTAGCAGAGGAGTTGGAGGAATGGATGAACTGAAAAAAGGCAGTACAGGGTGGGAATAGGCTAATTCTACATCTGAGGGGGCAGTCTGAACTGTGCCCTCAACAGAACTGTTATTTTCCTGTGTAGTACTAGATAGCAAGAGCCATCAGCTTCTCGCCGTTTCTCAGCTGTCCAGATGGTACTATATTAAATAAACCAGGCTGGGAAAAAGCTGGCAGGTTAACTTCCTGGACTTGATGCAGTTTTTAGGCAGTGATTACAATTCTTTCATCGTCTCTGCGTTCCTTCATAGCAAGTGGCTCAGCAGCACAGCATTCTGGTGTCCTGTGTCTAGGTACTTCTGGGTAGGGATGTGGTTGTCATGGTCCTGGGCCCAGCCTAGCAGTTTTGAAAAAGCATAGTTTTATAATTTCTGACCTGAGTCTGATCTATTACTAGAAAGGAAACAGTTGTCCAGGGTGAGGCAATGGGAAAGAGGATGTAAAGATGATGATCTGTCATTTAAATATATTAGTTCTTTGCCATTCCCAAGTTCCTGGAATTGTTAGTTCCACTGCAAGTACTTTGATTGCTTTTAATTTGTTTGGTTTTTGATAAAGCCATATTAGGATCCTAAGTTCACTCCTCTGCCTTTGCATCCATTTTATCCTTGTATGTTTTTGAAGGCTGTTACAGTGCAGAACAGCAGCAGTGCCACAGGACTGAATTACAGAAGTAATTTGAAGATAGTTTTAGGTTCTACAGTTTGAAGCCTGTAGATCTGTTAAGGTTTTGCCTTTGTTTTTATATAACTTGAGACGACAGTCCAAGAAAGAGGCTTTTCCGGTCTTGTCTGTTCCAATATCCTCTCCCCATCCTTACCTGAGTACAAAGTTATCGTAAAAATGATGGTGAGGCCTGAAGTTCCCCAGGTGACTGTTACACTCTCACCATTCTGGTGTTATGTTTTGATCTTCACTGTACTGGTGTAGTTACTGGGGAGCAGGTGCGGGGCACTGGTGTGGGTTTCCCTGTAATGACTGGTTGGGGGACTTTTGTCAGCTTTCTCAAATAAAAATTTTTTGGGGAAAAACAACCCACCTCACCTTGTTGCTGTGAGTCTTGTCATCTTTGTTCATGTTCCTACAGACTACTGTTTCCTGAATGTTGACCTGTCGCAGGAATCAGCAAGTAAACAGACTCCTCTTAGAGAAGCCTTAGGCTTCTCTAGTAACAATTAATTCTAGACCTGGGAAGGGTGCATAGGCTTCTTTGTGGAGTGGGACCAGCACAGCAAGTGAGGTGTCCTAATACAAGTTACCATTTTTTGCCTTTCTCCTTCACCCCTTCCTAATTATATTGCTCTGTGTGGAGGAGTTTTGAGGCTGGTAGTGAAACAAGGGCTGATGCTCTGGGTTACAAGATCCAGTTTTTCACCATCAGCTCTCATGTAAAATTTCATTCACTAAGACAAACAGTAGTACTTTCAGTTTTGTACTTTAGAGGAGATTGAAAACTGCAGAGATGAGTTGGTACTATGGGAGTGGCAGATACTCAAGGCAGTGGTTAGGTATATACTGAAATGCTGTCAGATCTCCTTTACTGACCATGCAAGCCTTGTGTTATGCAGTAGCCAAGCGAGATATGCCGCATAACAAGACTGGGGACATATAAATGCTAGATAACTAGTTAGTACTATCAGGGAGAATTTCAGGAAGGGAAATCCCCAGATCTCTGGATAAGGATTAGCCTCTGCAAGTTTTTTCCCGTATGAATATTTTGAGTATGTGAAATCATACAGCTGCTTGCATGCGGTAGGTTGGGAGTGGGTCTTGGTTGTTCTACAGCACTGGGGATGCAGGGCTGGTGTCTTTGTTCCATTTCACTTCTGGGAAATAGGCTAAAGTTGAGCTGTTGCAGTTCCTTGGGTCTGAGCCCATCTTCGTGTGTGACAGATGCATCACTGGTAAATCTATGATTGCCTGTAGCAAACTGCATCAGACATTTCCAGTCTCTTCCACCCACTTGTCAATGTGACTAACGATTTAATTATCACAGTACTTAACTCAGCACGTGAGCATTCCTAAGTAAGGTATATCTTTGTGTATTCCGCCTCCTGCTCTGCCAGCGTGGGCTGCACCCTGTACAGGGTGCCCACCGCAGCTGCTGTTTGCGCACATGTGTGAGAGGATGAACATTTTACACACTTGCTCATTTTTTGCAAGCTGCTCAGGTATGTGAGAAGTAACCCAAGAGTACAACATCTCTGTTTTCTTCTAACTGGCAGATGAGAGACATTTGACTTAACCTAGTTTGGCAACTGGTTGTCAAGATTATGAGTGGATTCCCGCCCATGCATTTTGACAGGTCCTGAGGCAAAAGTTTGGGAAAGTAGTGTGGCCTCTCTTTACCTCTGTCAGTTCATGTAGTATATTTCTGTCTCCCATATCTTTAGTTGTGTCCCTCTGCTGTACTTGTATTTTAGGTGCCTAAGATGGCCATGATTTTAATGAACAAAGTCTTTGGGAAATTAACTTCTCTGATGTAGAAGGTGGCTTAGTGGGAAAGAGAGACCACAAACCTGAATGGATAAATCTTTCAGAGAAGGAAAATAAAAGGTTGGGTCTAGTGAAGACTACAGGAGTTCAGTGTTGGCAGGTTTTTTCTGCTGCCCGTTATCCACCTGGAGAATTTGTTAGACTTGTGCTTGTTTTTTCTTCCCCCACATCACTGCATGTGGTGGTGTGGTAGCTGAGCAGACCAGAGGCAGGTAACCTTTCTCTGAGAAGACTGGAAAGAGTAGAGGGTTTAGAAAAACTGCTAGTTGGCTTTTCTTGGACCTTTTTGTTAACCTGAAGCAGGTGAGCCCAAGCCTTTGCCACCGGACTAAAACATTTGTATTTGCTCAGTAGTGTTTGTAGGAATCCCATTTTCCTTTGCACTGGAAGAACTGGCAGGAGCTAGAAATTTCTCTGTTCAGCTGAAGCTGAAACCTTCTGCAAAATTATAGTAACAGATTCATGTTTGCTCCTTGTATTGCCAGAGGTCCATGTGTTTTATCACCTCAAACTCAATGCATTAGCATCTGCATTTCCAGCTCACTGATGCAGCCTGCCAGAGGACCTGTGATCTCTTGGTGTCCATCCCAGTGATCTTTGCTATGAGGATCATTGGTTTAGCTCATGTTTGGAGAAAGCTGCTATGTCCTAAAGGACTAATTTGTTTTGTATTTCAGTTTCTGCAATAAAATGTACTTGTTGAATAACTTCCTTTGGGGGCCCATTACCCCAGAAAAAGCAACGACAGGACCATGCTCACATTGCTTTCTCTCACTACTGTGGTCTCCTGTCACTTAATTTCCTTTCACAGCTGGTATTCTTGAGGTAGCTTCCCCTGAGCTTTAAAATTGATTGCATTATGTGATCTTTGCATAAACTGCACCAAGATGTTCTGTTGGAACTGTAATGGTAAGAACTTGTTTTTCCTTGGTTATTTGGTGGATGCTGTTCCTACAGCTGCCAGTAGACCAGGCAAACAGAGGAGACGAGGTGCTTGTGTTTTCCTGCTATGTCCCATGGCAGCTCATGTCAGACCTGCTGAAGAGTTTTACCCTCTAGCATTTTCTCACCCATACCAGCTGTTTCGGCTTTTATTTCCCCCAAGTGTACTTTGGACAATCTTTCCTCACATGTAAAGTATTTGCTATACATATGCAACTGGATTTTCATGGTGTTGTCTTCTTAATTATAATTAACCATGTAGATGCTTTGTCACTTCTTTCTCTGCGTGGGCTGATCTTTCCTTGTAATATGTGGGCTGATATTTCCTTAGTAATATAACCAATGTACTGCCTTGACTCTGAAAACCATGAATGAGGTCTTTGAAGTAAGGCAGATGCTTGCTATGATTTGGTTTAAATTACAGTTTTCCTACCCTTACCCAAATTCATCCTTCAATACTCATTTTGCAAGAGGGAAAATGACACATTGCCCTTTGATAGGGGCTTGATGGTCTGATTTCTTTAAATGCTTGAGTAAAAAATACAGTGTAAAGTCAGGTATGCACATTCTTCAGTCATATTGCAATAAACCTGGGTGCACAGCGACTGCTGCTTACCTTAGGGGCATCTTGCTGTGGAATGACTGCCTGCTTCTTAAAGCATAGTAAAGGCAAAGCTGTGGGGTGGCTAAACCTGATCACAGCTACCACTGTAAGCGTTTTGTGGAAGAATTTGTCAGATACTGTAGATAATAATGGTCAAGATAGCCCTACTTTTCAAATAGGAAAAATTAAGATTGACTTTTTCAATTGTCTTCTGATTTTCTACAACTATTCCAAATTCCTTAATCCCATTTTCATGAGATTTTTGCCATGTAGATTTTTAAATTAAATTATTACTATTTGCCAGGTGACATTTTGCCAAGCACTCTGCTTCCAAGGGAGGGAGTAAATGATCTTTAGCAAGACACATCTGAGCTTTTTCATCCATTATTGGCAAGGTTTTTTATCCTAAAACTGACATGCTGTCTTTGCTGCTCCTAAGGACATCACCTTTGTATGGAAATCATTTCAATGCGCGACAGATAGCTGTTGATGTATAAGTTACAAATGGTGCATATAATGCTAAATAGGTCTTTAACCTTCAGCACCTTGCAAGGAGCAATGCTCATTCTTTCAAGCATCTTCACAAGGTAGTGAAGTAAGAGCTAACTGGGCTCCATGTGTTTGGGTTTAGGGCTTTGTGCTTCAGCTCCTGAGAACTCCCTTAAGCATTGGATCACCTGTCTTTAAGTGAACGTTCTCCGTCATACAACTCCGCTTTCCCATCTGTAGTTGTGACCACAGAACTTTGAAAATAAAATGTTGAAACGATGATGGTGTGCATCATTTGTGAAGAAAATTAATCACAAACCTAAGATTAGGGTTGCAAATACTTCTTCATGACAGAGATGTCATTGCAGCTTCAGCTCTAAAATTTATGAAGCTTTTAGCTTATTTCTTCATCAGAGTCAGAATCCATGAACTGTGAGTGGCACAGAGAGGGAGATGGCTATGCTTTACTAACAGTGTGAAATATGTATCCACTGCAAGTGTTCTCACTACTCCAGCAGATCTTTGTGCTTGGGGTACACTCGTGGTGTTTATCCATGTGTGTGTCTTCCCTCGTGTCAATTAGTTTTCAACAATGTATATTATGTGTAGCATGGCTAAGCAAAAAGAAACATTAACATCTGTACAATAAGAAGGAGTAATTACTTTTCTGACACAAATCAGTTACTTCAGACAAGTTTTTTTATTCCTAAAAGCTTTATAAGAAACTAACGTTGGACGCTTATCTTCTTGGGAAGTGGATTCGCGCACAGCCGCGGCTTCGTGCGCCCAGAGCCCGATCCCGCTGCCGGCGGCGGGCGGGGCGGGGGCCGGGCCCGGCGGGGCGGGAGCGCGGAGGTCGCGGCGGCGGCAGCGGCGGGAAGCGGTTCCGGGTCGCCGTCAGGAGCCGACATGGAGCCCGCGGGGCCGCGCTGAGGGAGCGCCGGGCCGAGCGGGGCCGCCATCGCCATGTCGCTGGGCGAGTACGAGCGGCACTGCGACTCCATCAGCTCCGACTTCGGCAACGAGTCCTCGGGCAGGGGCGGCTCCCGCGGCGGCGGCGGCGTGCCCGGCGAGCAGGAGGAGCTGCACTACATCCCCATCCGCACGCTGGGCCGCGGCGCCTTCGGCGAGGCCACCCTGTACCGCCGCACCGAGGTAGGTAGGCGGCCCCGGCGGCGGGAGAGGGGCCCCGTTCCGCCGCCCCCGCCAAGGGGCCCCGGGGCCGCTCCCAGAGGGGCGGGGGCCAGGGGCCGGTGCTTGAAGGCGCCGGTTCCCGACGAGCCGCAGCAGGGCTCTGCCCCTGCGGTGACCGAGAGTCCTCAGGGTGATATGACAGCCCCCAGGATGACATCCCCCGGCACCGCTCCGGGAACAGCCCAGATACGGAGTGACAACTTCAGCCCTCAGTGTCCAGGGGTGCAGGGTCTGAGTTTTGTAACGTTTGGGCATTACCAATCTCTCTGTCCCCTGACGTTTCGCAGGGAGATGTGGATATTCTTCTGGCGCTAGTAGACTACTCATTTTTCTGTGTTTTGTTCCAGTCACAGAGGACGTGGGGGGCATCTCATACAGGTAACTCTCACGTGCTCAGCATTTTAGTGTAATCAGGGGAGACTGGATGAAAAGCCAGTCCTGCCGTTGCTCCCAACTCGTTTAATACCATTCAGTTCAATTGTAGTTGTGGTTTTAGCGGCTGTCAAGGAAAAATGCTTGATTTAGTTCCAAGGATAAATTCTTCAGGTTTTTTTCTGGCCACCTTGAGGTGTCATGGCTTGGGCAGGTGTAAGTGAACGCTGTTCACTGGAGAGATCACTTGTAGCACAGCTGATGTGTGTGGGCCTAACAAGGGGAAACTAAATCTAAATTCATTCTGGTTTCCTTATTGGTTTGGGTTGGGNGTGTGTGTCTTCCCTCGTGTCAATTAGTTTTCAATAATGTATATTATGTGTAGCATGGCTAAGCAAAAAGAAACATTAACATCTGTACAATAAGAAGGAGTAATTACTTTTCTGACACAAATCAGTTACTTCAGACAAGTTTTTTTATTCCTAAAAGCTTTATAAGAAACTAACGTTGGACGCTTATCTTCTTGGGAAGTGGATTCGCGCACAGCCGCGGCTTCGTGCGCCCAGAGCCCGATCCCGCTGCCGGCGGCGGGCGGGGCGGGGGCCGGGCCCGGCGGGGCGGGAGCGCGGAGGTCGCGGCGGCGGCAGCGGCGGGAAGCGGTTCCGGGTCGCCGTCAGGAGCCGACATGGAGCCCGCGGGGCCGCGCTGAGGGAGCGCCGGGCCGAGCGGGGCCGCCATCGCCATGTCGCTGGGCGAGTACGAGCGGCACTGCGACTCCATCAGCTCCGACTTCGGCAACGAGTCCTCGGGCAGGGGCGGCTCCCGCGGCGGCGGCGGCGTGCCCGGCGAGCAGGAGGAGCTGCACTACATCCCCATCCGCACGCTGGGCCGCGGCGCCTTCGGCGAGGCCACCCTGTACCGCCGCACCGAGGTAGGTAGGCGGCCCCGGCGGCGGGAGAGGGGCCCCGTTCCGCCGCCCCCGCCAAGGGGCCCCGGGGCCGCTCCCAGAGGGGCGGGGGCCAGGGGCCGGTGCTTGAAGGCGCCGGTTCCCGACGAGCCGCAGCAGGGCTCTGCCCCTGCGGTGACCGAGAGTCCTCAGGGTGATATGACAGCCCCCAGGATGACATCCCCCGGCACCGCTCCGGGAACAGCCCAGATACGGAGTGACAACTTCAGCCCTCAGTGTCCAGGGGTGCAGGGTCTGAGTTTTGTAACGTTTGGGCATTACCAATCTCTCTGTCCCCTGACGTTTCGCAGGGAGATGTGGATATTCTTCTGGCGCTAGTAGACTACTCATTTTTCTGTGTTTTGTTCCAGTCACAGAGGACGTGGGGGGCATCTCATACAGGTAACTCTCACGTGCTCAGCATTTTAGTGTAATCAGGGGAGACTGGATGAAAAGCCAGTCCTGCCGTTGCTCCCAACTCGTTTAATACCATTCAGTTCAATTGTAGTTGTGGTTTTAGCGGCTGTCAAGGAAAAATGCTTGATTTAGTTCCAAGGATAAATTCTTCAGTTTTTTTTCTGGCCACCTTGAGGTGTCATGGCTTGGGCAGGTGTAAGTGAACGTTGTTCACTGGAGAGATCACTTGTAGCACAGCTGATGTGTGTGGGCCTAACAAGGGGAAACTAAATCTAAATTCATTCTGGTTTCCTTATTGGTTTGGGTTGGGGTTTTTTTTTTAGTTTTGTGGGGTTTTTTTCTTTAGGCTTTTTCCTTAGAATATTTGTAACAACTTATGTTCTTGTACAGTATCCTACAGTTACAGCATTAAAAATATGTTCTCCCTTTATTAAGCAGGAGTATGTTTAGTTTTTATTGAAATAAAACAAACCCTATGTCTTTCCCTTAGTCTGGTGTTTTGGTTTTGGATTTTTCTCCGAGAGTGAGTGATGGCCAGCTAGAAAGATGGCTTCAGGCCATCACTATTTCTAATGACAAACAACAAACCTCAAAACTTAAGTTGTGAAGAATACTTGTCTGAAATCCATAAGAGACAGGAAAGTCTTTTACTTTTCCTGCCATTTTAATTTCCTGCTATAAAGGTACATACTGTTCTCTTCATAACAGTGTGTTTTTAATTGAAAGATGTTTTTGTGTTTCAGGATGACTCACTTGTAGTGTGGAAAGAGGTGGACCTGACCCGGCTGTCAGAAAAGGAGCGTCGTGATGCTTTGAACGAAATCGTTATCCTGGCCCTGTTGCAGCATGAGAACATCATCGCATACTACAATCACTTCATGGATAACACCACGCTCCTGATTGAGCTGGAGTACTGTAATGGTGAGATACTACTCCCATTTATAAACAGGCAGCTGCCACGTGTTTGGGTCACGCTCCTGCAGAACCTGCGGCAAGTATTTCTTGTGCAGTGTCATCTGGAGAGCAAAGGAGTGGAGTTGAATTCTGCTGTGTAGCTCCTGAAGAAGAGACTAAGAACAGTTCTGATTTGTGTCTCAGGCGCTAAGAAAAGAAGCCCAGTAGTTAGTGGAGGCAGTGTATGCAGTAGATGATTTCTTGAGTTTTCTGAATGGCTGGTGCACTGGAAGGAGTGGATTTTTGGTGATAAACACTTCTAGTGCGCCTTGCTGTGTTCTTTTAGGAGGGCACTGGGAAAAGACCATGAGGCTATCTGGGCCTCTCTACCAGTGCAAAGCAGGTACTGTTTTTTCAGTACCGTCACTTAAATAGGTTTATAATTTGGCAATTATAAATGAGAGCTTAAGAATGTCCTGGTCCACTGCAGTCAGGACTTTGTCCCACCTTTTGCTTTCAGCTTTTATGTTTACTGTTAAAGAAACCCAAACAACAAACCTGGTCCTTCTGGTGGTGGAGAAAATTTTAAAATTCTGTCCAAGTGTAGCTCAGATTGTGGTGTTTGGAGTTGTAGGGGAAGCAGTCCTAGCTCAGATGGAGCAATAGAAAGATTTACAATGAGGATGTGACTAGCAGCTGCTCTTAGATGGCAGGAAGAGGAGCCCATACACAGCTTACAGTACTGGAACAGGATACATGCCTAGAACTGTGGTGTGGTTCCTGTTTGGATGAATGGGACAGCTCCCCAGGCAAAGTTTCTGGTGTTTGTATAGGGCTTGTGATGAACCTTGGCTCATCAGTAGAAACATTTTTTGCTGGAAAAGACTGTCATCGTGTTGCGATCATCTTATACAGCAGATTGCTTTCAGTGGAACAGGTTGGAGAGCACAACAGTGTTGTGCAAAGTCGTTTTGAAGGGTGTCAGACACCCTGGTAGGCAGCTTGGCCAAAGCTGGTTTTTCTTCTCTGCTTTTTGTTCTTGTGGAGGGTGGAGTCCAGTGCAAGCATAGGGGAATGTTAGCTCTTTGAGGCACCTTTTATTTTAGGGATTCTCTCTCCATGTGGATTACTTACTTGCCCTGAAAAGACTGCATGCTTGAGGCCATTATAAATTTGTTGGAGGGCACAGAGAAAAGCTGCATAGTATTGATGTCTGTGCACATTTGTAAATGCCTCTGTTGGCTTTGGGATAATAACCAAGAGATGAGTGTATAGCTGGTGTTGAATGGTAGAGAACAAGGGACATGAGAAAGAGGAAATCTTGTTTGGACTTCTACATAGTGGTTTTGCCAATGCATTAGTAGTCGTTTCTTTGGCTTTTTTTTTTTTTACAGTATACAAGCCCAAGATAATTTGTAATTTTTAAAGTAAGGCTGGACTAGTCACTGTCAGACACTCCTCAGAATCCAAAGGTTTTACTGTTTAATTGGCTTGTCTCTTTTGAAGATCTAGAAGAGAATTTCAAGTTTCAGTAAATATTGCCCCTATTTTACAGAGAAGGGGGCCAAGTTACTGCTTTATTTGCCTTTAGTTCCATGTGTATATCATGGTACTGTAAGACTTGGATTTACCATGGGATAACATCAGTAAATACAAATGAAATATATTTGGGAAGAAATATCCTATAATACAGTAATTGAAAAGAGAATAACCTATGTTGGAAGGTTAGATGTGATTAGATTAAACAAATACTAAATTAATTTGCTTTTCATATGTGTGGATAGAGGTATTGGTTATATGAGTCAAGAGCTAACTTGTCTCCTTGTGTAGGATTTTGGTAATGTCATACCTATCATGCTGCTCTTTGGTTCAGAAAAGCTGCAAAAAAGATGGGAAAAAGAGAAATTAGGAACACAATTGACTAAAAGCCTGCAAAGTTTGAATGGTTAGAAAAGACATTTGTAAAAAGAGACTGTAGTGAATACTTTGGTTAAATTGTCAACATGAAGAGTGGTTTGTAACTAATTTATAAACGTGAGCATAAGGCAGAAAAAAGAAATGTTGAGAAGTTACAGCAAGACTGAATGAGAAGAAATTAAGTTAAGGGAATCTTAATTAGAAAAATCTTCCTAACATGGAAGTCTGAATTAAGCCCCTCAAATAGACAAATGAGTCCTTGCAGCCTGTTTTGGACATTTACCACTTGACAGGCCCGTGGAAATCATGCAGCCAAAAGCTGTCTTGCACAATGGGAATGGTCCTGGTGAGCCATTACAATTAGAACATAATATATGATAATTGGAAATTGGAATAGCAACAGGAAGTGATCAGAGTTTTGGGATTTACTGTTTAGGAGCTGATCTGACAGGGAGTTTCTCTACCTGCAGCCCTCAGCATAAGTTCTTTTAGCTCTCTATGATTTTCAGTCTGCTGTCTTGAAGTCATGGGGTGCACTGAAGATTTCTTCTGATTTCAGGCTTCTGTTAGTGGTACTGCTGTTGTCAGTGCTTTGTGAATTCTGCACCAATGTATTTGGCAGGGTAGATAAAGGAGAGGCCAGTCAGAGCTGGGGAGTAGGTAGGGAAAGACAGTAAATTGTGCTTTCAGGGACTACTCTGACTTAAAAATTGTTTTCTTTCTCTTTTTTAATGTATTATTTGTGTACATAATGCTGAACAGGACAATCTCACATGATTTGGTGTACAGCTAATACATGTTTACACACCCCAAGAAGCACTTACAAAAAGTAAATAAAGTAGGGACTCCTGGCTGATTTGCTTTTCAGAGAGTATTAAAGGGTAGTGTTAAAGAATCATCTCTTCTTAGGCTTAAATACACCATTGAAGTTCTTAGATGGAAGAAGACCTAATTTTGTGAGTGCCTGACCAGTTTAAGTGAAGAATGCTGAGAGAGCTGTAGTGATTGATCATATCTCTTAGGGGGTTTGCATATTTCCAGCAGCACTTGAGCAGGGTAACTGTGGCCATTAACTAAGATGAACCTCTCGGTCTTTCTCACTCACTTATAATTACAGGAGGGAACCTCTACGATAAGATTCTGCGACAGAAAGACAAGTTATTTGAAGAAGAGGTAATTTGGAATGGTTTGAGGGAGCAGTGGGGCTGGCCTAATGTTCTGGGGATCTGTAGGGTTATTGGAGTATTTCTTCAAATTTTTCTCATTGTGATAGTGGGGAATTTCTGTGTTTATCTGGGGGCTGGCATCCTCCTGGTTCAATATTGCAAGCATTTATGGACTATCTGAAACTTCTTATTCTCCTTTTTAAGTGTCTATAAGCAATATATAGTTCCAAGGGAGGAATAAGGAAAGAGAGCTGGCTTTCTTCACCTTATCATCTTGGCAAACTTTGAAACCTCTTTCTGTGTTTCTTCCTAGTGGGTCCTCTGTTTCTCTCCCTTCTTAATAATTTTGTAGGTTATTTTTTCCAAGTAATTTCCTTGAATCTATCTTCTCTTTTTCTGTCTTTATTTTATTTAAACATACTTTTTTTCTCTCTGCTTTCCCTGCATGCTGAGCTGATTAGGGATTACACTTACTTGTCTTATATAGTGACTTCTAAAGCTTTCTGGCTCATGGAAAGTATTTAATGGTTCCAATTAATATTTTGGAGACCACAACTGTAGATGTTTCCCAGGTGGTCATTAATTGTCATTCTTAAGTCTTTTCACTTAATTGAATCTCTGATGCTTGTCAGGACAGACACTATGAATGGAAGTAGAACAATCTACCTATTGAAATAACTTTTTTAGAGATTTTCAAACCAGGAAAATTCTAAAATTTTCATAGTCCTGAAAGAGCAGCTAAATGGTATGGCCAGGCCCTCTTGCTGTATCTCAGCGTGACAGGGACGTGTAGGGTTTTGTGGGTTTTAAATTTTTTTTGAGCCTCATATTATGTTTATATTCCTACGTATGCAGATGGTGGTTTGGTATCTCTTTCAAATTGCATCAGCTGTGAGCTGCATTCATCGAGCTGGAATTCTTCACAGGTAAGTCTGGCATGCAGAAAGCTGAGGTAATCAGTGCAGTTCATGAGAGTGAGTGAAGAACTTCTTTGCTTCTTTGTTTAAAGCAATCCCCGAGCTTCTCTCCAAAGTGTAATAGGATCTCCTAGTTGTTAAGAATCCCTTTTTTATTGGGCTAGAAACCGTCTTGTGATAAATGTGCAGGAAATCTTGTATTTGAAAATGGAACTGCAGCTGTGTGAGCAAAGAGTTTATTCACATAGGGAGGAAGTAAATTTGCCCTTTATTGCAATACCACATAAATGATGTTTGTTAAAGTGGGTAGGAAGAGCATTTACCACAGGCCAAAGGTACTTCCAACCTGTTCCACAGTTAATAGCTGCAAGCCAATGTGTGCATCATTCTGTAATTCCTGGAGGCTAATAGTGATGAAGACTTTGCATTTGTCCATTGCTCTAATATAACCCATGTGAAGATTTGTCCTGCATTTATCTGAATTTTATTTCTTTGACCTGTTGCTTGAGGAGCTAATAGTCTGTTAGCTTGTAATGGTAATTTTGACAGTTATTCTAAGATTTTAATGTGTAGCTAGTTACCTTTTTCTTTGTTGTCCTTTTCTGTTTGGGAGCAGTAATTTTCATGTCTTATGTGTGTTTCAAGGAGGCCATGATGTTCTGGGGAATATTGCACATGTAGACAGCCAGTTCCAGCACCGTTGGATCATGTGCCGTGCTAACTTATGGGCACAGCTGTGTGAGGATGTTTTCTGTAGGATAACATCCTAGCTGCTGCTATTCTGAGTCTTTAGTAATTGGCAAGCCTTGTAATGGTAGTCTACACTTAGCAAAGTAGTGCCTAAGTTTTTGGCCTGAAGCAGATGTCATGTCTGTCCTGCTTTGCAGTGATTTCCTGCTTACCACCTCTGAACATGTGTGGCCCCAAATCCTTCCATAATAATGAATTGAACAATTGTTTAAATGTTTGCAGTGATTTCCTTCTGCTGCAGTCATTGTTAGAGTGACCCAGGACTTTGCAATGCCCCAAGTGGATGAATGCAAAGTGCTGCTTTACTTGATGTTTTCCTCATCTACACTGGGAAATTGTTGATGGTATGTTAGGAAAAAAGGGTGTTATGAAGTGCTGACAAAGAAAAGCATATCATGCTGCAGGGACTTCTCTCTATTTCCAGCCTCTTGCTTTGATCTGTGAAACTACACACAGATTACTCTGTCTGGGAAAGAGTGTTTTCTATCAGTTTGGGAGTTCAGTGTTTTTGTGGCCATCAACTTTTTGATCTCTTGGGCATAGTATGTCATAGAATCATGGTATCATTAAGGTTGAAAAAGACCTCCACGATCTCAAGAGTCCAAGTGAACACCACCGTGTCAAGTAAACCATAGCACTAAGTGCCATGTCTAGTTGTTTCTTAAACACTTCCAGAGATGGTGGCTCTTCCACTTCCCTGGACAGCCCATTCCAATGCTTAAAAACCCTTTTAGTGAAGAAATTCTTCTGATATCCAACCTGAACCTTCCCTGGTGTATCCTGAGGCAATTTCCTCTTGTGACAACTGTCACCAGTTGCCTTGGAAAAGAGACTGACCCCTATCTTGCTGCTGCCTCCTTTCAGGCAGTGTAAGAGATAAGGTCTTCCCTTAGCCTCCTTTTCTCCAGGCTAAACATCCCCAGCTCCCTCAGCTGCTCCTCATCAGACTTGTGCTCCAGACCCTTCACCAGCTCTGTTGCCCTTCTCTGGACATGCTCCAGCACCGCAGTGTCTTTCTTGCAGTGAGGGGCCCAGAACCGGACTCGAAGTTGGGCCTTGCCAGTGCTGAATTTAGGGGAACAATCCCTGCCCTGGTCCTGCTGGACATGCTTTTTCTGATACCAGCTAGGATGCCATTGGCCCTCTTGGTCACCTGGGCACATGCTGGCTCATGTTCAGCTGCTGTCGACCAGCACACCCAGGTTCTTTTCTGCTGGGCACCTTTCCAGTCATTCTGCCCCCAGCCTGTAGCACTGCCTGGGGTTGTTGTGGCCCAGGTGCAGGACCTGACATTTCACCTTACCAAACCTCTACAACTGGCCTCAGCCCATCAGTCTAGCCTATCTAGATCCCACTGTAGAGCCTCTCCTACCATCCAGCCCATCAGCACTCCTGCCTAGCTTGTCTGCAAACTGTCTGAGGGTGCTCTCAATCCCTTCGTCCAAAATGTTGATAAAGATATTAAACAGGACTGGCCCCAACACTGAGCCCTGGGGGACCCCATTGGTTACTGACTGCCAACTGGATGTGGCACCCATCACCACCATGCTCTGTGCCCAGCCACCCAGGCAATTTTTAACCCAGGCAGAAGTGCACTTGTACAAGTCGTAGACTGCCAGCTTCTCCAACAGCCTGCTCCTCCATCTCTAAAATTTCCTTCTTAAAGTGTGTCTAGCCTTCCTCGACCCGTTTGTTTTTAACAGTGGTTTCCCAAGGGTCTGTCTGAACCAGTGTCCTGAAAAGACCAAAGTCTGCCCTCCAGAACTCCAAGGTGTAGAGGTTTTGTTGACCTCCCTTACTTCACCGAGAATTGAAAACTGTCATTTTGTGGTTGCTACCTAACACGGCCTCCAACCACCGCATCTCCCACCAGCCCTTCTGTGTTCAGAAACAGCAGGCACTGCCCCAGTAGGCCTTCTAACCAGCTATGTCATGAAGTTATCTTCCACACCCTCCAGGAACCTCCTCGACTGCCTCCTCTCTGATGTGTTGAGTTTCCAGCAGACATCCAGCAGGTTAAAATCTCCCACAAAAACTGGTGATCATGAAACATCAGCCAGCTGCTTATGGAATCTCCTCCTGCTCTTCGTGCTGGTTGGGTGGTCCTCCTGCTGATTCTCATTCGTGGGCACTGAGCCATGTTGTCACTGACTGTGTGCTCTGTGCAGTCGAAACGCTCCCTAACGCACAGAGCCACCCAACCACCTCTGCGTGCTCACCTGTCCCTTGTGAAGAGCTGCACTGCAGTGGTGCAAGTCTCCCCACCATGTTTCCATGATGACAGCTGTGTCGCAGCTTTCCTACTGCACAGGGGCTTCCAGGTCCTCCTGTTTGTTACCCACGCTGTGTGCATTGGTGCAGGTGCACTTCAGCTGGCCTATCGATTTCACCTCCAACACTGGCATGTAGCACACAGGCTCACGTCTAGCCAGCCTGGTCTTATCTCCTCCCTCCTTCAAACCTAGACTAAAGCCTTCTCAATCAGCTTAGCCAACTCATGGGCTAGAATCCTATGTCGTGTTAGAAAGAGTTCTTCTTGAGGGATAAGGACATTATGCTTAAGTTCTAGAGTGGCATCTGTTTCACACCCTCCGTGTATGTGTTTATATTTGCATTTGTACATATTCATATTTACACTTATGTTTTTAGTGAGCTCAGCGTCTCCTGGCTTGGGTCTATTTATAAAACTAGCAAAAATAAGACCTGCTCAATGACCTTCATATGAGAAGAAACTGAGAGGGGGAAAGAACTATCTTTGATCTGTGGCCTTTACATAGGTGTCTGAGCCTGAGCTTTTGAAACTGTGTTGTGTTTGCGTGGGGAATGTGATAAAACATGCATAACTGCAGTTACTGCCACGGTACTTGGGGCAAAATTGCCTTTGGAGAACTCTGTGTATGTGTGTGTGACAGAGTGCCAGCAGAGCAGCAAGTAGCTCCTTTCTGGGGAAAAGTATAATAATGTGTGGAAAAACTGTGAAATCTGGAAGCATATTTGAGTGTTTGAATTTCTTGTTCTTGTTTCAGAGACATAAAGACATTAAATATCTTTCTAACCAAGGCAAACCTGATTAAATTGGGAGACTATGGGTTGGCAAAGAAGCTGAACTCTGAGTACTCTATGGCTGAGACTGTGAGTATCTGCCATCTTTGTGTGCAAACTGGGTTGTGTTTTTCTTTCATCTCTGCATGCCTTGCAGAAGACGAAGGACACTGTACATTCTTGCTGCTAGTTCTCTGTTACTTTCCTTTCCCTCACCCCTCAATTTCCCTCAGTGTTATGGTATCATAGAATTAGGGTTGGAGAAGACCTCTAAGGTCATTGAGTCCAACTGTTAACCCAGCACTCCTAAACTATGTCCCCAAGTGCTGCATCCACAGGTTTTTTTTGAACACTTCCAGAGATGGTGATTCAGCTACTGTTTTGGGCATCCTGTTACAATGCCTGACCCTTTCAGTGAAGAAATTTTTCCTAGTATTTTATGTAAACCTCCTCTGGCGCAGCTTGGGACCATTTCTTCTTGTCCTGTGACTTATTACTGACACCCACCTCGCTACAACTTTACTTCCTAACTTTATCTCACTAACTTTGGCATATTTGCTCATGTGTTGCAGCCTGGAGTTATCTTTGCTCCTAGGTTACCTTTTGGAGATCTGTCTCTCTGGAAAACAGCAGTAGACTAAAGATTGGTGCTGCTATGGGAATAGAATTGCACCAGAGCTAGCTTAGCCATGCTAGAGAACACTGCTCTTCTTTCCCCTAGGCATGGTACTTCTAGAGGTGAATCTGTGTAACACGAAGGCAGTGCTAGCTGAAGGACAGAGGCAGCATTATAGTCACATCAGGACAATGCTCTCCCTCTGGGCTACTTAAGGCCAGCTTAACAAATTAAATTAATTTTGTCATGCTGCTGTGCTAACAGGTAAATTTTGCCTGAGGTGGATGTGGATCTGATATAGCTTGAGTGTGTGTGCCAGACATTGCACTGTGCCATAGGCATATCTCAAATCTCTAATATTCAGGCTCTGAACTGAATGATGAAGAAGCAAGAAAGGCACTTGTACTTCTTATGGTTTATTGGTAATGTTCCTGAAGGGGGAGACAAAGCTTTGTAGGAGAGATAAATTCTACCAGAAGGCTGTCAAGCTTGGCCTTGTTCCAGACCCTGCCAGAAAGCATTTTTCCAGCCAGTTATGACACAGGGTAAGCTGTATTGCAGGCACCTAAAAGGTTCAGCTTGGTTTTCTCAGCTCCATTAATTTCTGTGGAGAGTGTTAGGCTTGGCAAGGGAGACATTGTCTGAGGTTCCTATCTGCTAAAGGTTTTTATTATAGTTTGGGACACAAGCCAGCTCACAGTTCCCCTTACCAGGCTCTATTATTCAATTTAATGCCAGGTGTTGGTGTTGTGTTAGGAGGTGTAGTTAAATACTTGCCAGTCCCCTTCCAGAACATGAGCACTATTGTGCAGTTCCACTGTAAGTGGGAACTCAAGGCTACTGCATAAAGCCATCACTAGGCTGGGCTGCAGCAGAACCACTTCTGTTTTGTCACACTTTTCATGGCCTTCTGACTCTCAGAAGTAGTTTGGTCTCTGCTGTGGATTTCCAGCTTTGTTTTTGCCTGTGTTGTCTGTATTCATCTATACCTACTACACCTGCAAGCATTGTTTTTTTCCTTTTTCACATATGAAAAATTTTAAACTACACACTTTCAATCATATTTTGATTTTTTTTATGTGGGCTATACTCTGGTGTAGTTGCTCGATTTGTAACCTAATGGCCAGTGGCAGACTGGAAGTAATTTTTGGGGGAAATTAGTGCAAAACATGTTATTATCAGTATTTGTAATTGTAGCAGTCAAACTGGGATTTTGTAGAATGTTCACATCTTGCTTACTAAACACTGTTTTCTTAATTTATCATTTTCTACCATTTACCAAAGAAGATACAGAAAATACATCTGTCTTACAAAAAGCTTACATTATTCTTTGCTTAGAAAAGGTTTAGGTGCAGTGTCCTAGTTCTCTGTGTGATACTCAAAATCTTAGGGCTTCTAACGCTTCCCATGGCTGGGACTCGTGTAACTCTGTAGTGGTCACAGTCTGTAACAGGAAATAGGAGGGAGGTGGCAGATTCTGAATGTGCCCATTAGGTAGCCCATGTACTTGCAGAGTCGCATGGAGGGCAGGCTTTGTAGTCTTTGGAGCTTTGCTGAGAGAGTTGAAAAAGAGGTCATCCATAAATATTTCCTCTTTTCCTAAATTCTGTCTTATTTTGTTTTGCTGTCTAGTCTCTTTCTAAGGAGTGAGCTCCATTGATCTGGAAGCTTCATTCTTATATCTTTTATCATGTTTGTTCTGTGTCTCCTTGTTGTGACTTTGAGCTAAGCCACTACTTCTGCAATACCTGGGAGGCCTTTCTATTTGTGTGCGGAGTTTTGGATTTTTTGTGTGGTGGGGGTGTTTGTTCTACACAAAACAATTGTTCAGGAAAGGTCCACTTCTGAAGTGAAAGCCTTTTGGATGGGACTCTAGCCAGCTTTCTACATACTTACCCGAAAGGAGTCCTACTTTTCTTTTGAGACACATCATCCTTTGTCCTGGCAGTATCTTGTGATCAGAGTGGCTTCATAGCTAAGGTCTGGCATCTGTATTTGGAAGCTTTGCTAGTTTCTTTTTTGTTCAACCTCATATGCTGGTTTCCACATGCATGGTCAGCACTTAAGGCCCTGATTACCTCTAAATGATGTATATTTCAAGAGGAGAAAGTCCTTGCTATATTTTTGTGACTATTACTCCAGTGAGAAGTATGCACCACAATCGGGTACATAACAAGAGAGGTGTCTAGGATCTTTTAGGAAGCTCAGGACCAGACAGGTTTGTGGATGACAGAGGAAAAAGTGTGCTTGTTGTTCCCATCCCTCCAGCACATTAGGGAGGTATAGCACTTCAGTGCTGTGTCTGATCAGTATCTAGCTCTGTCTTGTGTGAACATAATGGAAACAGAGCTCCTGAAGACTGCTGGATCATTTCTGATTTTTAAATATTATTTTTCCTAGCTGGTGGGAACTCCATATTACATGTCCCCAGAACTCTGCCAGGGTGTGAAATACAACTTCAAATCAGATATTTGGGCTGTGGGCTGTGTCATCTTTGAGCTGCTTACTCTGAAGAGGACCTTTGATGCTACTGTAAGTCTGCAAAGCAGTATGGACTGCATAACCTTATTTTTTATTGTCCTAAGATTCACAGTTGGCTCCTAGCTTTCTTCAGTCATGTTTTTCTTTCGTTGTTGTTGAAATCTTCTAATTAAGAAACCAGTGGCCTGAGAGTGACAGCTATAGCTGGATAAAATGTCTGCATGATTCCCCTTACCCTTTGTGAAAATTCTGCCTTCATGCAGTAGCCTGTCTGGCTTCTGCCAAAACCACCGTTGGTCTGCAGGCCACCTTTATTATATGAGAATAATAACTGTGCTAATTTGTGTCATGGTTGTGAACGAAGTATCCTTTCCACTACAAGGATGAAGTTTGTGACTGTGTAGTCTTTTTGCTCTTTTAGCATTACTAGATGTGAATTCTCTGTGTAGCATTCTGTAGCAAAAAGTTCCGGCCTTCAGATTTCATAGGATCTAATCCTGTTAGTCTTTCTCAAAGCTTGGTTGCAAAAGAAGTCTGATCAAGCTGGCATAGGGAGGGAGAAAGGAGCATTGCTGGCTGACACATGTGGTTTGCTAGCTTGTGCTGTGTGATGGGAAAAGCCGCTAGTTGATGTAGGCAAGGTTTTGTAACCCTGGAAGAGAAGGTGTGAAAATACCTTCCTTTCCTGACTTTTTCCAGTGATGGCTCTCGACTTTGCTGCTGTGCTGCATTTCATGGCAGTTTGCAGCATAGGAGTTTTCATGCAAAGAGAAGCCTATTCTCCCTGCACTGTTAGAGAGTTTGGTGGTAAGCTGGATGTTACCACTAAGTCCTAGCTATCAGAGGTACCATTTGTGCAGGAATTGTTATTAGATTTCTGGAGAACCTGCTAGGCAGGGAAGAAGAGGGGTGTGTCCTGATCAGAGATGGAGGAAGAAAATAATGGCAGCCTTATAGCATCTCTCCCCATTGGACACATTGTCCAATTTGGTTCCATTATGGCTGGTTTCTGGTTTCTGCCTAGAATCCCCTGAACCTTTGTGTGAAGATTGTACAGGGAAATCGTGCCATGGAGGTTGATTCCACTGTCTACTCCTGGGAGCTGATCCAGATGGTGAACTCCTGCCTTGATCAGGTTGGTGAAATGCTTTCTAGCTTTCAGATACCCATTCCCAGCTGTCTCAGCCATGGAATTCGGGGTGAAGGGGAATGACATGCCTGTTTCTGTATGTGAGCTGTTGATGCAGGGTGATTTTTGTGAGGCCTGAGGCATCACTAAGGTTAGGCTTTCTCCAGTCTTCTGAAAGCTTTGTCTCAGTCCTGCAGGCTCTGGAGGTGTGCTGGGTTTACTGTGCTAACAAGTATTTAATGGACTGGCAGAAGCAATTATTATTTAATGCAGTGCTGTGGAGCATCATCTCAGTACAGTCTCTAAGGGCTCTGGCTTTCTGTAGGGAATTAATTTATTGAAAGCAAAGGTAGTATTAATACCTTTGGAGCATGCAAGTCCCTCCTTCCTGTCCATGGTATTTATCCCAATTCATTCTAAATATTTGAATTAATTCCTTTCCCTTCTGAAGGGAGTCAAGGAAGGAAGTCCATGCAGGCTTGAATGAGGTCTTCTGGGCCAAGATTTTGTTGTAGATGATGAGTATTTCCCTGAGAATTACTTATTGCTTCCTTCTTTCAGGACCCAGAAAAGAGACCCACTGCAGATGAATTGCTTGAACATCCCCTTCTCAGCAAACGCAGGAGGTAATCAGATGGTCTTGCCTGAAACCCAGATGGCTGACAGGGAAAACAGGACGGTTTGCGCAGACTGATGGTGTTCATGCTTTCATAACAACGTCCTTAAGTGAATTTAGAGTGATGTGAGGCAGATATTTAAGCACTTCATTCTCTTTAGGGGAAAAGTGCATTTTTGCAGTCTTGTCTTCTGATCTGATGTTCTGTTGGTGCATGGGAAAGGTCTCTGCATTCTTAGAAGCTGTTGTATTGAGAACCTTGAGGTATTCCATTCGGAGACTCTTTGAGGAATGTTTCTTTCTACTCTTCAAATTTCTATGCATTAAGAGTCACATAAATCCTCTTGCGGTCATTGGAAAAAGCCATTTTGAATATATATATGTATTCAAAAAATATGAATATAGAGACCCTCACTTTTTCCTTTTGTTGCCTCCCTTTTTGGGAGAGACTTACATTGAAAGTGTCCCATTTTATCTTAGTTTGACCATCAGCCTGCACACACTGTCTTGTCACGAAAGGTGGACAATAATTCTGGGCTGTTTCTATTCCACGTTGGTTTATTTGGGAACAGCAGACTTCGTCCTTTATACCAATATACTCTTTTGCTTGGTGATCAGCAGAGTTTGAGTTTTGCATTGGTAAAAGCCCAAATCCTGATAATATTTAGCCATTTAAGGTTTTTCTTGTGCAATGTGGGTATTGGCTGGCTGCATTTTCATACAGACGTAGTCTGTTGTCCTCAGCTCTTCCAGAAGTTTGTTAGCTGTGTGGTACATTACTTCTGCCCTACTTACTGTGTATTGCTCCGAACTGGTAAACAGCTGCCATGTTTCCTCCAAGAGGCAGCAGCATTTTATTGGAAAGGAAAACAGTCTGTGTGTGCTGCTTGTCAGTAAATTGCATAGAGCAATGTTGCTGTTTCCTAAAATCCTTTTTTTCCCTTGGCAGGGAGATGGAAGAGAAAGTCACACTGCTTAACGGGCCAAATAAGCGACCAAGGTAATTATTTAGACATGTTTGAAAGGAAGTGTGGAGAGAACAGCTCCCCAGAGAGGAACTGAGAGTGTTAGCCTGTTACAACCTTAATGGAATAGTGTAGTTTAGAAGATCCCTGAATGCTAGAAGTTTGACACAGCAGTTGCATGCTTGTTGTCCTGTCTTTTACTTTGCTTTTTATTTCCTACTTATTTGTATGGCTAGAGCTGTACCTCAGCAGGTCCCATCCAGCTGTAATCTGTCCTACTGAGGATGTAATCTTTACAGCCTACATATCTGAATTGTAATGTAGATCTCTCCTTTCACACAGATGCCCTTCAGCAGGAGCAATATGACTGTCTGAATGATGAACATTACATTAATATAAATATCTTCTATAAAATCTGATGTAGCAGAGGTTCAGCACAGTTCCCAGCAAATCTGTAAGCAGGGTTGCTCTGTGAAGCAGGTAGCTTCTGTGACATGTATAGCTGGTTGTCTGTTATTTATCAGATAGGATTTGATCATTTTTTCCTCATAAACTTAGAAGTACTAACACTATCTGAGCACCTTAGGTGAAATTGTGCCTAATTAGCCCAATTCATGGGCTGGTCACAGTTTGCTGGAAGAACAGTTTTTGAAAATAAAAACCATGAATGGTTGTGAAGAAGCTGCTGCAAGAAGAGAATGCAAACTCATTATTAAAAGCATGTGTGTTTTGTTGGGGGCGTCTTGTGCAGGTCAACTACCATGAACGAGGCTCCCATTGCGGTGGTGACTTCGCGCACTAGTGAGGTGTATGTTTGGGGTGGTGGTAAGTCCACCCCCCAGAAGCTGGATGCCATCAAAAGTGGCTGCAGTGCACGCCAGGTGTGTGCTGGTAACACTCACTTTGCTGTGGTGACAGTGGAGAAGGAGCTCTACACCTGGGTGGTAAGTGAGACAAACTGCAGGAAGCGGGTAAGAGTGGGAAAGGAGGGTTCATATCTGCTGCTGACCCTTGACAAGCCTGTTTGAATCAGATGGGCAGGAAGCTTGGAAAGGGAGAAATCTGACTGCAGTGGACACTGAGGCCATCTGATTTGGGGCTGACCCAAGTCTCTCAAGGCAAGAGTGTTTCTGGGAGACATTTCCATTGTGACAGGAAGTGTCTTGGAGACTTGCTATGCACTTGAGGTTTATAGATGGTGGTCTCGTAGGCCCAAACACTGAGTCAAGCATGTCTTCATTCCATTCCTGACTACCAGACGTGGAGTGGAGACTTAGTGATTCTCTGTTGGCTTTTGTATTTTCGAGGAGGGTTTTTCAAGATCAGAATGGGTGGGATGAGTGACCTTTTTGTAATACAGTTGTCATCTGCAAGGCAACTTGCATCTGAAACCAGAGGGATCTTATGCTAAACAACTGCTTTTTATAATGAGTGGAAATTCTGGAATAGTTTTAAGTGAATAAAAAACGTTGGCATATAATGCATTTAAAACAGTTGAATTCAATCTTCTCAGGTTTAGATGGTCTGTGACATGGAGGTGTTCTTCATCTCCAGGCTTCCATGTTTTTTTTTAATTGATTATACGGAATCTGTTAAAACAGATTAGAAGATAAGTCAGTGAGAAAGGAAGACCATCCAAATAGGAGGAGAACAACTGTAGTAATTTGTTGGATGTTCCTACAAGAATCACTGAAAACTTTTAGCTGGCTATTAATAGTTTTAGTTTTAACTCTATTTGTTTTGTTTTTCCTGTATAATTGCTATGTCAGGCCATTTCAATGACATTTGTTTCAGGTTATGCATTTCTTTGCAGCCATTAGCATTTAGAAAAGTAGTTCAAAAAGCTGAAGGATGAATTTCAGTCCTGCAGCAGGGAGCAGGTTCTGTAGCCTGGCAGATGAGAAAGGAGCAGGTTTTTCCTCACCAGCTGCTGACCTGAGACTGGATCAGTCCTTATTAGTGCATCACTGCCAGAAAGCCTTTCCTGCCATTGAGGTTGTTGCCTGCTGTATACACAGAGATAGCTGTCTCTTTCTGAGAGCAGACTGCAGTCTGGAGCAGACTTGCTCCTTGCAGTTGTCTCTTGTTTGCATGAGGTGCTGTTAACTATTGACACCATCTCTGGGATTCTGGAAGCGTAACCTCACCAGATGTTTCTGTCTTGCAGAATATGCAGGGTGGCACCAAGTTGCACGGGCAGCTGGGACATGGAGACAGAGCCTCCTACCGGCAGCCAAAGCATGTTGAGAAGCTTCAGGGAAAAGCCATTCGCCAGGTGTCCTGTGGAGATGATTTCACAGTGTGCATCACGGGTGAGAGCTGGAAGTCCTTTGGCTCTGACTGTTATGGATGCGTAGGCATTGACAAGTCCCCTCACTTTGCTGAGCTGTTGGAAGTGTTTGCCCTCACCATCACATTAGCACAGCTTTGTGCACAAAGGAGAAAGCCCCATATGTTACTCATCCCTCAGTTTTGAGGATAGTACCAACATTCGGGATAGATTATATCTCAACATTTGAGATAGATTAACATTATTACACAGAGGAAGATATTGACTCCCAAGAAGGATGGGATTTTGCTAAGGATGTGCTCCTTTTTGGTGATAAAGCTGGGTGTTGACCACAAATCCACATGTCTGTGCAGAGTCTCTGCTTTTACCAGTGCATGTGTTGCCTCCATACCTGCTCATACTAAAGACAATGAAGCCTGAAGTCAAGAATGTAGATATGTTTGAAACTCGCTTTGGACTGTGTGGGGAAAGAATCACCCAGTGATGAAAAAGAATGTGTATCTAGGATTTGCTGTTTAATTCAGAATGCTTGACATCTGGTAGCTATCTCTAGTCCCTGCTCCTACTTAAAGGATGTGTTAGATGTGGTGTTGTCTGTTAGAGAAGAATCTGACTCTCGCCATGCAAATGATTCTCAAGAAGGTAGTTTCAAGCTTATTTTGCCAGTGCTGGAAAGGCAGAGATTTGACAGAGATAAGCTCAGGTTGTCATTTTAAGGAAGGAGTGACTTAGGTAGCTGTAGAATCAATTTGTGGGTTACTGGTAAAGAAATTGTCATGTTCAACCAAGGATTTTTTGGCACTGAAGTAGCTGCAGGTTGTCGTGTAAGATCCGTCTTAACGTGAACAAGAAAGGAGTCCGTAGTCTCCTGATGACATTCTTCTGCACTAAAGAGGATGATTTCAGAAAAGAAGTTGCTCTGACCATGTCCTAAGAGGTTCATATGCAGCCTAACATGAGCCCTGTGTGCTGACCAAGCTTCCCTTATGTCCTTCAGATGAGGGCCAAGTGTATGCCTTCGGCTCAGACTATTATGGATGCATTGGTGTTGACAAGGCTTACGGCTCTGAAGTGCTTGAGCCCCTGCAGCTGGATTTCTTTCTCACCAATGCTGTGGAGCAGGTCTCATGTGGAGATAACCATGTGGCAGTGCTGACCAGGAACAGAGAAGTCTACACATGGGGCTGTGGAGAGTACGGTAGGTAGAGTCTCCCTGAACACTAAAGGCACTGGGACATGCCTGCCAGAAAGTGGTTTGGTGCAGATGTGTAATACAGGACCTGGATGAGGGCTGCCTGGTATATACCCTGGGGGCAAAAAACATTGTTTCTTTGGGAGTTTCCATATAAAAATGGGGAACTGGAGACTGAAGCCTTAGGACTTCACTCTGGAAAGCTCTAGGGTGCCACTTGGCTTCCCTGTGGGTAGGTTCTGTGAGTGGGGTTGGATTCCCTTGAGGATTGGCAGGTGATGATGGGTGTAGGGGAGTAGGGAGATTCTAGTTCAGTAGAGAGATTATTTTGGGACTATGGAGAGACAATACCAGTTCTTAGATATGGACACCTGGTGAGGCCATTTTTAACTGCAGTATTTTCATTTTTGCAGGACGCTTGGGCTTGGATTCAGAAGAAGATCACTATACCCCTCAGAAGGTAGGGCTGTGATTACTTCTCAGGACCTACAAGGGCATAAATCCAAATTAGTTGCAGTTTGGAAGTGCTATCTCTCTGAAGCTCAGGTGTTTTTTTCTGAAACATTATAGAGTTTACGAGGGTTTTAACTTTGCTTCCTCACTTCATTTTGATTCGTTTCTCTCCTGGATATTGTGGCAGTCATACTACTCACAAACCAGACAGCATCACAGCTTAGAGCTTCATTGCTCTGATTTCCATGATGGAACTGGAAATGCCAGCTTGATGTTGTAGAAATCATAGTGAGAAATACCAAATGGCTTACGTTGGGTCTCTGGAGGAAACTCACAGCACTGGAACTACTGCTAGTCTGTGAATGTAATATAATGAGTTAAAGATTAGTTGAAAGTAAAACCCTCTTGAAATACAGTGGTGAGGTAACTGAAGTATTCCAACCCACTGGGTTAGAAACAAATAAGGATGTGCCTGGAAGCCCAAGATCTGTGATCACACAGTATCACACCCACATGGCACAGGTACAAACACAGCCCGACTCACCTAACTGGGTTTGGTGTTTGTAGAGCCCATCTGGCCAGGCTGCCTATGCATCATATTTCAGGTTCCTGTGCTGGTCACTGGTGTCTGCCTTGAATATCTGCATTGTGACCAGAGTTTCCATATGCTACAGACTTTATGGTATTCTTACACAAAATAACTGTATTGGTATTGGTAGTGTCCAGACTAGCTGTTCTACCCTCATAAGTTTTCTGTGTGCCAGCTTCCATGTAATAGGTGTTGGGATTTTTATTTTCTTAGGATATATTTCTTCCACCTAGGTGGATGTTCCAAAGACCTTAAACATTGTGTCCGTTCACTGTGGCTGTGATGGAACTTTCCTGCTTACCCAGACTGGCAAAGTCTTGGCATGTGGACTCAACGAGTTCAACAAGTTGGGCCTGAATCAGTGCACGTCAGGGATAATCAATCATGATGTAAGTGTGTTTGGATCCTGCCTCCAGCTCCCAGCAATCAGTAGTGTATGGGAAAATGGAAGTCCTGTGACAAAGTGTTCATTAGCTTCATGCCAACGCTTTAATTCCAGTCAGGAATTACTGGCAATGGATACTGAGACTGTGGGAAGAGGCAATTTGTTCCTCAGTTTTCTATCTGCCCTGTGGGCTTATGTCAGATCTGAGGTAGTGAAACCGAGTGAGCTGCTCTGATGACTTATCCAGTGATATGGATTCTGGCGGTTTTTTATTGTACTTGTTTTAGGACTGTCTTTAGGTCCTAAAATCGAGACTTTAGGTCCATTAAACCTAAACTTTAGGTTTAATATTGTGATCAGACCTGAACTTGCTTGAGTAGGTCTTGGCTGATAATTGTGTGATTTTTTTCACTCTGTGCTTACCCACATCTTTTGTCAGACATACTGTGAGGTGCCATACGCCACTTCCCTTACTTTGGCCAAGCAGCTGTCCTTCTACAAGATCCGTACCATTTCTCCAGGGAAGACACATACGGCTTCTATTGATGGTGAGAGCCTTGTGCAGTAAGAACTGAATGCTGGTTGCTGAATTACATTACATCAACTTTGCACTTTCAGCCTGGCCCTTGACACTGGGGGTTTTGCTCTTGGTAGCAAGGTTTATGCCTGCTCCAGGAACTCAGGATTCCTATTTCTCAGCAGTCTTGTTTCCTGGCCAGCTGAAGCAGCAATGTCAGCCTTCCTGTTTTTTTAAAGGGGAGAAAAAAAATGTTTTGGCACGAATCATGCTCTGGGCTAACAGAGTAAACATTTATGATCAACTAGGCATTGCCCAAGCAACATTGGTCAGAGAGCTGTGAGGAGATCCAGCCCCCAGCATCAGAAAAGGGAAGCAGTGGGAGAAGGAACCAGGGAGGTGTTTCCAGGCTAAACCCATTCCTTTTTGCTGGCATTGTCCCCTTCCAGTCTGGCTGGCCACTCAGCAGAGCCATTCCTGTTCGTGGGCTGTTGCTGCCTGTGCTCTGCATGCATGGCTGCTTGCAGAGTTGGGCCCTACTGTGACTGTCTCCTCTTTCCTCCTCGCAGAGCGAGGCCGCCTGCTGACCTTCGGCTCCAACAAGTGCGGACAGCTTGGTGTTGGGGACTATAAGAAGCACCTGGGAATAAACCTGCTGGGCGGCCCCTTGGGGGGTAAGCAGGTGATCAGGGTTTCATGTGGAGATGAATTCACCATAGCTGCTACTGACGGTGAGTGGGTCTTTGCCAAGTTGCGATGGGTTACTTCAAACTTAATCTGCAGAATGGTTAACTGGTTCCTACTGATCATTCCTTTTACCAGCCCCGCAGTGCAGCACTGAAATAAAGAAATCCTAGACTGGGGCTGTCTTGCCCTGTTAATCGCCTCCGTGCAGCCCCAAGTATTTGCTGTCCCGAAGCCTGCAGAGTACTAACTCAGTAGCTGCCTGTTAGGTTTGTTATTGGTTTGTTCTCCTACTGTCAAAATGGAGCTGGTGGATTAGATACTTTGGGATTGCAGTTACAGCAGAAAGACTGATTCTTACAGCAATTACAGGCTGAGAATGAGGGAGGGAATTGAGCCCCAGAATTTCTCTCTCCTCAGACAACCATATCTTTGCTTGGGGTAATGGCGGGAATGGGCGTCTGGCAATGACATCGACTGAGAGAGCTCATGGCTCAGATATTTGTACCTCGTGGCCTCGGCCAATATTTGGATCATTGCATCATGTTCCAGACCTGTCATGCCGTGGCTGGCATACCATCATCATTGTTGGTAAGTGTAAATTTAGGATGTAGTTTTGGGATCTTGTTTATGATGATATATTCTCTTGCCAGGAGAGTATAAATCTTGCCTGAGAACAGACCAGATTTCTGGGGAAAATGTGGCAAGCTATTCTGAGCCATGAAACACTGGCTTTGTAGGAGTTATCTTGCTTTCTGTGTGGCACTCTAACTGAAAGCATGCTTCTCTCCTTGCAGAAAAGGTGTTGAACTCCAAAACAATACGATCCAACAGCAGTGGTCTGTCCATTGGTACTGGTAAGTAACCTGCCCTGGGGAGCTGTAGTTTAAGTCCACTCACTGGTTAGTTTGAATGGATGAAGTTTGGTCCTGCAGCACGGTTTCTCTATGTTTGAAAGGCCTCACGGAAGAGCTCAAAGGCAAGAAATCTAGTTGGTTCCATGCGTGGGAAGGGATGGCCCAAACCTGAAGAAGCAACAACTGAAACAGAGGAGAAACAACATGGGTGCAGAGAGGCCCTTGTAGTTGAGGCACTTCAATTTGACAAGGAAAAGCTGAGAGGAATTCACTGAAGGGAGCTGATATGGGAAGGGGCTCTACAGAGATGGAGTCTAGTTTCTTGGACCTGTGGGAGACCTGGGGCCAAGAAACTGCAAAAGACTGCTGCATACAAGCCCTTATGGAGAGGCCTGTAGGGAGTGTTAGGAGCTAAACTGCTGAGGGAGATAATGCTGGCATGTGCTCTCACCGTGACCATACAGTACAAATTTATGCATCTTCTCTGCTCCATCTGGGGTTTGGCAACAGGAATAGCACAGGTGGGGAAAAGTATAAAGTTTTCACTTTTGTTTGCTAGTGGCTCAGAGCTGCACAACTGGGGGAGGAGAGGAAGAGGATAATGAACAGGAAGCAGAAACCCCCAATCCCAGTGGAGGCTTTCGGGGAACCATGGAAGCAGATCGTGAGTTGGGGGGCTGGATCAGCACTACAGAAGCTAAGGGAGGCAACAGTGCTGAGAGCAGCTCCTGCCCTGGCTGGCTGCGGCAGGTAATGTGGTTTCTCAGGAATGCCTTTAAATGGGGATCCAGGCTGGGAAAACTGGGTGGCCCCTTCCACCTTTGAGGGGTGCTCTGGTAGGTTCTTAGAGCCGTGTTGCACTGGGCCCTTAAGGCCTCGCTGCCTGTTTAACCACAAGAGGGTGTTGGTGCATTGATTTAGAAGATGAAATGACCTACAGGAAGTTGGCAAGCCTGACAGAGCTGCTTTTGTGTATCCAGGAGCTGGAGAATGCTGAATTCATCCCCATGCCTGACAGCCCCTTTCCTCTGAGCATGGCATCTTCAGAGCCTGAGAAGGAGACTCTTCCTTACCAGAAACTTCAAGGACTCAAAGTGGCCTCTGAGGAACCTGTTGATTTAAACAAGCCCAAAACAGACCCCTGGGTAATGTGATCAAAGTGAATGTCTGGGTAAAAGCTCTTGGGGACCATAAATGGCAATGTTTGAATTATGGGGAGAGCTGAGAAGAGACTGTTGGATTGGCTTAATTCATCTGGATGAGGAAAAGAGGGCTGGTGATCATCAGAGATGATGCTGCAAGGAGAAAAACTCCCAAGGCTCGAGAACACAAAGCTGATTCTTGGTCAGATTTGAAGTAATAAGATCAGTTCTGTGGGAAAATGTGTATAATGCAATTGGAAAAAAAAAAGAGAAGCCAAGGGCTCGGAAGCCTAGCAGAAAACAAAAATTTAGAAAGCAGAATTTGTTGTGAGATAGGAAGAAGAATTGATATAGAAAATCAGTGAGAAATTACAACCTGTGAGACTACCTAACTCTAGGAGTTTTCTGTCCCAAGAGGAGGCACAGATCCTATGCTTAGGGAAATGGGGGTAAACGGGATGGATTTTGCTGATAGGAGGACAGGAACAACCTTCCCAGGAAAAGGAGGAAGCTAGTGCCTTTGTACAGAAAACAGAAGGAGAAGTAGCTTGTTGACCCTACCTGCTAGAAGTTTGTCAAGTCGGGGAACAAGCTGGGATAACACTCTGGGCATGTTTATTTCTTGTGGCATATACAACTCCTGGCCTTGCACTCAAACCTGGCCTGACTTCCTTCCATGTCCGTAGCCTACTTGCCTGAGTCCAACCTTACCGTGTGGTGAAGGGAAGGATGCATCTCCTGGTGCAGGCTGCATGTGCAGTGCTCTGCAAGTGGAGGTGACGCACCTCCGAGGCCTGGTTTTACAGTGTCTGGATGATCAGAAGAAGCTGCAGCAGGAAACCATTCGTCTGAGTGCCCAACTCCAGCGGTTCTGCAAGAGGATGGAGGAAATGCAGCAGGTGAGAATCCATCATCTGGGTGCACATCCGTGCTCAGGGCTCACCATACTCCTGCAGATTGTGGAGGCTGTGCAGAAGGAAGCAGCTCTTAACAGCCATCTCTATCAGAGCAGAATTTGTTGGAACTAAGATACTTGTTTCTTGTATAAGCTGCTGATGCAGGCTCTGACAGTAGCAAGACAGGAATGAAGCCAAGAAGAGTTTCCTCTGAGGACAGCCCACTCTTTGAGGGATATGGGATTTACCTTTATTTCTCCTGATGACAAGGGATGGGCAGTCAGATGTTGCGAAGAGTCACAAATGGCTGTGGAGAATACAAACTGGGCCTTGTGCAGCCTCTAGCTTTTCTGCAGCTAGTCCTGGTGCTGTTCGGGTAACTGCTACATGTTTTGACAGGTGAAGGTTCATTCCAAAGGAACACAGACAACCAAAGAAGAGATGGAAGTGGATCCGAAACCTGACGTGGATTCAGATTCCTGGTGTCTCCTGGGAACGGACTCGTGCCGCTCCAACCTCTAGTCTCCTGAGCCCACTGGGATCCATCTAACTTCACAGCACACTAACCGAATGCAGAGAGCGGCTTTTCTGGCGTCAGGTCACTCGCAGACAGGGAGTGAGGCCGAAGGCTCCAGAGCAGCACCCATGTACGTTTGATATGAACTAGGAGTGAGTTTTGAGAGGGGGAGGGCCCTTGAGCTCTAGGCCAGCTCAGTGGTTGAAGCAGCAGCAGCTCCTCTTTGTACCTTATCTGTCAATTCTGCACATGAAGCAGAATGGCCCCATTATGGCGATGGCTCCAGTAGCAGCTTGTGGCCCTTTCATTGTTTCACTGTTTCCCGGAGCTGCCTTTGGGACCCCAGTATTCATTACTGCATCTCTAGATGAGAGGAGGAAACATGTTTTGTACTGAAGCTGGCTGAACCCTAAGACTCGCCACCTTCATTTCAGAGGGGTGAAGGACTAGGATTCTCTCCTTACCACATGGTAAGGCCCCACCAGTGAGGCTGCTTCCCTCTGCTCAGGCACAGAGGGACCAGCGAATGTATCATTCTGGAGGCAGTGGAGATCTTCCTCTTAGGGAGGTAATAGCAGACAGCATGTCCCTGGCCTCGAGGCATAGCTTCTGGCCATATGGCTGTGTCCACTGCTCTGTATAGACAGAGTTCGAAGGCTTTATTCTGGGTGCCGAGGGCTTTCCAACTTCCAGGCAATGCACCGAGATGAGTGAATCAGGTGTTTCATGTAGCAGTAGTGGGGACTGTCTGAGATTGGTTTTCTGAGTTCTCGATTTCAGACCACCTGCTTCCCAACCAGATGCCAAGCATCTGGGCCTCAGACTGTTACCCATTTCTTGCTCCAGCTGTTCAACTTGGTTTGGGTGCCAGTGTTTCTGGTTTCTTGGCATAAGCCTGTAGCTGCTCCCTGCTTGGCTTCTCTTCTGCTCAGTTCCTGTGCCTACACTCTGTGTGGGTGTGGGAAAAATCCGTGTTTTTCCACTCAGTGTTCTGATGAAGCTGGAATGCCATTTCCTACCCAGAATAGGTCACTACTGCTGTGGTCACAGGATGTAGCCTTCCCCAAAGACTATGAATGATCAAATCTCAATCTGGAATTCACCTTCTTTCAAGAAGTGAGAAGCTTTCCCAAGAAAATTGGAGATGGGAAGAGGCATGGTCTGATGCTCAAGATTTACTCATTTTCTGTTAGAGAATGAGGTTAATTTTATTCCCCTTAAATTTATTACCAAACTGACTTTGAAGGAAAGCTTATGGGATTGGTAGGATCCCTGGGAGCAGCTAGCCTCCCCTGCCTTATGTGGCGCCTCCAAGGAGTCCTAAGTTCTCTCACCTTTGCTGAGAGTGGGGTTGTGATTTCATCAGGCTTAAATGATCCCCATCGATGGCATGTTACTAGAATGGCCTTAGGTCTACTGGAGGTGGATATCGTATCACCTCTGACAGACTTCCTTTGAGAGACTCTTCTGGAGAATCCAGCATTCCCCATTTGTCTCTAGAGGTGGATGCCAAACCAAATGCTCATAATGTAATGCTCCTTAAATACTTCTTTGGTGCCTATTGCTAGTATCTGGGAGCTGAATCAAGTGCTGTCTTCCCAATGCAGTGTCCAGGGCAAGGATCGTTCCAGTGTGCCTGTCCATTGCTACCAAAAGCAGGGCAGGAGGAGAGCCCTCCTGGGAGGTGGTGAGAATCAGGTGCCCTGCTACAGCCAGGCTTGTTTGCCCTTGTGACTCTGCTCTCCTTTCCCCCACATGCGTTGGAGCCAGTTCTCAGGTCAGGGTCCCAGCTTGAGGGTTGTTGGTCACATGTAACAGTGCCTTTGAGGACTGAAAAGTTGAGCCTGAGCCATGTCCAATAAGCAAGCACCAAGCTGATGAGAGTCGCTCTCCTGCAGTGCACTGCTATCCTCATTTCTCAATGCTCTGCAGTTGGGAAGCTAGGTGCACAGACTGGATTCCCCTTGGATCGAGTGGAGGATTAGGGTTCCCGACGGAGGATGCCCTGTGCTCCACAATCTCATATGTGCCTTAGAGGATTCACGCTATCCAGGTTGTGCCTGTTACAGACCACGGATTTCACACCAGCCAGCTATGCAACAAAAAAAGCAGTTTAAAGGTAGCACCTTTGTCTTGGGCTGAAAACAGAAAGGCAGGCAGGCAGAAGTGCCTTCGAGCAGTTTCAAACCCTTTTTACTTCTCCCCTTCTTGCAGTGCTAGCTCCATATGTGTTGGTCTCCTGCTAGTGTTGCTACTGAGTTGTTGTAGTGGAACACAACTTATGCCTGCTCTGACACTCTGACTGAAAACTAGTTTGTCGTTGTCTTTCTTTGAAAGGTTAAAGGGTGGAGTGGTTTGGAATTTCTGTTTAAATAAATGTTTAAACTCAAACTCCTGTGTTTGAACTCTTTTTCGTGTCTTTTTGTTTCTAAGAGAGGAAAGGGAAATATGCCTACAGTCATCTGGTTTTGTGGCATTCTGGTTTTGATTATTTTCTTTTGCTTATAGAAAGAGGGTGAAAGGGCTTTTAGGTTCTTTGCTCTGGTTAAAAACAAGTCAGTTTCTCTATCCCTTCCTTAAGAGCAACCAACAACAACCAAACAAAAACCCTCCTAATGACGTCAGGAGCTTTTTTGTGTGTGTGTGTGTGTGTGTGTGTGTGTGTTTATTTCTGCAGTTTGAGTGCCAAGTGGGGAAATGAGTAATGGGAAGAGAGGCTTAAAGGGAAGAAGTACCTGTTTCTCTCAGATGATCTTCACTGACTATTAAGGCCTATAGAAGGGAGAACTTGCCTGACACCTGCTCAGCCAACTGTTCCTGCACACTGTACTTAAAGCCTGCCACTTTTATCAGAAGTTTTATTAAATTGTGAAATATCTTGACAGGCAGAGCAGAGTTAAAGACTAGAGATTCACTAGAGATTTGGATGCTGAAAATGCAGCATGTCTTTGAGAGGGGGATTGTACTGCAGGAGCAAAAGACAAGCTGAGCTGGTATGAATAACACAGCTTGAGTAGCATAAGGGTAACTAACCGTGATAGTAAAGTAGCACCCTAAATCTCTGTGCTGAGCCTGATACGTTGTCTAACATGTTGCTAAGTTTTAAACCAGCTATCAGAAACTTTCTGGATACTGAAACAATGGCAAAGAGGGGTGAATTACCCATATTAGCTCCAAAACAGGTAACAAATGAAGCCTGGTGGTTTAATTTTGATAACTTTTGTTTAATCTACAGTTTCAATCTTTTCAATCTCAGTGTTAGCCATTTGCCTGTCAGTCATGAGGTATCCCCAACATGTGGGTTTACTTTACAGCATTAAATGCTTTTCTGTGTGTATCTACTTGTCACCATTTACACTGCTGACCTTTAGGGTCCATTAAATACTGTCAATAAAACATAGTGCAAGGGAAACAGAGTTAATATTAGAAGACAGGCATCGGTGCTGAATTTTTAAACTAGTGTGTTCAAATCACTTTCATGAATTCAAGAGGCTGGCATAAAGGTTTCAGTTTACCCCTTTCCAACCTCGTCACTTCTTGCTATCCTGTTTTTCAAAACCCTGAAGTTAAAGCATTGGTCTTGCTTCTCCAATCAGTTTGAATACAGTCAATTATTTTCCCTTCTTTTGAGTCTGCTTTTTCTCTCAGGTTGGTTGGCACAGTGCAGCAATGATCCTTTCTGGGACCTTCATGCTTTTCCAGGGTGTGCAAGGGATTGAGATTTCTGCTCACATATCTATAGGACAGAAGCTCTCGAACATCTTTCAGGAGTCAGGTTCATTCATTGAAGGCTGGAGTATTTCTTCATATTCAGCTTCTGATTATTCCAGCTTAATTTAGTTGCTTTAGATCTTTCCCTAGGTCCCCATGAGCTGCTGCTATTGCTACTGGAGGACTTACAAAAGAAGCTGCTGGCATTTTTTTATTCCTTGTTCGCTTCTTGTTGCAACTTTCTCATACAAAGTAGTCATTCTTACTGTGAGAACACAGACCACTCTGTGACAAAATAATTTTTACACAAGAGAACTGGTTTAATATATTTAATAATCAGAATCTAGAAAAATAACATCTCAAGAAGAGAACAAAAGAAGGGATATGTTTTTGTCATAATTCCCTAGCATTGCAGCAAGATGAATATAAACAGATGACTTAAGGAAGAGTGCAAGCTTTGTTTTTATGTTGCCTCAAGGGCCTGGCTGATTCAGAGTATCCCTGTTGTATTATGCACATGAATTGACATAAGGATTCAAACAGTAAGTGCCTGCTATTGCTAGCTTTTCTAACCCCTGGCATTTCTGATCCTGAGCTTCTTGTGCTGAGGAAAGGGGCATCTTTTGTGGGGCAACCTAGGGTACACGTCAAAGTATACAAGTTCGTTATTCAGCTTATTCGTCCTGAGCTGTTCACTTGCTGTACATAGAAGCTTGCAGCCAGTGTTGACACTACATAAAACACAAATGTGTATAGCTGAGAATCTGGCAAAAACCAGATTCAGATGAACCTGTCACAGCAGCAGGTCCAGCTGGGCACTGCCTCATCAGCGCCTCCTCTGTGGTGGAGGTGGGGGCCTATTCCTTATGTTTTTGCATTTGGGAATATGTCTCTCAGCTACTCGGGGAGCAAACTTGCGTCCACAGTACGTGCAGGCAACATAGTCTGGATTTTCAGCGGGAGGCAATGGGGGCAGGTCAGACACCTTCCTCCCCTTAGTGAGGGTTTGCTGCAGCTGGCGAGCCTGCGACATGATGTGGATGAGAGCCTCGTGCTTCTGTTTCCAGTTGTTCTTTCTGGGTGGTGTTTTACTCTGTGGAAGGGAAAGGCAGTCAGGGCAACTGGGATCACCATGAGCCTCCATTCTCAAACTTACACTCAGAGCCCAACCCATGTCACCTGTCCCTATGCATTCCCTGTTGACAAAACCCAGCCTGAGAAGCTGAGTGGCATAAAGGGAATCAGAAAGACCAGCACAAAAGAGGATGTAAAGGAAATACTAATGGAAACATCAGTATTTAGAAAGAGCTTGAGAATAACCAGAAAAGCAAGCAGTAGGGCCAAGGAACTACAAAGGGTTGCTACATCTGCTTTGCAGGAACAGAGCTGCGTGTTTCCACTGCCTTCATTTTAACAGACTGTTATTATCTGGATTTTTAGTCAGTTCCCTGCAGCCCCTGATGTCACAGAGCTTTACTGCAGCAGAACCAGTCTGCATCCTAGTTACAGTAAGGAAGTGAGCTTTTTCCAGAAGTACACCCTTGACACATTATAAAGCCAAGTCAGGACTCCTGCCTCCATCTATGAGATTTTAAAAGGATCTATTTATCCATCTGGCAAGAACCTTTCTGAGGCAATAGCTGTACTGTATCCCTTAGCCCCATGTACATGGGAAGGTGTTTGCATCTCAGATGTTGAAGGAATGTGAACAGTAGATGTGGATCCAGGGAGGCAAAGGGACTGCACATTACCTGAGGACTCCTTGAGCTCTTGCACTGCTGATACTGTTCCAGTTCTGTTCCCCTAGCTCTGGCCTTTCTGGAGTCAAACACTTTCCTCTTGGAGTCTTGGTTCTTGCCACAGATACTCATGTGTTTCTCAAGCCTTGTGCAGAGAAACTTACGTTTGCAGAAGCTGCATTGTCCAAACCCCTCCTGCTCCGCAGCACTGGTGGCCTGCATGTACAGCATCTCTGCAGATGGGTGGTCATCAGAATCTTGGTCTGAGAGGGCAGAGAGAGAAAGGCTATGTTTTGGGGCCAGTTTTGTATGAGAAGCTAAATGCTCCATGGGTATGTCATCTCGTATTTCGCTGTTGTTTGTTTTGTTGTATTTTGCAGCCACCAGCCACTCCTTGAGTTTCCCTACAGCCAGCTCTTGGGGGTGGAGAGTGGTGCCAGGCTTGGGGATAGTGTCCTCTGCAGACTGTGCCCCACTGAAGATCCCAACACCTGGCCTGTCTGCAGCTCTGAAAATTTTCTCTTCAGGGTGCCTTGTGGCCTTTTGCTCATGGGTCCTCTCCACTTCGCTTTCTCTTCTCTCCTCTACCTTGATAAGCTCCTCTCTTTGAATCCTCCTAAGTGTCTCCTCTGTCCTCTTTAGCTTCTCTCCAAGAAGGGCCTTTTTCTTTTGAATTGCCTCTTCTAGGTTCCTTCTATCTGCCTCCAGCTTTAGGATGTACGCCCGCTCTCTCCTGTATAGATGGGGAGCTGATGGTTCAGGCTTTCCTGTCCAAGGGCAGAGCACTGCAGCTAACTGAGACCTCCCTGCTGGAACCATGCCTTTGCTTATTGAGCTTGATCTACTATTTGGAGCTTCCTGCACATATGGGGAACTTCCAGTGTTGAGCAGTGGAGCTCTTGCCCTCTTCTGGTGAGAAATTGGTTGCAGGGGATAGGCACGGTCCACTCCTTCTTTATGTCTGCCTAATCTGCCTAATGATTTAGCTGACAGAGTATAGGCCTGGCTGATGAAATACTTGCTCTCTAGTCCACCTGACCAGAAGCCTCCATGCCTGGGCCTGTCCTGAGTGCTTCCTGCAGACATAGAATAGGAATATCTTTGGTTCTTTTGTGCATAGAGATCTTTTAAACTTTCCTCTTTGTCAAGTATGAATCCATGCTGAAAGTTGTTCTTCTGGTGTTTCAGCTGGGAACCAGGAGAAAACTTAGTAGCTGCCACCACAGGAGCCACCGGTGGGAAAAAAGCCATTCAGTGCCTGAGAAAGAGCCTGAGGTTAGAAGCAAAGCCATTACAGACAATTTAATCCAAAACTGGACAAATCTTCTCCTAACATTTTCTTCATGGAGGCTGTAGACAAAGGTTATCATAAGTATTACTAAAGGTTTTGTAACTTTGCTGCTTTCTATAAATCTTTACATTCCTTCTATCTAGGGAGCTCCCATGCTGCCTCTTCTAGTCCTAACCGTTTATACACCCAGAAATAAGATATACTTTTATTTCTCTTTCTGTCTGAGGCCTGCCTTATGGTAGCAGCAAAAATATGCTGCAACGACAGAGGAATTGTTATACTCCCCAGGAGGTTTCTTATAACGTGTCCCTTCAGTTCTGGCAGTGTGATCCATCACTGTGTCACACTGATCTGACATGCAGAAGTCCAACCAAGCTCGGCACAGTCTTCCTGTGGCTCGTTCTACCACATCCCCCAGGTGTGTCGGGTGCTCACGCCGCGGGGCGAGCGGGGTTACCTGCGGGGCTGCGCCCGACGCTCCGCCGGCCTCCCTCCTCGGCAAGCGGCGTCGCCACACGCTGCGCCTATGGCCCGAGAGACCCGAGTCCTCCTACCGCTGTCGCTGCTGCTGCCCGCGGCTCCCGGGGCCCCGGCGCGGAGCTGCGCCCGCCGCGCCGTCCCGCGCGCTGCT
>WAAE01025733.1:4321-26021 GCA_013400495.1 Nicator chloris
CTCCCCCCTCCCCCTTTTTTTCCCCTTCTTCCCTTTTTTTTTTTTTTTTTTTTTTTAATGCACTATACTGTGCTAATTTTATTCTTTCATAAGCTTTCTTTTAAACACCTTTTTAGTCTCTCTGGGTCTCTGGAATTCTCCTAGCCCACCCCTCAGTATCCTCCTGAGACCCAGAGCTGGTGTGACACGCAGTGATGTGAAAGCAGCTAAAAGAGCAGTGCCTTGCTCTTGTCAGGTGACTGCTCTGGACTCTGCCCAAACCCTGTGCACAAAGTACCAGATCCCCACATAAACTCCAGAAGGACTAAAAAGGGTAAGTGAAGTTAAACCCAATTTTGAAATACGTTGTCCCTGTGAACTTGGTTCCCTGCTGTCTTGGAACAAGAAGGCAGGAGGCAGGCCCAGGGTGGCTCATGGCATTTTCTGAGTCACCCTTTGCACTCCTCGCTGTCCTGCTGCCAGCTGATTTTAGCCCTGTGCACTGTGTGAGCACAGTGAGGGCTCCTCACAAGTGCTCAACTGTATAAATCAATCATAAATGATAAATTGGTAATGTGTGATGGTACAAATCCATGTGGTGTTCAATCTTGGTGTAACTAATGGGGTAAATACATGTGAGTTCTCCAGGAGTCTCCCACTGCCCTGCCAACAGCATGTGATTAATTCTCTGCTGAGAAGCTATAATGATTTCTGAGTTAGCACACGAAGATATATTCCTAGACTGGATATTATACAGACATTGTCTCACTCTGCTTTACCCAAATGCACAACTTTTTCAGCTATATCTCCATAGCCAGAAATGTGACTTCAATATATCATACAAGCATCACCTGCAATTAAAATGAAAATGATGGCAAAATTGACACAAGATAGTTTTTTCATTTTCTGAGAAGCAATAAGTTGTCATTTCTGGTTTTCTTCTGGTGCAAACCCAATCCAAACCAGTGATAAAATAGTCATTAGTAGTCTACATATAATTATAATTGAGTATTTGTATAGTTATTATTTGATTGCTACAGAAGGGGGAGGCTTTCTTGAAGAAATGTGTGTGATCCTACAGCTGATGGGGCTTTCCACACCTCATCTAACTTAGGAATGCATTTTAGGACAAGGGGGAGCGGTTTTAAACTGCCAGAGGACAGAGTTAGATTGATATTGAGAAGAAATCCTCCCCTGTGAGGGTGGTGAGCCCTGGCACAGGGTGCCCAGAGAAGCTGTGGCTGCCCCTGGATCCCTGGAAGTGTCCAAGGCCAGGTTGGACAGGGCTTGGAGCACCCTGGGCTGGTGAAAGATGTCTCTCCACAGGGAACTGGGTGATCTTCAAGATCCTTTCCTTCCAAGCCAACCCTTCACAAAATTATTCACAAAAGAGTAAAGTCATTTAACTTGGTTCATTCCAACTGCAGATATGAGCAAGGAAGTTATTCACCCCGTGGCTGACCATCAGCAAAGGGGTTTGTTGCAGTGGGTTTATTTCCTCCTGACAAAGACTGGATATTCCTCATCTTTGCAGGGTTTTTGAATCTTGTTGAATTCCTGCCTACAGTCCCAGGGCCCTGTCCCTCCTTTTACCTCCCCTGCAGAGACTGATCCAGGAGGTAGCCAGGGAGGATGCCCAACACCCAGAACTTTGGCCACAACCTGGGCTCTGCTCCAGCAGCAATGGTCACATGAGGAAAATGTGAGTAAAGATTAAAAAAAAAAATAAATAATATCTAGTTTCCTCCTCACCTTTAGGGACAAACCAGACATCACAGATGAATGCTGCAGCCAGCCAGATATGAAAAGGATATGGTGAGAGCAACCCTCATCACTTATCCTCTGAGCACTGATGCTTTCCAAGCAATTACAGCTCACATCCTTCCTCAGCCAGACATGTGCCCTAACCACTAGACAGAGTCATGAGTCTTCTCACTCCTTCCCTGTAGCCTGATGAATCTTTCATTCTTTCATTAAAACTGGAGCAGCTTCAGCAAGAACACTTGTCACGGCCTCCCATTTTGGTGACTAAACTTATTTCCATTAATCTGCTGCTAGCAGCTCTTTACTGCTCGTGGCTTTGCTCACTTGAAGAAGTTTTTGCTGACATGATTGTGTTGGCTCTTCACTTGCCAGTCTGTCCTTGGGTACTGGCATCTGATCTGTTGACCAATTTCATCAAGCTTGAAAGAAGGATAGAAGTTTTGCAGAGAATTGAGTACTGAAAAGCAATGTAAGGATGGACAGGTGGATAGAGAGGGAAAGATGAATCAGTTTGGCAAAAAGGAGGCAGAGCTCAAGAGTCAGCCTTTCCACTTAGCACTGGGATTGTTTCATGTTGCAACCAGGCTGCAGCTGTGCCTTGGCTGCCCCTTGTGCAGTGTGACACTCATTGGTGGGAGTAGTAACACAGTGAATTTCAAATTCCAGCAGTTCAGGCTCTGCTCCTGATTAAAGTAACTCTTTTCCTTCAGAATTGCATGCCTCAGGAAGTTAAATGAGATAATATTGTTGGTTCTTGTTTGTCTGCTACTTCTGTCCTGTTCTTACAATGTCTATATAAAGTCATGGTAATTTAACTTTTTTAAGATTACTGATAACAATGGTGATTAAGTGAATGTTATTATCACTCTGGCCTGTTCATGGAAAAGAAAAATCCCACTTGGATTCTCAGCTCTTGGTTTACCAGTGCTTTCCTACTCCTTAAAAAAACCCTAAAAATTATTAGAAAGGACATTGAGAACTTGGAAAATTATGTATTTATTGTAGAAAGTACCCTAAGCAATATTTGGGAAAAAAAATATTGAAGGTTCACATTTGATACCTGGAGTTGAATTAAAAAGAGACAAAGGAAGCATGCAGGTAGGAAAGCAAACACTGTTTTGAAAAAAAAACTGTTCAAATACCTGATCTTGGGAGGAAATGTTGATAATCTCTGTCCAAATTTTGGTCATGATTTGCTAAATCTCTTAAAATGTATAGTGATTTACTTTTCTCTTCTCTGTTTGTACCACCCCTAAGCACCTGGGATTTGACATCTCATTTTCTCCCATGTCAATGACCAACACATTGGAGTCTTCATTTCAATACATTTAATTTTCATTTACTCCTTCAGATATGCTATATGGTGAAAACTACCCAGTTTCTTGACTATCAAGTACCAGAGCTATGTTGCTTTTCTGATTCTTAAATTATCCTAAATACATCTGTACCCTGCTCCAAAATAAATTAATTTACACAGTAACCAAATTTGGAATGGGAGAAGCAATCAGTCAATTCAAAGTTGAGTTTATTTATAACTTGTTGGTTCAGTCCCTTGGAAGGAGATGAAGGCTGGTCTGGCTCTCTCTGACTCTCAGTGATGCTGTGCTGTGTGTTAAAGCACTGATTGAACAGGTCAGTACTAAAACTGATCTACTTTGAGATGTGAAAAACTCAGGTGATCACAAAAGAAAAACTGTGGTGTTGCTTCAAAGGAAAATTCCCTCTTAGTGAAAGCCAAAAGGTTGGTTGGGATCCTCAGCAGCTGAAACAAAGGATAAGTACAGCTGAGGAACACCAGAATTCTCCTTTGGGAGTACAATCCTACAGCTGTTCTTTGCATTCATTGATTTTTATAGAATATAAGATCCACACGTATTCTAACCCTGTCATTTAGTGATGTGACAATCAACCTTGTCTTTAATTAGGAAGTAAAAAACCTGCTATGAATATATATAACTCTAGTAGGAGCCTTCATTTTGAAACTGAAAGGAAGTGGCTGTTCTTGACATTTCTCATGAACTTTGTCTCTTACATTTCCACAGTCATGGTCTCCACACCGAGCCATCAACCTCCATATCATCTCAACCCAGAAAATGAAACAAAACCAAAATATTTTAAGAGATCAGGAAGTAATCAAGAAGAGAACTTGTTTAATCCAATGTACCCTAGAATTGTCAGCAGCTAAAGGAAAATGTAATTTCTAGATAAAACAGAAGCTTTACAGTTTTTTACAATTCAGGACAGTTTCTGACCCCTTCTCATGCTGGTGTGAATATTCAGCACAATAGGTGTGTTCATTTTCTTCCTTAGAGGAATGTATTACTCAGTATGAGGATATTTTCCTAATATTCCAAACTCTGGCAGATATCAAGTGAAAGAAGGCAATACACTACATTAATGAAAGAACAGGTAACTACATTTTGAGAAGAGTAAAACTGAGTCTACACAAATTAAATAGAATATACTGCTATCAAAAAAAAAGAAGTAGGTGTTTCTTGAACTGCCAATTCTGTGTAAGTAAGAAAAAAAATATTATTAGGATTGTTCTGTTAGCTCACAGATAGTGGACTGCATTTTCTTTTTCATTTTTAAGGTTTTTTAAAATCTATTTTTGTTTTTGGAACAGTGCTTCAAATTTCATTATATGCCCAATTAATTCTTACGTCTTCAACTAGTTTTTCACTGAATTTTCTGTGACTTCCACCAGCTGCAAAAAATGTCAAACTAGACTGTAACATTGTCTCTTTTTCACCATTCCAAGGGGTTATTTAAGTGCAGTTGTAAATGTGCTGGTTTANAGCATCATAAAGTCATCCTAGGACAGTAAACTTTAATGGAGGGCCAGGGAAGCATGAATGCCCTGCTGGAAAGGAAATCCATCCATCTACACCAGGAGGAAACCCACAGAAATAAAATACCTTGAGCAACCTGGTCCAGTGAAAGGTGTCCTTTCCCATGACAGGATGGTTGGAATTAGATGATCTTTGAGGTCCCTTCCAACCCAAACTATTGTTCCTTGATTCTATGATTATTTGGGAAGAAATAAACTATTGTTCTTTCCCAAGCTATTTTTTTCAGAGATCCTTGGACCCCAGAGCTGAAAATGGCAGATTTTGGAAATGCACATCTTGCATAAGGAGAAAGAAAACAGGAAACCATGAAAAGCAAAATCAAAGCTCGACCCATTCCATTTTTTATGGAACAGAAGGGAGCTGCTGAATGGAGTCTAGTTCATTGTGGGCATGAAATAACTAACTAAATGCCTGATGTATTCAATTTGCTCTGTTCTGTCACAGAGGGAAAGCAGAAGGTTCTGAGCAGGGAGGCTCCAAGCCCTCTCTGGCAGCACTGAGGGCAGCTGCTGGAGAAGTTACACCTCCTGCTGTGCCCTCTGGCTTTGGTTCCTTGGGCACTTCACATCAGCTGCTGCTGCTGCCACTTAATGATGAGAGCATCATAATTAGCTCATCTCTTTGGGGGAGGAGGAGACTTGCACAGGTTTCTTATTCAGAGAGTGGAGCAGCAAGGTGGAGGAAGGATGCTGAGCCATGGAATGAGAAGATAATTACAATTTCATAGAGCAAATGGGTGACAACAGTAAGGGAAGAAGCAAAAGAAAGCCTGTCAGGAAATGCTGGGAAATAGGAAGAAATATCATGGTTTTTTTCCTGTAAAACCAATTAAACCATGTCATAGGGGGCAACCTGAAGGGGATCTAACACTCAGGGGTAAAGATATCTTCCAATAAGTGTCTAAATATTAAGAAAAGATACAAAGGCAGATACATCAGAGAAAAGCAACACTCAAAAATATTAGCAAGGCCACGGAAACGTAGGTCTGATTTTTATATTAGACTAATAGGCTAAATTCCCAAATTGGATACTTTGCTAACACACCTTTAAAAGAACAGAACTAAAAGTCATGTGTTTAACTAAGACACAGTGGAAAAGAGTTTTAAAAGATTTTGTAGACAAAAGTTATTTCTCACACCCCAGAGGTCTTGTCTAATACATCAGTAGCCAAAAACCCCTAACCAACCACAAACTCTCTCACAAACAAACAATCAAACAAAATTCAAAATCTTTTGTGGTTTCTAAAGCACAGCTGGAATTTAAAAAAACAGCTACTTACTCGAGGGCATAAAAAAAAGAAAGCATAAGGAATAGGAGAGATGGAATGACAACTCTTTCAAGATCAGAGAAAAAAAGCCCAGTTTTCACAGTTGTCACTAAAGGAATCTGTGCAAGACTTGTGTTCTTTGAAATATTCATAAGCTGTCCAAAAAAGGGAACAAGTAGAGAAGTGACAAAATTTGCAGACGACAGAAAATGATTCAGGACATTTTTAACTGGAAGACAGGCAAGAAATTGCAGCAGGTTTTCCTGATGCTGGGTGATAAAGCGCTGATGGAAGACAGTTCTTGTTAAATGCAGAGGAGTAAACACAGGACAGAAATAGCCACTGTACATAGAGGCAACTGCTAAATTAACTTTTGCCAGTCTGAAAAGGATCAAAGAGTCACTGTTTCTGGTCTCTTCAGAAATCCTGCTCAGAAGTAGAGAGCTTTCATGAAGGTAAATAGAGAATTGCTGTTAAAAAAGGTAGAGAATAAAACACAAAATTGTTCAGGGAAAAAAATTAAGAGAAATGCTTAAGTTTGCACCCTTTAGAAATTCTTTTCTTGACTTGGAAAATGAGATGGAATCAAAAAAGTATGTAAGAGGAAAGTAATGAAAAGACTTCTCTATACGGTATTTTGAGCAATTTTGCAAATTTAAGCAAGTATTTTGAGACTTTTCAGATGAGAAAAGTGATGGAGAGTATGGCAGAGACCAAGAAATCTTGAGCTGCATGGAGAAAGAGAATGAGGAATGGTCAGGAGAAAATTCTCGCATTATTCACCTTTTAAAACAGAAAAAAAAAGAGTAAGCTGCACTGAAACTGATAGAAATAATCTGATTTTTCACCCGGTAAATGATTAGACAGTGGAATTCAATGGAGTTTTCAGAAGGTCAGAAACGAAATAGGTTCAAGATCAGACACATTTGTGGGAGAGAGCTCTTGTGGCAGCTGCTGTGAATCCACCCTGCAGCAGAGGTTGCAAAGGATGAGAGAAGGTGGGAAGGCTGGAGGGACACAGCCCTCTGCACACTGCTTTGGTGTTTGGGGCAGGTGCTTTGTGTAGCACCTTAGGGCCACCAGCAGAATTGCAGGTTTCAGCTCTTTCACCACTTGATTTACACAGCAGTGTCACAGAATTCCTGAAATGCTGCCCCATGTCTTTAAAGGAATTGCTTTCTGCACAGCTATTCATTGTTGGTTTGTTTGTTTAAGGTGTGTGAAAACAGGTTTTAAATGTCAAAGAGACACAGCAGAGGCTTTCCAAATCCATTACACTCCATGCCCCAAATTCTGCTTCTCCTGTGGTGTCAATGGTCTGGAACAGAAAGTAAACCAGTTTGGGGTAAGTTATTCTCTTTCTATTTCAATAGCTTGATTAGATATGTTGAACTCTAAAAAGCTCCCCTGGCAAAAACTGTATTCTCATTTCACTATCTGTTGCTATCTATTTTATCTACCCAAACATATATTTATTTCATGGACTCCTGAAAAGCTTTTAAAATGATAGTGATGAGTACTGCACCCTTCCCTGGCCTGCCCTTTCTGATTGTTTGGGTAGACATTAATCCTGCATTTCAGGAAGGAGTAATTCCTGTATTTAGCAAGCAGACTGAAGGTAAATTGACAAATTAAATTCTCCATGTATTTTGCAATAGAAAAATGCAATGCCTAGTGAGTCCTTGCAATGCCTTAAATCCCTCATAAGTACTTGTAAACTGTGATTTAATACCCTCTTCCCTGCCTTTCACCAGTCTAAATGTGTTCAGCTCTTGAATCCTGTCCTAGTAAGAGTCCTTCTGTTTGGAGGAAGCTGGGAAACTGTGTAGGTAAGCAAAGGAGTGCTCACAGTGTTGTCTCACAGAACTTTCTCTTAGGTTTTGGAAAGATTCCAGATTCCAGTTTAAAGTAAAGGGCACCAGATTGAGCTCAGGGGGGTAGAGAAGGGAATTAAAAGGACTGATTTAATTGCAACAACAAATAGAAGTTTGACCCAGGACTTAGCTTTAGCAAGGTGCTCCAACTAGTTTCCTTAAGCAGTCTGGAGAGGACTGGTTAATTTGAACAAGTTTAAATTACGAAATGTCTTAACACTGGGGTTAGTTCTGGTATTTATCAGACACAGAGAAACACTGGTTTAGTAGATGTGGCACATGTTTTGCATGTAATACACTGTAATCACACAGTTTAGTGCTTCCTGTACTGCAGTGAATTTTGCATACAGCAAATGTTCCCCATCAGCTCTCCTTTCTGTCCTTCCCCTCCATTCCAACCCCCTGCCCTTCCAAAAATAATTGTTCTGTTACTTCTATAGAGAGTTAAAGTTTAATTTTTTTTTTTTTTTGGACAATGTAAGCAGGAATGCTACAAAATACTATCTTCATCTTAAATCTGCTTTCTTAGTATTTAAATTTATAGCAAATCAAGCCTTGGCTTCAGACTCCCTGATGAAGGCTTAAAGACACCCACAGCTGGCTATGTACAACCATAATCTCCATGTTTTCTAACAGCAAAGGTTTTGGATAACCTCTCTTTCAACTTTGCTCCAAAGTGCCTTTTAATTTAGATGATTCAAATCTGTGGCTTTCCATTCTCCTTGGAAATAGTATAACTGTTTTCTAAACTGTAGCCAAACTGCTTTTATCACTACCTATGTTTCTTGCCACCAGCACCAGGAACTGGTGTTCCAAGAAAGGAATCCCAGATACCACTGAAATGAATGGATTTGCTTCTCTTCCACGTAAAGGCAAAGGGAATTTCATTCCAACACAGCACATCAGAGGTGCTCAGAAGATCATTGAGTTTTGGCCTCTAATTTGGTGTGACCTTCTCACTTCTTTCAGCTGCTCTCTAAATTGCATCTCAGCTGGTAATTATTGAATGGCACAGTCCTTTCATGTTCATTTTTTTCTCTCCCATTTCACAAATGGAATAGATTGTTGCCAAATGATGCAGAGCTGTTTGGAGTAAGAGTCTTGGCATCAACAGTCCTGGCAGTCCTGTTAGATTTGTTTAGTTTCCCTTCTAATCTCTGCATCCAATCCCAACTTCACAATTTGCCAATCTAGAAGGCTTAAAAACACTCAAAAACACCCCCCACCTGACACTGAAATGGTTTGATTTCCTTGATATAGTTATTTTCATTCTGATTTATTCTCTCATTTTGCCTTTTTTTCCCCCTAAATTGTTAAAGTACCTGTGTGGCCTATGCTCCATCTCCATGTGCCACCCAGCACACACTGAGGTAGCAAGGACACTTTGGTATAACTGTCCTCCTTGCTGTGCCTGAAAATCTTTTCCAGGACAAGAAGGCCCTGTTAAATCAGTGGATCCAGAAGAGTTTAACTGTTCTGACACCTTACTTGAAAAATAACTGGCACTGAGATTAAAACACGGACATCCATCAGGGTTTGATGCTCCCCAGTAAAATTGTTGTAGGGGAAAACACTGAGGATGAAAGATCTGGCTGGAAAAATCACAGCTCCTGCAGACTTCACTGTACAAGCTGGAAAACCTTTGAAATTGGTCCTGCTTGCAGAGAGGTAGTATGTTTTGATTGTGCCAAAAGCACAGTTCAATTATTGCTTTATGAAACCATCTATTTTGAATAGGCTTGTATCTTACTGCCTGGTTTCAGGATGTAAATGTGCATAGTTCCTCTCCAGAAAGCAGGCTACATAAATAAATAAACAAATGAAGGATTTTGGATTAATGCTTTAGAAAATTTGGGGCTAATTCTGAGAGATTTTGAAATGGCCATTTCCATTTATCTGGATGGATATCCAGCTCTGGCAATCCGTACAGGATCTCTGTCAATCTAGGATTTACCAAGATTAACCTCCTTTCAAACGAAGGGGTTTTTGAGCATCTCATTTTTATCTCTTTAAGCTATTACTGCCAGTTAGTAGAAGCTTTCTTCGACAGAAAATAACAGCTTATTTTAACCCTGATTCAGGAAAAGTTAACTTTATACACTCAGGTTCCACGGAGATCTAATCAGAGTCCTAGAGGCTATTCTGAGTAGAAGTCCTAGGTCATGGCCTTCATAAACATCTTATAAATAAACATAGTCTCCCATTTCAATAATATGCCAAAATTAACAGCACTGAAATCTCAAATAATGACATTTTGCAATTAAACATTAAAACAAGGCAAAAAATGTAACGGGTAGAATGTACATCAATTGCATGCCCTTTTCTTGACACTAACAATTCTCATTGGATTTGGATTTGAATTATATGTATTTGTAAGGATTGGAGTAATTTTCTGAGCACATTTCTGAGCTAAAGGCTGTCCAGCTCTTTCTGGTTCATCTGCTGACAAGCTCCTTGATTTGACTACTTTTCATTTAGCTTTTCCAAGCAGGAGCAGCCATGGTTAAAGCAAGCTGATATTCCACTGTTTCAGAGACGATTAATGATCCAGGAGAAAAGTCAGTGACTACAGCAAAGCAGACCTGTGCATGTTGGACAACCAGAAATCCAAACAGCAATAATAATAGGTAGGGCAGGTAGAACTTGGCTGAATTCATCTCCATGTTTGATATTGTGTTTACATGGGAATTTTATTTATGAGTACAGGTGTTTTGCATTCTGCTTATTGTTCTCATAGGGGAGGAAAGGAGACATGAACTCTCGTGTTTGGACAAGTTTGATTTCTGGTGTAACTTCAGTGGTCCTTGGTCCTTCATGTCCTTAAACACAATCTATGTCTTTAACACTTTTTGTGCCTGTTTCATGCATTTATAACATTTTCTCATACTGCACTATTTGCTTAAATCCCCTTCCGCCAGCTCTCTGAATTCTGACAGGCAAGAGTTTTGAAATATAAAGAGGAAAATAACATTTAGAAAGCAGTACACATGCCATTAAATTTACACACAATTAACGAGCAAAAGGTTCTGGACATTTGTAACATCAAATTTCAGCAGCCATAATTAAGTTGTGCTCAGTGCAGGCTGATTTCTCACATTACATGAACAGTCTAACACTGAATGATGCTACAGTGAAATACCACTGAACTTCAGGTTTTGCTGGTGACTACAGCTGCTGTAGGTTTGTTTTTAAATCATTATTTTAGTGTCAAGTCTCCTTTTGCCTTTAAATCCCAGCCTGGCTTCCTGCCTAATATAGCAGCTGTCTGATTTGACCAGAGACTGTCACATGGGAAGGAGGATATATGACAAATGTAGACACATATTTGTGTCCCTGAGCATGCTTTATTGGGCTGGTCTTTTCTCAGCACACACAAAAATAAATATATGTGGTGCAAAAGCTTCAGCAGATGAAGTTGCAGCCTGAAATATAGGTAAAAGAAATGGGAACAGATAATTAAAGAAATAGTTTAAGAAAGGCTTTTTTGTGTGATGTAAGAAAGCTGAGTAATTTCCGCATTGAAAGAAAAGGTTTTAAATATTCACACAAATTTCATGTCCACATGTGAAGGCCTAGGTCTGATTGTCTTTCCATTTTTCCTGGCTTTAAACAGTAATTTTTTGTTTGGACACTAAGAAAATTTTATTGGTCTGAACTTTATCTAAGTGTTTTGTGAAATAAGTCTCCAGTTCTGCAATGATTTCTATTCTTTGATTCCTGTAACCAGCTGAGTAAGCTAATAAATATGTAAAGGTGATTCAATTAAAAATGGCATTGAAAAGCAGGAAAATCCAAAGTTATATGAATAATTTCACACTCCATGCAAAATTGTCAAATTTTATCAGCTAGCCTTGTGTAAAATGAACACAGCATTTTTTGACAAGTCAAGCAGCATACTTAGGCTAAGAGGACAATTTGTCCATTCTGCTGTGTAAATACACTTGGGAAGCAGAATTATGGGGAAAAAAAACCTGTAGGGAAATGGCTATAAATCCTTAATCCAGGATAGGACTCATCTCTATTGCTGTTTAAATGTTAGATGTCTGAGTGCAGGCTAGGAATTGGATGTCCCAGTAAAAGGCCCATCCCACACCAGCATGGATCTTTTACACAGACTGGGTGAATTTCCCTCTGAGCATCCTTTATATACTTTTTTTTTCCCCAATGGTTATAAAGGGAACATGTGCTGAGTAGCTCAGATGTACTCATCTAACTTTTAGGTGAGTATGGGTTAGATTACTTTCTCCCTTCACTCTTTACAAACTGTTTCTGGGTAACTCAGAGTGCTTATAATTGTCTCTGGACTGTGAACAGGAAGATATTTATTGACAGGGAAAGAGGAAATCCATCACTTACCTCTCCAATTCTTTCTTTATTTGATTTCTTGACGTGTTTCTGCTCCCCAGTTCACAGATGTTTTTGTAATACAGCTCAGCAATGACATACACATTTTGTGTCTTATTAAATACTATTGTTTCTTTAATTTTTTTTTTTATCCAGATAGAGAGATAAAAACATGAGTGAGCACTATCTAAATGCTCAATTATCAAAATGTGTGTCAATCATACATTTGTAGATGAAAAGAAAAAAATACTGTACAGTTTGATAATGGCTAAAATCAAGGAGAATCATTTTCCCTTGACCATACATTAAACAAGAATTAAGCAGAGGCCTTGTTATGAAGTAGAAAGTATATGTCCAAGTGTATTAAACTTAAAAAAGGGCTTTTTAACAGAGAAAAAAAAAGGAGAGAAAAAATCCATGTTCAAGAAGGAAGACTTGTTGAAGTATAAAAGGGCAATTTGCCAAAAGAATTATGTTTCTGAAGGAAGCAGTGCATGCCAATTTTTAATCCAAAGCAAAATGTCTGTAGCTGACATTTTTACTTCTGGAACAAAGGGACTGTATGCTACATAACACTTGTAATACAAGCAAGTAATCTCTGCACATTCCCATGCAAGAAATGAATGGAACATTGTCAATTTATAAATTAATAATAGTGAATCCTGAACATTTTTAATTAGTTTGTTTAGTTCCACTACAAGGAAGCCAGAACAGGAGCGAGGATGGCATGGTAATAAGACCCTGTACTAAAAAGAAACCCCAACCCCAAAGAAACACTGTTTACATTATTCAGCAGAGTAAACCTGATGTTCTAGAGCTCCTCCAAACTTTCATGTATGTCCTTGGATGCAGCCCTTATTAACAGAACTAAATATATGAAATAGCCAGTGTTGTTGAATAAGAAAGAAGTGGGACAAGCCCCAGTCCATGTTGTGGATATGTGAAGACAGGCTGAGAGGGTTGGCATTGAAAAAACAAGGCTGCAAGGAGGTGTTATCCCCTTCCAGTACCTGAAGGGGATAAAAGAGAGCTGGAGAAGGATTTTACAAGGGAATGTAGTGATGGGACAAGGGAGAATGGTTTTGAACTGGAAGAGGGCAAATTTGGATGAGATCTTCTTTAACATGTGGGATTGGTGTGTAATTCTTCAGCCCTGAACCATCACTGCCTGAAAAGACATGGGCTGAATTCTTCAGTCCTGCAGATGGGATGTTTGAGTGGCAGACGTGGCATGGCCTGCTGGCTGCACTGGGATGCAGTGTGAGGCTTTGAGACTTTAAAATGGGTCACTTGGTTGGCTGGAGCATCACTTGGAGTATTTGGGATTATGCAGAGTTATCCGATGAGTTTTAAGAGATTGTGCTAAACTGGAAGCGTATCATAGAGTCACAGAATGATCTGGGTTGGAAAGGACCTTAAGGATCATCTGCTTCCAACACCACCCACCAGGTCAAGCTGCTTAGGGCCCCATCCAGCCTGGCCTGCACACATTGTGTCATTTTGAGTGTCAAGGCCAGGGCTTCGAGGAACACAAATGAAACCTTAGAGGTGCTCTGAAATTTGCTGAGTAAATTGCAGGCACAAACCTCATAGCTGGTGTGAAAGAGCAACACCACAACCAAAAACATTTCTCCCTCGCCAATTTTGAAAGAATGTTCTCTTTCCTAAATGCAGGGGCTTAATGTTTTGCTTTGGTGGAAGATGTAAAGGCTATTTTTGTACTTCTGAAGAAAACAGCTTAGAGTTTTCTGAAACTGCCATTTCCAGCCCTTTGGGGCATTCGTTTTGCCAGTAGCAGTTTCATAAAGACTCTTGGCTTATCTCCTCTTCACCTCCACAGTATATGTTATTGCCAGTCTGCAGAAAAACTCAGCTTTGTCTCTGGAGCCTGGAGAATGCACATAAGATATGGATAAAAGGGGAAGAAATCACTTTTCGAGACCTATGTGTGATTAATCACTGGCTGATATTCCCTCCACTTCTTTATAGGTTTGTTGCATAAGATTCTTGATTAATCCCCCTGAAGGGCTGTAATTTGTAACAAAGTTGAAGTGAACAATATTACTTTAAATCAAAACAAGTAGCATATAGGAACAGAAGCCAGTAATTACACAAAGGGCAGATCCTGTGGAAGTAAATTGATAAAAATTCAATTTGATGAGGTTAATTATACTCAGAAGGGCTTTTCCTGCCTTAAAGAAAATCTGTCTTGGTTCCCTGTAGGTATGGATAATGTTTAACGGAGACTTGTGGGCATTGGAATATAGTTACTTTTTGGCTCTCTGTGCTTCTCAATGGCCTAGTCATAGGTGTGGAAAAGCCCTAAAATAAAGCAAAATTCTCTACTTCTAAGGCATGAGTACTTCCCAGTGCCTACTGCTCACCTTTCAATAAAACAAGAAAATACCAATCTATCAAAACAATAGCACTGTATTCATGACATGCACAGCTGGCTCCCTACAAAGCAACAGCGTTACAGGTGAAAGATCAGACACAAGTTTCCCATCATTTTAGAATGTACTTCTTACCTAAAAACTTCTTGTCAAGAAAAAAATTCTTAATTATCTGCCTGAGGAAACCCAGGAATCTATTTTGTTTGTTATAACAAACTTTTATTTCTATAAAAGTACGTGCTCTCTAGAGATCACATCCCTGGGAGGTAACACGCCTTGCCCTATTTAGAGTGTGTCTCAAGAGCAGCCAAGAGCAGGTTTAAGTATTCATGTTCCTTGTACCTGATGTGGGCATGCAAAGGAATGTGCTTTCAGAAAACAGTTCAGCTGCCCTTGTGAATTCAGATAATATAAAAGACTTCTGGTTAAATTCTTATTATTTTTTCAGAGAATTCGAATAAACACAAACATTTTTCATTCCTGGTTCCCAGTCTGTGTGTTGTCTTCTTCCAAATGACACCTCACACCACTGTATTGGCATTTCTGAGAGGTGAAACTGGATTTTCTAGCATGATTATTTTCTTTGCAAGGCATATCCTTTCCAGAAGTAATAGTTGTTAAAAATACAATTTACCCATCTATCACAAGTCTTGCATGTGCACCCAGGCATGTTTTGGTGATCAAGTCCATTCACAGGTTCTGCCTTTACAAGTAAGAATAATGCAGCACAAAACTCAGTCTAAATAGGTTTTCCTTCTTCTGCTTGACATTGGCTTTTGAATTTTCTTATAAAACATTTTACCCTTCCTCAAGCATACAGGAGAATGGATCAGTGGTTCAAGATTTTTCTTGACACAGATAACAGCAATTCCCAGGCTTAAAACAATGGAGTTTTAGAAGGTTTGGTTTTTTTTCCAGACTTCACTATCCCTGATGGAAGTGTATTTGAGATCCCATCTGATCTCACTCAATGTCTATTTTAATCTCTTCACAGACTCAAACTTACTCAATGTTCTCCTTTACAAGTTCCTCTTTCTTCAAAACCTACTAGCAAAAAATGCATTTTATCTCAATCTTTAATAATTTTAAAAGCATAAATCCAAATGAAGTTTCTGTGTCCTTTGATTACAAGATTACTCAGCTTCCCATCCCTATGTGTATTCTGCATTATTGAATGTAAGCAATTAGAACCATATTACATTGCTAACAAGATTGCACCAATGATTAGAATGAAGAGCAAGAGTTCTTTCCTAATACCAGTGGAAGAACATCAACTAAAGGGTCTTCAAATTTTACAAAAGCAAAAACATTGGCTATAATTCATGTTTCATCTTTTTTTATCTAGCTTTAGAACAGGTCCTGCCAAGCCAAGAATGGACCCAAACTTTCCCCTTATAGTGTCTCATCTGTCAACCCTTCTGAGCAACATGAATGAGGATCAGACCTGTGGCATCAGTTCCCCATTTCTTTCCTTTCCCTGAACTTTTCATTACCCGTGTCCTTGGGACATTTCCAGACATTGCATCTCAGCACCCTTTTATCCTTTTTCATCTGTAATATATTTTAGGCATCAAAATGTACTGTGAGAGGAACATAGAATTTTTTTTCCAAATAAAAAATTTCCCCTAATTTCTTTGTATATGAGATACAAAGAAATTAGGGGACCTCTTTATGTCACCATCTGTGACATAAAGAAATCTGAAATCTGTGGTACATCTGGGGATTCAGCTTTGAATTCTCAAATTCCCCATTGCTGACTGGCAAAATACATCAAAACTTCCTTACAGCTGGCAGTCTCAGCTCTGTGTTAATGCAAGAAGATGGAATGTGGAAGGCACCAAGGTGGCTTTTAACTCAAATGACTCTTTATTTGTTAAAATTAATCAAATTTTTCTTCAAGTATCCAGACAGCAATCAAACTGAATCTAGAGGGGGAAAAAAAACCCAAAACAATAAGAAAAGGCTCTTATTTTCTGGGGAATATAATAGGACCTAGAGTGGACTACCTACTCTCTTGTTCATAAATGCTTTTAAATATTTAAAATCTATTTGGCTGATTCTGCCAGACATTCTGGGAATTCATTAGGATATAAAGGTATTTGTGGTCTGCAGGGAATAGTGTAAAATAGATGGCCACTGCTACTTCTGAATAACTTATTTGTCACATTTGAGTCATAACATTTCACAGCCTAATAAGGAAAGATGTGTAGTTTTATATGTTTAATTTACATATGTAAAACTGAATTGAGCATTTTTTGCATACCCAGCACAGTAAATAACAGTAGATTTGTGCTAACAGCATTAGCTACAGCAGGTTCATGAATTACTATGTCATGTGTCCCTGTACAATTTCAATACAGCCCATCTTTCTTCCCCCTCTTTGCTGCTGCTCTAAATTCTGTATCTGAGAAGCTGGAGACTAAATACAGCATTCACTATGCCTTGAACTGGGAGGGAAGGATAGACTGAAGATGCCTTTGAAGATGATAAATCTATGATTGCATGAATATTCACGTTTGCAAAAAAAAATAAAAAAATCTGTGGTTATTCCAACAGAACTGCACATTTTGTTAGCCCTGGGTCACTGCATTGGAAGGAGAGTTCTCATAGGGTCACAAGGAAAGCATCAGGATCAATACTCTCTCCTTTTCTGCCCATCAGTGTTTCCCTGGCTTTTATGATCTTTTCCTGAGCACCCTGAACCATTCAGAGGACACAGGGGTAGAAAGGATATTTACACTTGTGTGACCTTCCTCCACAGCCAGGTGGTCAGGAAGGTTAGGCAGGAGTTGGATGTGATGTTGCCTGCTCTGAGGGCTTCATTTCTTTTTTTTGACTCCTGTATAAAGTTTCCAAAGAGGTCAGGAAAAGAAACAAGAAATCCCTTTTCCTAGATCAGAACTCTAACCATCAGGCTAAGGTTTTTCTATATCCTTTATCTACTACCAGTAGAAGGGCAGCAATTAGGAACTTTTCCCTGAAATGAAAAAGATAGAAGCTTTAATCTCTTTAATCCCCTCTCAGTTCTTCTAAAATATATATGTTTAAATCCATAACAGAAGATGGAACCTCGATTAAGGAAGCAGTGAGTGAATATATATTCACACCCATATTTAGTGTTTCTCACTTGTTCTATCCAAAATATTTTCCAAATCTCTGGACATTTCATGGGGTTTTTTTTCCGGATTTTTTTTCTTTTTGTCCTTCTGTTGGGGTACATTGCTCTCTCCCTGTCTGATATTGGTCACCTGTGCTTTTAGATTTTGGATCTTGTGCCAGAGGCTTCCAGCTTAAGGCTGAGAGTCTGACTCTCTTCTGCCACATAATTTGTAGGTGGTAAAAATGACAGTGCATATGAATTTATCTTTCACTGTCAAGTGCCCACAGTGCAGACAGCCTCATGTCACAGTGTGAACAATTTTTTCAGGGAAATTTCTTGGAAAAGTAGAAGAAAGCACATATAAGTTGTGAATTCAGTGGAAACTCAGGTATGATTATTCACCCTGAGGTAGCTATGTCCCTTTCCCTGGAATCACACATCGAATTTAACATTTCTCTGAGAATAAAATTGGTTGAGAATTTGCAGTTAAAGCTTGTTTGCATTTCATAAAAGAATGACCAGACTGATGGGAGTTTTGGTAAAGTGCTGGTGAGAAGCAAGAAGTTTTTCAATCAGCCTTTCTGGAAAGAAGCTTTGAGGATTGGGAGCCAGTGTTTTCATGCTGCCAGGCAGACAGGTAGCCCAGCAGTGTGAAATCTGTGATGCTCCTGGGACAGGGCTGCCCAAAGAGAGGGCCCTGCCATGCTTTTACTGAATACTGTCACAAATCATGCCAATTTTAGCCATTTTCTGCTGATTTCTAGGGAGCAGGTGTGACTTCTTTACCACAAAGGCTTGATATTTCTTACATGATTCTCATTTTTTCAGTCTGTTTGTTTTTGGTTTTTTTTTTTCAGGAATACTGAAGGATGGTTATTTTCTACAAGAAAAATTTGCAGATCTGAACTTTTTCTGTAAAATTTTATTTACTTCCTTTCTCCCTAGTGTTCCTTTTCCTCAGACAAAGAAATCTGGAGTTGAGACCTGCATTTGTAATTTCAGGGATGATTTTTGTTGGACTTTTGGCAAACACTTGGTTGTCACCATTTTGTAATGCATTCTGTCATCAATTAGTGGTCTTCACTAAAGAAATAGTCAGAACTGGGGAAATTCTAATGGAAACTGTGGGTTTATATAGAGAAGAAATATTCAGACAGAATATCCTAGTTAAAACTACCAGAGATTTATAAAAGCAAATAAAATGAACCCTGTACTTAATGGTTTAATCCAAATCCTTTGGGATTACAATGAGACCTGCATGGGGAGATATTGCACATCTGCTGAATGGGGAGAGGAGGATTTATTCATTCTTCTGCAGCATCTGGTTCTTGCACACATCAGGGAAGATGAAAGTTCATAGGTCTGATCCAGCATAGAAATTCCAATGCTCCAAAAAATCCTCACAATTATATCCATGCCTTCTTTTCCAAAGCACCGTTTCCCAACTGAGATACTAAAACATGAAAGAACAGTGATTGCCACGTTCTTAAATGTCAACTAATAACAAGAGCACCTATTAAACAGTAATATGAAGATCCATATCTAATTAATCTGCCAATTATGATTAAAAAATAACATAAACAATTAAGTTTTAATTATGTCCATTAAATATTTTAAGTGCAATCTACTTGAAAAAATGATTAGGCTTTAACTGAGATATTTCAAAGCAGCTACAAGTTGGTAACCAACCCACTTCCAAAGTGTCAATTAGCACAGTTTAGCTACTTTCTTACTGATATTCAAATGGTATTTGAAATGCCAGCAAAACACTTTAACACATCTAGATGCCTGATAGGTTAATAAAATGGTAACAGATTGCTTTGCACTGTATAATTTTGAATTAATGGCATTATATCTAAGCTTTCTTCTACATTAGCAATCTAGTTTTTAATTACATTACAAACGAAATCTTGCAATATTAAGTCTATAATTAAAATCTTAATTGAGTCAGGAAGTCATAACAATAAAAAGGTTGTTGAAAAGTGCATTTATTTTATTATTTGTGATTCTCTATGTTCCTTTCAGAGCAGAAATAATATGCATATTATTCATTAAATTCTAAATCCATATTATTTAGACTTAATGGGGCTCTCTACATTGAATTAAATTAAAGAAGGATCAGGGCCTATCTTTAATGTCTCTCTTTACTAAACAAGAATTCAGTTCATCATTTTCCTGGCCCCAAGAATTCTTAATTTAAGGAACACAGGACATTAACATAGATCAATGTTGCCTGGGTTTGCAAATCCTGATTTTTGGGTTTCTGTGTCCATCTAGGGACAAAGCAAGACCTTCCTGTTGGAGATAAAGGTATGAGATCCTCCTGGTCATGGCTTGAAGAAGACCTTTGGAACACAGTGTTGATGAGCATGAGTTACCCACTCTTCTTGTTGTGGTACTGGGTGAGGAATAAAATTTTTTCATCATATCACTATTGAATAATTTTTTTATTCATTACATTGAGGAATTGAATGATGCACTAATTTTAGCATGTTAATAAAAATACAGTGCATTGCATCCTAACCACAATCCAACACAAATTTTGCTGCAGTAGCAATAGATGTTACCTCTCTTACCTGTTCTTTAGGCAACTTTTAAAATAAATATTTTAGACATTAATCAGCCTCAATTCTCTTTCAAAAGCTCTGTTTTTTTCCTGTATATGCCATTTTTAATAGGCTGTCTTTCTGAACAGAAGTTCACAAGGCTCTCCAGTGATACATTAAGATACAGCCTGGGAGAACCTCTGCTTGCTAAATCATTTACTTCATTATTTGCTGGTCTCATTTAGTGAAAAAATCCCAGCCTTAATTCCTGTAATACAATTAATAGTCCTAGTCTATGCTGTTAAAACGTGCTGTAGATTGATAATGCTTGAATATTTGGATTTTAGCCTTAGTGTATATCAGCATGTAGCAACTGGATATTAGTTTAATCAGACAGCATGTCCTCTCATCCAATTCATATTTTAATAATCTAGAGTTCATCTATGGGACAAATGAATACGAGATTAACCCAGGAACAAAAAGATAAATAAAGCAATAATCAAACACAGAGGTAAAGACATTATGTAAATTGCACTATTAACTTCATAAATCTGTAGATTTGATTCTCCTTTCATCCATCTTTTTCCCCTTTTGATTTCTTGCTGTTTATGTAATTTGTGTAATTTTTCTCTCACTGCGATGCAAATCATGACTCATCTAGGAAAAAAAAATAGAGAAAAGCAGTAGGATTCAACTCACAGATTATAACACTACAATTTAGGTGAGTGATAACAAAACTCTGCTTTTGTGGGGTGACAGTGAACTTATTCTTCTGTGTACGGGAAGTGAGAAAGGGTGGAGTTTAAGCAGCACCAAGAACAGTCTGGGTTACACAGCAGGAACAGCTTTTCCTCTGCTGAAAAGCCATGGAGTGGAACATTATGGGAATTTCTGCAACCTGTAACTCCATGTTTCTAACAACTTAGACAAATGTTCATCATGAACTTTCATGATTAATTAATCCTATCTCTGTGCCTGAGTGTAGTCAGCAGAAATGACCTCTTGAAATTCCATCCTGACCCACTTTCTGTGATAAATCATTTAAAACATTTACTTTTTGAAAGAAATATTTTGCAAGACACTGATATGAGTAAAGAAAGGAGTAAAACCTGGTGAAAAAAAAATAAATAAATGTATTTAAAGTATCATCATCCAGGAGTCTGCATCTGAAACCAAGGTGTTTCAAATGCACAAGAGGAAAAAATAATCAAAAAAGGAATCCCTTCTTTATATCAGTGCCTCAGACAGGAAACCAGGACAGATAACTCATAAAAAGGGGTCAAATGGGCTGGAAATAATGATTCATGTTACAGTTACTTATCAATCTATAAAAATTACTGTCAGAAGGATATCAGGCTGTGAAATAAGCTAAGAAAGACTAATTATGGGAGATCTCAATCATAAAAGTGATAATCACGAATGAATTAGAAGATCAGTGGAAACAGCTTGTTGTATGGGCAGAAAGGCAGTTTTGAGAAAATGCCTAAAGAGTGAGTCATGACAATTTTCAATTTGAAAATTCATGTGACAGAAGATATTAGGGGGTGGAGGAGAAGTGATGGTAAGCTGGATGGGGAGATA
>WAAE01025735.1:0-13858 GCA_013400495.1 Nicator chloris
GCCCACAGAGCCCAGCAGAGGAAGCTAAGTATTAAAAAAGAAATAGTAATATTTTCAAATTATTGATGCAGTGATACAATGATAAATTTTACATCATAATACCGTGATAAAATTTACCAGCTATTCTGACTACATCCCAGCTGGAAGACATTCCCTTCATCACAGCATGATGTGTAAAAACTCATTTAAGTGTCTATGCATAATTTGCCATCTGAAAGTTTTAACCAGCTGCTCATAGATACACTTATATTCTCTTACTTCAGTAATGCAAATAGAATTTCTTCCGCTTTTTTGGCAGATATAATTAGGGAAATTATGTCTGTTTTCCCCTTCTGATGTGATTGTATTAGTCTGAAAATGGCCATTAAATCTTCCATTCAAAATACCCTCAGATATTTAAAGCACAGCTCTTTAAGGATGTTTTATCTGCAGCAGATGTGTTGCCATAGACCTTTATCCTTCCGATCCACAGGCAATTAGGATGTTGTTTCAACCAAACTGCAGAACCAGTCATTCATTCTGAAGTCCAGTTAATTAGTTTGGGGGACTTACATAGGTGTGGGGTGGGATTTTTCCCATTTAAAAATAGAGTATTTTTGAAAGAGCATTCATAAATTGAAGGTGTAACATCTATCGTTACTTCAACTAACTTGTAATTGGCTGATTTTGGTAGTTTTTAGCTGAGAAGCAAAGTGTTTTAAGCCGTCACCTGAATTACTCTCTATGCCCTAGAATTTTTATTTAGAGACAGTGATAGAAGCCTGAGAAATGCCAGAGCTCTGAAAAAAGACTAAGTACTGAGGCTATACATAAGTTTGGATCAGGAGCGAGTACAAGGGAACATTTTTCTCCTGCTCCAAAGTCATCTAGGGTTTTAACATTTATATTATGCTTCAGCATGTAAATTAACATGTAAAAATGGGTTGCTTGTCTAAGGTGCTCCATCAAGAGTAATTTCTCTTGAAGCCTTGCCCCTGCAAAATATTCTGCAATCTGATTACTTTTAGACCATAGATCAAAACCTGCCACCATCTGACAAATATGCTTTATAATCTGTATATTGATGAAATACAGTATTCAGAACAGACTTTCTACCACAGGGTCTGAAAAGTGCCTTGCCAACAGTAACTCAAGCCTCCTAATTTGTGTTAGCTGGGAGAGTGTTTTGCCCCAGCTGGGAGAGAAACAGGGAGTAGCTCCATTGCTAGCGCATGGCAAGATACAATGGTGTCATGATCAGGATCTCTGAAAAAAAAGTTCCATTATCTATGCTACTTAATTAGATGAAGGCCACTTTAGAAATACAAACATAAGCACAAACTTATCTTTGTATGTCCTTTGTGGAGCAATGGATAATCTGTATGGATTGCTCCATCTTTTCCCTCTCCTACCCCTGTCCAGCTCCAGTACATAGGTACATTTATGGAGCCAAGCTAGCTCAGGGTTTAGGCTCCCACGACAGCTCAAACAAGGCCCAAGACATACACTGTGTAAACATTAGAGCCAGACAGATATGTCTTCAACCTCTGAAACTCAAACAAGAGGGAGAATAATGTGTGAAACGGTCTGGGCTCCCATGATTTCAAAGTCACACAGTATTATCAGCTCCAGCCTTCCTGGGACACAATTACAAAGATATTATGTCTGTGAGTTGTCAACATGTCAAGTTTCCTTCTAGCATCTCCTTCTCAGTCCATCAGGGGACTCAGGGAAGGATTTTTCTTGTCATAACTTTAATATATTTAATATATTTTCCTATATGATTTGTCATATTTCTCATGACTATCAAAAATGTGAAATTACATAGTATAGAAAAATCCTTTCAGGTTAGCTGGTGTGTCTTGGTCACAAAGCTATGCTGATTGCTGGATTTGATACATGGAGAAATTTTCTCTCTGAAAAGATTGACAAGGCTCCCAAATAGACTGGTACTATGTCTGATTTTCCCTGCCTCATACAGCAAAACTTACCTAATTAATTCTCTGCAAAATACTGCAAGGTACTCTGATGCTGCAAACTCTTTGGTCTGTCTGGTCTTTCCTGTTCCTTATTTTATACAATGGACTTGTTCTGACCTAAGGTAAGTAGGCCCTTTTGGCCTTACTTCCTAAACTGTCTGAACCCTTTAAAATTCTACTGGCATGTTCTCTATAAAATGCACCTCAGAGGAACTGGAGACAGAATTCCCTTAATACACAAGAAAATGGTGCATTCTTCAAAGGACCACAAAAATGATTAAGGAATTTAACCAATTGTAGATGAGCAAACAGCCTTCTTAGAATAAGAGAACAATACGCAAACATGAGTTTGTTCTCTTTTCCTTCTTCCTAGAAAATTGTGTTGTTGTGTTCTTATGATGAATAATCTGAATCTATAAAACTGGATCTCTGTGGATAGAATGCCATGGGTGCTCTCAGTTCATTCTTTTCCCTTTGGACATTAAGCCTGATCCCACAAGAAGAACTTGTCCTAATTCAGATTCTTGGTTATCAGCATTGTTAATTGCATCTAAACACAAGAAGACCTTATTTTACTGTGATGGTGGTCGAAAAGTAGAACAAGTTGGCCTGAGAAGTCATGGAATCTCCATCTGTGGACTTATTCAAAGGCTGTACACTGTCCCAGGAAACCTGCTGCAACTGACCCTGCTTAAACACACCTCGGAAAGGTTGACATTCTCAAGATATCAATATTTTTTTATCCCACTCTAAAAAGCTCTTGTTTTCTTCTTCATCTGTCCCTCATTCTTGTAGTACACAAAGAAACTGTGAGAAGATACCTTCAACCTCTCTAACGCCATTCTTCTACAACCTTTTGGTTGATTACCTTGTAAGGGATAGAAAATATTCACTGGATTTTTTTTTCTCTTTTGCTATCCTTTATACAATAAACTGTATCTTATCATCTTTAAATCCATAAGATTATCTTTCATTTTTTGCAACAATACATATTCAATAATACATTGAATATTTCCATTTCTATTCAACTAAATATGTTTTTGTTGTTCTCATGTGTCTCCTCTCCACATCTCTCCACTTTTGTCTACTCTCAAGCCTGATCTGAAAGTGTTTCTTTTCAATAAAAATCATAGACACACTGTACACCTTTGACAGATTATGGATTTTTTAGATTACTCTGACATTTCAAGTAAAGGCCCAGTTTATCAAGGGTTTTTAGAGTTGTAGTACATAATAGTACATTGTCCTTTAAATTACTTACCATCTCATCCAATTTCTGAACTACTCTTCTTACACTGATACTTGTCAGCACTGGAATGGCTTCATATCAAGACATGCTAAACCCCCCTCTTCCCACTGAAGTGAAAAAATCCTGTGGTGGCCTTTCTCTGAGCAATTCCCTAGTAGACCACCTCAAGACAAAGGTGGGATGCAATTTGTCTCCTAGTCCATTCTGTAGGTGATTTAAAAGTCTTGAGGAAATGGAAGTATTCCTAAGAGCATCATCAATGAATCTGACTAAAATGTGTAATCACAGCTCCCAATGCAGTGAGTTTTTCTTGGCTGTCCTCCTCTGCCACTGCTGTCCTTCATTCTTATTATCCTTTAGAAGAAATGTAAACAAGACTGATCTCCTTTTGCTCTGGGCTAGTCACATGCCTAAAATATCTATATATGTCCATTCTTTTTCTTTCACATTGGCTTCTTATTCAAACATTTGTTTCTAAATAAGTTTTAAAAGAATTTATACATTCCGACAGAATGCATCTGAAATATGAAATTAATATAAAGGGAAAAGAGAGGTGGATGAAAGAATCAAACTAATAAATGCAAGTCTCAAATCCATTGCACACAGAAACTGAATGGCTTTTTAAAGTGGCAAGAAATGTTTTTGAGCTCATACTTTAAAGTCTCTGCTATGACTACATGCAGTTTTATAGTGGTAAAATTATTTCAATGGATGGTAGAAAAATATGGACCAAGTGTAGATCTGGTCATCTTTGGATAGAAATGTTTGTATGAGTATAAAAATATATGTAAAATTTGCATGGGTAGATTTTCTACTCTCAGGTATGAGTATATATACAAGTATTTCTATAGAAATGGCTTACAATGCTTTAACTCTTCTGGACTAATTAAATCACTATTTTTCTGTGACTAGAAAAGTTCTGGTTGAGTATAGTTTGTTCCAAGCTTATGATGTTCTTTTATATCGAAAATAATAACAGTTAATTTTAAATTTGCTTTGTTTAAAAAATGTTTGAATTTAAGAGAGCTGCAATTTTTTCTTCTTTCTAAGCCCTTGTTTCCATCCTCTCATCTTTCTTGAGAAATAAGTTGGCTGAATATTAGAACAGTGAAATTTTAATTTCCTGAGAAAGATAATTTGATGACAATCCTGTATAATTTTAGAACAGAGCTGAGAACCTTAGTTTCATAGTCTAAGTCTGAGTGTGGATACTTTATGGATAATTCATAATGAATTTAGCCACACAGAACTCAGTGCTGCTAAATAGTTTCAGCCCCATTGCCAGCTGGCTGTGATTGGTGCTGTAAGGGGCCTCTGTTCCATTTGGTATGTTGTCTGAAATATAATTCAGTTCTGATTAATTGAAAGGAAACTTTAACTGTTTTCTCAGTATACAACCTTGAAATGAAAATCATTATATTTACTGGATCATGAATGCAGATTCTTTGTCCAAAAGGCCATTACATTTTCATAGCAAGAAAAGAGCTGGGAGGTAAAGGAGAAGAATGAAGTGAGGAAATGTCTGGTCTGATTGTCAGGAATCTGTGATGCCTGCTGCTCTCATTGAGTTCTGCAGAATCTGTACATGCTTTACACTTCAGAAAAATCAGGCCATTTGGCTATTAAAAGCCAGAAGACTCCAGGCACTTTCCTATTCTCCTATACTAATCAAAATGACCTTTCAAAGCAGAGCTGGAGGGTCAGGCTTATCGTATTTGCAGGCTTGAATAAAGTTTCCCTATTTGACAGGACAATTTGCTGAAAAATGCTGTTCTTAGAACTATGTCAATTCACCTTCCTAGGTATGGCATACAGGGCTTGATTGGAGGCGATATCTGAGGACAGCAGCTCATCACCTGTTACATTTATTAAAGCAAAGCCCCTAAAACCTGTTCATTCATTGCTCTCTTCTAAAATGTATTTGGGGGGAAAAATAAGAACTCACACTTTTTACGTTAGATAAATGTTTTAAGAAATAGAATAAAACCTACATGCCTGAGGGTAAGGGAAGGTGTAGTAATATTTCTTCTGCTTTGCAGGGATCATTTTCTCTTTAAGGCCTTCTACTGCTTAGAATTTTGATTAAGAAAGTAAGATGAAATTAATGGTATATGAAGTCCAAGAATCTGCACAGCATTAAGGCAACACCACTATGAAGAAATAATGTAGGCATGGGCAATTCCTTCACATTATCTTTTGGATTAGAAATCACATTATTTGGATATATCTCCAGAAATTTACAGAGCTGAACAATAGATTACAACTCACACAGTGAAAAAAAGCATCCTGACATTAGAGATAGGTATGGGAAATGGGAAATCACAGAAGAAACCAATAACATATTATTTCTTAGAGCTGAAATGTATGAACACCATCATCTAAAAGTAATATTAATTTCTTCCTCAGAATACCCCTGCCTTCCTAAAATATTTCTATATATTTCCTGAACTTCAAGTGGTATTTTAACTTTCCAAGGAGCAAATATTTAAAAATATATAGTTATCTACAGAATGGATTGGTTCTACCTTGGTGATTCTTAATATGATTATGATATATTGAAACGAAAGTGGGAAAAGTGAATAAAATTCATGTGCTCCTGCTCCTAGATATTTCAATTTGTAGAACAACATTCACAACTTTAGATCTTGTAGGTAGAGAAATAGAGGCAAAAAAAGTCAATTATTTTGTGGACAAAATCTAAAGTTACAATTTTGTACAATTTAAATTTCATACATCTGTCTTGCAGTGGATTGTCATACGTGACTAAGAGAAAGTTCCATGAGGCGTTAACAGTACAAGATTTTAGTAAAAATTGCCACGTGGTTCTGGGGACAAGGAGAGATGATGTTCAAAATTGATTTCTTAGAATATACTGAAGTTTACGGCTTGAATGCAAAATTCCATAATATCCAGTTTAGGTGTGGATTTTGGGGTCTCACTGTAGTCTGGTGGATAGGAGACCTTTTCTGATCCTGAAAGGCAAATGGACACATAGCATGGCCACACACAAGCACTGTGAGGCTGAAGTGTTGTAGTGTCCATGAACTTCTTCCCAGTGGGCCTGACCTAGGGCAGAGCAATGGCTCAGACAATGTGACATTTTCGTGCTCAGGCAGCAAGAAGCAGATTGGGAAAGTTTGATGTCTGCCCCCTCACATCATAGAACAGGTGTGTCTACAGGAATGGACTCCATTCTCACAACACAGGCTACAGCTCATAGGCCAACAATGACACCTTGTTTTCAGGTGACTTATTGACTGGAAATTCCATTTATGCCAATGGCTGGCAGCCTGGTCTAACCCATAACGTTGGAAACACAGCCTGCAAGTGTTTGCAGCGGCAACAGGTAAGTAAGTATTCCTCTACTTTAGAACACCTTAAAGATGAAATGCAGAACACTTGTGCTAAAAAAAATGTACAAATACTTACCTTTATTTAATACTAAAGCAGCAGATAAATGTCTACTCTAGCTGTCATGCTGGGTGCTCAGACAATATCTAATGGCCACAGAATCACAGAATAAGCTGAGTTTGAAGGGACTCACAAGGATCATTGACTCAGACTCCCAATCCTACACAGCACGATCCCCAACAGTCACAGTATGTGCCTGAGAGCATTGTCCAAATGCTTTCTTGAGCTCCGTCAGGCACAGAGCTCAAGAAAGGCACAGCTTGATCCTGTGACCATTTCCCTGGGGAGCTTGTCCCAGTGCCCAGCCACCCTCCCGGTGAAGAAACTTTTCCTAATATCCAACGTAAACCTTGCCTGACACAACTTCAGGCCATTCTCTCAGGTCCTGTCACTGGTCACCACAGAGAAGAGATCGGTGCCTCCCCTTCCTCTTTCCCTCACAAACAAGTTGTAGACTTCAATGACCTCTCCCTTCTCCTCCAGACTGAACAGGCCAAGCGGCCTCAATCTCCTGCCTCATACCAGAGGACCCTCCAGACCCTCCATTATCTTTTTCCCTCCTTTGGACACACTGTAATAGCTCAATGTTTATTTTATATTTAAGCACCCAAAACTGCCCTCAGCACTCGAGATGAGGCTGCCCCAGTGCAGAGCAGAGGGGACAATCCCCTCTCTTGTGATGCTGTCCCTGATGCCCCCCAGGACAGGGTTGGGCCTCCTGGCTGCCAGGGCACTGCTGGTTCATGTTCAACTTGCCATGGACCAGGACCTTCAGGTCTCTTTTTGTGTCACTGCTTTCCAGCATATTATTCCCCAGTCTATATGTATGTGCAGGGTTGCCCCATCCCAGATGCAGAAATATACAAAATATATAATATAAAATGTATAATTTATAATACATAATACATAAATGTCTAGGTGATACATCCTTTTCCACAGGTTTTATAAAACAGTTTCCAAAACTGTTACCATTAACTAAATAATTTGCTTGGTTTTATTAGCTGTACTCCTTCTATAATAAAGCCTTGCTTTTCATTTCATCATGGGATGGTTCCACACCTTTATTGCCTTATTTGTATGAAAACTGACAGTACCCTTTCTGTGTGGAAAAAAAAGTCCTGGAAAGAAAAGTTATGAGTTGTTGTGTGGAAATGGAAGGGAAAAAAAACCCTCAATTTTATATGAAAACAAGCAGATTAGATATTAGGAAATGGTTTGTATTTCTAAAGTTCGTGAGAGGTTGTAAAGGTCTTCTGGATAGACTAATGGATCTTTTGTGTGATGTATCACCAAAGCAGGCTAGTTAATGTCTGCCAAAGGTAGCTTGATTATAGTAATTTCTACTCAGTCTGAGGACACAGCATGGGAAGTCAGTTAGCTGACCGCTTGTCATAAAAAAAAAGAAAAAAAGTCCTGCAAGAATGAAAGTCAATTCTTCATGCTGAATCAGATATTAAAATAGCCAAAGAGAAAGAGGGTAGATAGGATTTTCAGAAGTTCCATACATTTTCCACTACCACTTTGGAGCACCGTGTTTGCAGCCAAGAAGTGCCAAGCTGATGGGCATTTGTCTCTCAGGCAAAGGATTGAAAGAACAGTGATGGAAGAAAAAGGTTTACTAAAGAGAAATTATCTATTTAAATAGTATCTCAGATGTTTAGGGAATGATGAGAGGTTTTTATTTCTTTTAGTATGTTTACAAGAAATAAACACTTGCTAAATCAGCAAACTTAAAGCTAAATGAAGTAATATCCTTAAAAATTAGATAAAGGGGGTTTTTTTAACATATCTTCCTTGGAAAGTTATACTTCCTGAGTGCTGGGAAAAATCAGATGTAAATTTACTACAGTATCTTCTTAGGACAACTACTAAATGCAGTCTAACAAAATGACTCAGTTCTGGAGATAAAGTAGAGGCATAAAAGTGCTTATACAACAATATCAAACTTTATATGAAAGAGAAACATACACCAAATACTTTGTTTGTTGTGAAGCCTATGACTTTAGAGAAATGTTGTAAGGAAGAAAAAGGATATTTGTCTTTATGTTCTTGGGTTTTTTACCACTTCATTTATCTTGCTTTTGGAAATCCAATTTGCAACACTTTGAAAATTGCCCATGTTTTCTCCGAGGATCAGAGTTTCCTGAAGCAATTCTAAACAAAATACAGAGTTATGTTTTTGTCAGGCTTGATGAATGTAGGTTAAATTTTGTAGCAGGTAGTTTCCTAAGATCAGCTTCATGAACAATATCCTAGAAGTGCAGATGATGTACCAAAATGATAACTAGATAATCTAAGTTAAGGAGAACGCTCCACCATTTAAAAATTTAGATTTTAATACAGTCTAAGTCAGCTTGCCACAACATTTCTAGGAATTTTAATTTCAAAGAATAAAAAAATGAAGATGGTGCCCCCATGGTTGTAAGGTGTGTTTTAAAGGGCCAAATAAGGAGGATATGGATCTTGAGAGGAAGAAAGTCATGCATGCAAAATTATTAGAATGAACGGAATTAATGGAATTAATGGAAGAGAGGGGCTCTAATGCATGAAGATTATGAAGGGTTAAATAGAAAATAGAAGGGGAAGAGGATAAGAAAGCTCAGAGAGAGAAGAATTAAGAAGATCTGCAAATAAGGGAAAAGTTAGGAAGATCATAACATGCAATGAAGGGGAGAGAAGGTGAGAAAAACAAACCGAAATCTTTATTAGATATATAATGCATTTGTAGAAGGCAGGTGCCAGAAGATAAGAAAAATACACCTAGCAAAAGTATAAAAGACAGGGAATTGGCAGGGAATTTTTCTTTATCAACAGTGGACTGAACTTCGTGGTCTGTCACAGAATCTTAGAAGCATAGAATTGTTTGGGTTAGAAGGTATCTTTAAGATCATTTAGTTCCAACCTCCCTGCCATGGATGGGGACACGCTCCACTCCAGAAGGCTGCTCAGGGTCCTATACAACTTCCCCTTGAACACTTCCAAGGGTGGGGTATGCACAACGTCTCTGGACAAGTTTTTCCTGTGTCCTGCCACCCTCACATGAAACAATTTCTTCCTAATATCTAATCCAAAGCCACCCTCTTTTAATTTGAAGATATTCCCCTTAGTCCTGTCACTCCCTGCCCTTCTAGAAAGTCCCTCTCCAGCTCTCTGTAGGCCCCTTTTAGGTATGGGAAGGCTGCTACAGGGTCTCTCAGAGCCTTCTCTTCTCCAGGCTGAATAACCCAAATTCTCTCAGCCTGTCTTCATAGCAGAAGTTCTACAGCCCTCTGATCATCTTCATGGCTTTCCTCTGGACTTGTTCCACCGAGTTCACATCCTTCCTGTGTTGAGGGCCTCAGAGCTGGACACAGCACCCCAGGTGGGGTCTCATGAGAGTGGAGTTGATTGACATTGACAGTTCATGTTGAACTTCTTCTCAAGCAATACTCCTAAGTTTTTCTCCTCAAAGTTGCTCTCAATCCACTTTCTGCTCAGCCTGTACTTGTGCTTGGGATTACCCCAACCCAGGTGCAGGACCTTGCTCTTGGCCTTGTTAAACTCCATGAGGTTGGCACAGTCGCATTTTTCAAGCCTGCCAAGGTCCCTCTGGATGACATCCCTTTCCTCCAGCGAGTCAACTGCACCACACAGCTTGGTGTTGTCAGCAAACTTGCTGAGGGTGCAAGAAATCCATGTCACCAGCAAAGATGGTAAACAGCACTGGTCCCAACCCTGACCCCTGAGGAACACAACCCACCACATCCCCTGGACAAAGTGAGAAAAACTTGGTGTCTGGGCCACATCTGCTTCTGCCATCTCCTGCCACAAGGACCTCCATGAGTTCTAGCTCTTGACCCAGAGAATGCCTGTCTCAATGGAGCTCTAGCTGCCAGAGAGATAAGGAAGCAGAGGGCAGGGAAGGTTGACACCATCTTCACTTTGTCTTTCAAGCCAGGTGCTTGGCTGTGAAACACCATCTTATCTGTGGAAGGGGTTGCTAAGCTATTTTGGGTCTCTTTTTTCCTTTGGGATTTGTCAGATTTAGCAATTTGGTATCTAGTGATTATTTACTGGTTTTTTGCCCCTTGCTGTTTCGCTTGTTAGTGAACTCATTTTTTCACTTATGTCTACTTGTATTTGTTCCTTATTGGTGGAAAGATATTGGTTGAAACTAAGGAGAGGTAACTAATTTTTGAATTTCCACCTCTTAAATGGTCTTAAACTAAGGCAATCTCCAACCCTGGTGGTTTATAACCAGTGAATGAATAGGTTAGAACTCAGGAGGTCAGGTTTCTGACACAGCCTCTCGTTTAGGGAGCCATGATTTTCCCACCACCTGAGGCCTAATTTTCAGATTTCCTTACTTTAAAACATATTACAAAATAAAACAAATAATACTGAAATATTATTTCTAGCCTTTATTGTTTTGGGCAAAGCAGACCTAATAATCAGTGACAGAGGCAGAATCAGAAAGATGGCTTCTGTTTATAAACGCATTTCTCTGAAGAGAAATTGGACTCAGAACATAAGCAAAGTAATTAATTCTAAATTAAAATAAATAACTGTTTTACCTAAGAAAGGGGGATATAAAGCATAAACAACTTGTTTCTGCCAGCAAATTTTTCTTGAGGGATTCTGAGTACAGATTTTGCATAATTAGGAATGCTTTATGTAGTGTAATGAGAGCTCAGAAGGCAACTGATGATGATGTTCTTTGGTTGTTGTTTTGTCTCAGACACGTTATAATATTTTTTACTATAAGCAATTATGCAGTAAGTAATTATTCACAATTGGTTTGCTTATGTTATGGGCAAAATTTTTTAAAGATTTTTCCTTAAGTCCCTGAAGTCTGAACAAAGGGCTAAACTTACTAAAACAAAAGCATGAAGTTCCTAGCTTTTTTTTAGTTAAAATTCCACACAGAGGATCTAATACAGAATTCCTACAAATATTCCACTTCCTTAATTTTTACATTTCCTGTTCTTGTTATTGCAAAAATAAAATAAAAATAATAATCATAAAAAAAAGTGTTTGAAAATAAGAACTAAAAATATACATTGCTCAGTCCGACTATATAGCATGGAATTTATTTATCATGGTGTGGGGTGTGTAAAGCTGAAATACCCAGCCTATTTAGTTGTCTACCTGCCCTTTAGTAATCTTGGGATTATGAGATTTGGGATTATGAGACTCCCACTTGTGGAGGGCATCTCATACCTGCTAAGGTATGTGCCCTAGGTGTAAGAGTTAAAATAGAATACAATAGAAAAATAACAACAGAGTACACTAGACTAGACTAGACTAGAATAGTTCAGTTGGAAAGCACCTACACAATCACCTAGTCCAACTATGACCATTTCAAGGTTGACCAAATCAAGATTCAAATGATTCTAGTCTTTTTTCTTACCTTTAGGTACAGGGGGAAGATGGTGAACAAGCAAGATCAAACTCCTACTTAATGTTTATCCCACACCTTAGTGAGGAGATGCTAGCTGCTGGCACGTTTTTCCGAGGGCAAGAATAACTAACTCATTTACAAGTCGATCTAATAAATCAAGTGAAAGAATTTCATGGGTTGGCTGGTTCTTTCTACAAAATATCACTCTCAAGTATTATATTTCTTAGCAACTTGTGAGACATTATGCACATACCAACCTTAGGCATAGAAAAGCATCATTAGTAGAAATAGAGGATTGTGACAAACTCAGCAACGAATGATTACTGGAAAAACGGAGAGCATGCTCTCCCTCCCACTCTCTCTGCTCCAGGAAACTCATCTGTGTGGCAGTCACACGCATCAAAGCAATTTCAGAGCCTGGACTTTCCCAGCATTAAAGGATTCTTTTCCCATATGGAAATATTTCTCATATTTTCCATTTCCAGATATGCTTAGTGGGAGAGTTTCTTCATTGTGTCAAAACAGTTTCTAGCAACATTAAGAAGGCCAGTTTTTAAAGTTCTAAGGCTTTGCAAAGTATTTTACAGTCAGGGCAGGTATCATAGTATCTCACAAAAATGGAGAAAAGGATCTCATTTAAAAGTTATCTCTTACGGGCTCCCTTTTTGGGATTACAGTGCAAGAGTAACTACTGACATTACAAAGCCTTACTTTTGGGGATAAAAGCAGATTTTTTGCATCAGGTAGTGATGAGCCTGCATCAGAATTTTCCTTATTCTTATTGCTCATTAGCTCATACAGTGCTATTCTCAGAAGGAAAAGATCAGCACCTTTACTATTTCAGACACGTACTATTAAAATTAGACAGTACTGCTTCCTCATGATAGTCACTGGTTCCCACAGGTACGTGCAAAGTGCTAGTTTTGAAGTATAAAACATACAGTCCATGTTTAGATTTTGAGGCTATGTGTTCCTATACATATATAACGAATAAACACAATTCAAGTTCTGATTCTTCACAGACTAGCACAGGTAGGAGAAACATTATTTCTGAGACATTTTCTGATCACTCATGCTCAAGAAAATTGAACTCAAGTCTGAAGAGATTCAGAAAGCAATATTATGTGTATAAGGGAACAGAGTTTTTTTTTGCCAAGGATGGTGGGAGATGTTGGTTTATTCAGCCAGCAAAAGGAAAACCAAGTGTGGAAACAGACATGAAATTCGTGTATTTATGTAGAAATACTAGGGTGGAAGAAGAATTATTTACATTCTCATGGTAATATGTGAAAAAATGTAATAAAACAACAAAAAATTTGTGTAAACTGGAAATTAGAAAAGCACCCTTCAGTTAGAAATAGACTTGGAAAAGAGGAGGGGAAGCAAATGAGGAAGTTGCAAAGGAGGATATGGGCTGAGACAAGGCTAACAACTGCAAATGGAGAAAGAGGTGTTTTGTATTTGGTACTTAAAAAAAACACTCAAAAATCCAGTGAAAAAGATGTGTGTCAGATCAGATGGGTAGTGTTATGTTAATGAAGATTCCATTTTGACCTTATTAATTTTTACAATGTTCATTCCTTTTTTCAACATAGAGATGAGAATTTGAAGAACAGTGAACAAAGCACATTTAACTTTTAAAGTTTGACTCCTACACATCCAACCTAAGGAAAATCTACAAATGTAAGAGCAAAACAGTGATAATATTGGTTTAGGGCTCAGCTGATGAGATCAAAGGGTCTTTGTGTGTTGTCTAACCTTCAGATATTAAACTAGACACAGTCCTGCAAATAAATGCTGGGGATAAGACTTCAGGTGAGTCAGACAAATAAAGATCAACATGGGAAGGGAAGGGAAGGG
>WAAE01025736.1:0-37619 GCA_013400495.1 Nicator chloris
CACCCCCCCCCCATGCACGGGGTTTCACCGCGCGGTGCCGCTCACCCCCATCGCGGGTGGGTTGGACGCCCAGAACGTGGAAAAACCAGCCTGGGGGGAGGAGGTTTACCTCAGAGGCGTCCCCAGTGTCACCAGTGGGGCCGTGGGCTGTAGCCGTGGTGTGTGGCAGTAAGCCTTGAGGCCACGGCTATGGACATCGCGACGGGAGCAGGTCGCGATCGCCTGCGGACGCCCCGTGGCTCCGGCAGCCCGGTACGCCACGCAGAGCCATTCCCGAGTACCCATTAGCCATTCCCGACCGTCGGAATGAGGTATACCTGGATCTGCTTAGCACAGTGTTGGACTCACGGCAGGTCCCACCCTGGCACGCCGGACCCCTGTGGCAGCACTGCTCCTCCGAAGGTTAAAATAGTACAAATTTCTGTCTTGAATTTTCCTAAACGTAGCCAAAACGGCCTTTGCTTTATCCCCAAAAAATAAGTCCCCTCAGACGTGACCTGCGCTAGGACCTGCCGTGAGTTCGCAGCCGGGCGTTTTGCCGCCCTTCTGCTTCTCCATCGGCATCCTCCTCCTCCATGTACGTGTTCCTATCCCCAAATCAAGCCGAGGTTGATGAAGTGGGGAGCGTGAGCTCAGCAGAAATCATGGCTTTCCCATCCCTCGCTGCAGCGCGGTCCCTGCCCATCGGCGGATCAAAAAAATAATCACGTAGCGGCAGAGGAAGGAGATTTGCTGCTACGGGAGGAAAACCGGCGCGGTGTCTCGCTCAGTCGATAACCAAGCTCTGTAATAAATCGCTCTGTAAATAGATTGCTAGGTGGAGAATTGGGTTTCTGGCCGGCTCAAGTGCTTTCCTGACTCTTTTCCCATGGGACTGCTAGGAAATAACAGGGGAGTGTTGTGTTCCCGTGGAGAGGTGCGTGGATGCTGCTGTGATGGGCTGTGAATCCTTAAGCATGACCTTACAAATCTGAGCTTATCCATAAACTCTGGCTAGGGGAGAGCCTGCGTTATCCCTGAAGAGCATCATCTTTTCAGCCCCTTACCCTACAGTCACACAATTTCCCCTATGTCCTTGAGTAAACTCACCCATTTCAATGGCTTTTCTCACTTTTACATTTTATTTAATTAAAATAAGAGGGTTTTCCATGCCTTTTTCCCCTCACTAAGGCTCTCGAGCCTTTGCCCTCCCTCGTGGCTGTAATTTTTGATCCCCAAGACCGTTTTGAAAGCTGCCAGTCAGGCTGCTGATGGCAGGAAAGGTAATTCAGCAGCCCTGGCACACAACTAATAAGCTTTTGTTTCCTGGGTTGTCGATGATGATGCAACTTCGTATTTATTTATTTAATTTTTTTATTTACTTATCTATTTATTGCGATCAGTGCATAAATCAGGGTGGCTTTGGAGATTTTTCCTCTGTGTTGAAAGGCCTGGTGTCCTCAGCAGCACTTGGAAAAAGATTTATTGGAATTCATCATGTATTTAAAATGTGGATTTGTTTTGTGAAGTTTTTGTTCTGTGCATCGACTGCTCCTGTTATGATTTATAAACTCCACATTTTACCCTTTTTTTCCTTCTTATTTTGGGTGGGGAAGCTGCATTTTAAGATCCAAGGTATCAGCTGCCTGACATGACTACTGCTGTTACAGCATCTTTTACAAACACCAGTACTAAACCACTCAGACAATCAAACCTTTGGGATCCTTTGCTAGGCAAATCTGAATGCTTTATGCCTAAATTATTTGTATCTGGGATATTTATGGTGCGTTTCATGAGCATTGATCAAGTTTGCAGGACGACCCTTGAGAATGTGAAGCACCTGAGGTCAGGCACTTGTGTAATGTGAAACCCAAGTTACTTGTGCAGCCTTAATTTAGCTGGTGTCAAGGTATGGCTGGACTTGAAATCCTCATCCCCTGCTTGATTTCTGGGAGAACAGTATTCTGCTCTGGATGGAAGAATGGATTGCTCCTTCACATGTCTGCAAGTCAACAGGGGGAGTACTGGGAGCACAGGGACAGTGCTGGTCCCTCCACTGGTTTTGCAGCTTGCCACCACCAAACTGGCAAGGAAGACCAGCATTTCCCATCACAGGCTTGGGACCACATGTGTCCTGTAGTCCTGGAGCTTAAATACCTCAAGTCTGGGGAAACCAGGAGCAAATTTCCAGTGTCTGAAGGGGTTGTACAAGGAAACCGGAGAGGGAGTCTTCATCAGGAGCTGTAGTGCCAGGACCAGGGGGAATGGCTTCCCACTGCTAGAGGGCAGGGTTGGATGGGATACTGGGAAGAAAGGGTTGGCTGAGACAGTGGCAAGGCCCTGGAACAGGTTGCCCAGAGAACCTGTGGCTGCCCCATCACTGGAAGTATTCCAGGCCAGGTTGGACAGGGCTTGGAGCAACCTGGGATAGTGGAAGGTGTCCCTGCCCAAGGCAGAGGGTGGAACAAGATCAGCTTTTAAGGTCCTTTCCAGCTCAAACCAGTCTGAGATTCTGTCATTCAAGTGTGACCAGAGAGTTTCTAAAGTTGTTTGGGGTGGTTGGTTTTGGTGAGCGTAGTGTGGCCATTTTCTGCCCAATTCTAGTTCTTGCTCTAAACCGTGCAACTTTTGAACTCAATTCCTTTAAAAATACATTTATGAGGGAGCAAACAAGGTCGTTGAACCACTGGAAGCATCTTAGCCGGTCAAACTTGATTTCAGAAATTCCTGTGTCCCCTTGGTTTGTAAATAAAAGGGAATTTGCTCTCCCACTTGCACGCGAAACACCGGGGTTGAAGGCATGTTTGTTGTGTCATTGATGAAGCTCTGGGCCTGGGCTCTGGCCCCCTGAGATGGCCTGGGTGCAGGTTTCAGCTTTGGAACATGGTAGAATTTTTGTGTTGAGGTTTAAAAGAGCATCTGAATTTCTCAGGCTTTGTCCTGCGTGCCGACGTTTGCTTCACTTCCTCTCCAGTGAACGGGATTTCTACCCTCTCGACAAAGTAAACATGAGCATAAATATTTAAAGGATCACGGCTCAAGTTTGCAAATTGGAGACTTTCTCTAGCATTCCTTTGGACAAAAGCAGTAGCATCGGAGATTTGGGACGTGTCTGGGTGCTTCTCTTCTCTGGGAAGAAGCTTGGTAATTCTTTGGGCTTCATGCTGCAAAAATACTCTGCTGTGTTTTCAGGTTAGATGGCTGGGATTATCACAAAGCTTGAGTTTCTTATGGAATTTTAAGTACAAAATGCTGCTGATGGGATATCTATGGATCGTTGGAATTGAGCTTGTTTTTGTGGAATTTTATTTTTCTTTTACACGGGCCAAATTTTTCCATAGGTTTTAGGTATACATGTGAAGGCACAGGTGTTCAGAGTTGAGACTATAGAAACCAAACACGTGAAACTCTTGCCAATAATGGATAAAAACAGGAAAAAAGGGAAATGGAATAGTCTTTGTTTTCTTTGTTTGACTCTTTAATATTAAATCTCATGCCGTGTTTGACAGGTCAAACACCATGGTGACATGTACGTCTCGGTCCTGTGATTGTGTCAATGACTTAACCTCTGTGTCTTGGAATTAAACTTTTAAAAGTGGAATCAACAAACCACTTGACCTCAGAAAATATGAACATTCGGGAGAGAAGGCTACTGAACATGGATTTTTAGAGTTGAACTAATTTTTGTGTCTGTTTTCAAAATATTGAGAGTTGCAGTTTTGTTAGACCTTGTGGTAGCATTATTCTGTCTGTGGGGAGGAATCTGTGGATCCATTTTTCACAGGTACCTGTGGAAAAATCTTACAGGTGAGGTGAGAGTTCCATGTCTTTGCCACAATGACTTTTTATTCCTAACAAAACCCCCTTCATCTTAATGCTACCTCTGATGGAGGAATTTAGGCTCACCTGGGTCAGAAGGGAACTTCAAGATGTCACTTGGTCCAAAATCGTGCTCCCAGCAGGATCATCTGCAAAGTCAGATCAGGTTCTTCATGGCTTTAGGTGTCTCATGTTGGTTGTCTTCCACCTGTGGTTTGTGGGCTGCAGGAAGAAAAGGGAAATGAAATGGTTTGAGCTGTCTTAGGTGGGAAGTGTCCAAGCAGAATGACATTATCCATGATCCACTGCTTGCAGAGCGTAGCCTTCCACTTGCAGCCTGTTAAACTGCTGCTTCCCACTGCCTTTCCGTGAGCTCATTAAGCTGGTCTAGTCACAGGCTCCAGTTGAAAGAGGATCTGGCCTGGCTGAAGTTAATTTTGGGAGGAGAACAGGGATAGCCCAGGTCCATTTGCTGATAATCAGCATGAAGCTGGTAAGCGGCTCCACAGTGCTTTGGTGGAAACTCCTCAGAGTTTTTCTAGGCAAAATGAAATAAATAAATATCTGTGATTTAAGGATTATTGTTACTCTTCTGATTACTTTCTGCTGTTGCATTGCAGTTTCTCAGAGGCAAGGATGTGCATCCCTTTGGGGACAGATGAGATGTCTCTTTGTGTAGGGTTCTCATATGCCTTTGGCTGTTCACACCGTGCCAAACAGTGGTTAGACAAAGCCATGGGTCACAGTTTTGGGCTCTGTTGGTGTTTTTTGTCAGCTCTTTTTTAGAGTTTTGCTAAGAGCCTCATGAAGAGACAGAGCGTGGTCTTCAACCTGGCAATTTTTTTGCCAAGGGAGATGGGGCTCAGAAGTGGAAAGACGGTGGTGCATTGAGGATGCTCGGGGTAGGACGGCAGTGAGGCTGGGTCATGCCAATGCCATCGTGGAAAACAAAGAAATAGGAGCTACAGGAACTGATGAGGCAGCCAGTTATCCTGGGGAGATACACAGTGTGTCCAGGTTTGGGTATAGATACCTGTGCAGTCCCTGCATTAAGCACCCAGATACAAACTTGAAGTTTGCTTGGACCCTTTGGGATGCATCTCTGTATCCTCCCAAGGACTATTGATATTCCTTAGTTGGATCCTTTCTCTGTTGGTGTGAGATCATCACATGGGGAGCTCAGCCAGCTGTGTCTCATCCAAGCTCTCATCTCACTCACCTACAGAGATGTTGCTTTTTTTGCAGCTACGTGCCTGACTTAAAAGAAGATGCAGGCATACTGTGGTCTCCTGTCATCTCTCTGTTGGGTTGTGGTGTGCTTTTAAAGATCTCTTCCAGGTCATGGAGGAAGTTTATGAAATCTCTGTGGGTGTTAAGGCCCCTAGAGATAGGCTGGCTCTATGTGTAGGTGGTCCCCTTTGAGGGGAGGGCTGGGCTGGACCCTTTCAACCCTGGTAGTTTTGGTGGTTCCAACTGTCTGCTCAGCTTCTTTTGGAAAAATCATCTTAGTTTCCATCCCTGTGACTTGCAGGAGTTACTGCAAATCCCTGTTAGCATCAGTGGGGAGCAGAGCACAGAGGAGTGTTCCACTTGGGTGCTGCATGAAGTAGCAAAGGAGAAATGTAGTTTAAAATAAACAAATGCTTTGGTTACCCCCTTTAAATGTAAAAACAGCCAAAATATGTGTGTATCGATTTAATTTTTGGGTGTTATTTGCTGGTCTCTTCATCTTGAATCACTTCTGGCATCCCCCAGATGACCTTGAATCCTAGAGTTACTCTTTGGATGCCCATTCCAGGTCTTGGCTTTTATCCATCATGCGTAGATAATCTGACAGCTTCTGTGCTGTTTTTTAATCAAAATTCTTTGGACTGTCTTCTATTTCTTGTGAAGCATGACCTTTAAAAAGGTAGAGGATCCTGGATATGCTGTATCATGCCTCAGCATTGATGGAAGAGCAGTGTTTAATGCAGACAGATCCATCTTTGGAAAACCTGAGCTTTAAAACCAGCTCAGACTATGAACGTTTTTGATTGACCGCCAAGAATTCTTTTATTGTATTCAGCATCTACATGGTTGGTTTTGAGGGATGAACTTAAAACAAGTTAACTGAAAATATTTACTTTAGTAGACTTCCGTAACTCTACTGTCTTTTCATACTTCACGTAAATACATAGACCAAAATAAAAATTCTCCTAAATGTTGCCGTTTAAACTTTTATGGCACTTGTCTATAAACTGTTAGGTTGCTTTGTGCTTGTTGGGTGCACAGGACAGCCTCCCCAGGGAGGAATTAGTAAATGATTTAATTGTTAAGGAATGTGGTCCCATTAGGAAAAAAAAAAAAAAAAAGGACTGCAGTGGATCGTTAGAAATGTTGTGCTTAATTAAAACAATGCTGAGTAATTTGTAATGATTTTTTGAAATAAATGGGTTTTTTGGAAGAAGGAGGTTACGTGGGTAAATAACCCTTCTGGGGGTTTCTTTGAGTGCAGAAGAGCCGGTCTCTGCTTGTTAATTCACCAATTGCTTCATAAATGGGGCATCATTATGTGGAATTTGTTGCTGCTGGTGGTGGCAAGGATGGCTGAACCACTGCAGCTCAACAAAGGGATTTGGAGAGATGTTTAAAAGCAGAGCCACTGTTTCTTTTGCTTCTTTTCATCCGAAAATAAAGATGCAGCCCTGCTGCCAAGGGATGCGGCGGCCCAGGCGCCTCCCTCGGGATTCGGGCCCCACGTTTGCGGAGTGTGGCGAAACGTCTGGCTGAGCAACGAGGGCACACGCTGGGTTTCCTCCTTCCCGGCCGGACCGTGGCTCAAACAACCTGCACAGGCAGGCGCTGCCGGTCCCTGTCGGGAGAGCCGGGGCGGCCATCGCTGCGGATAATCTTATCCGGAGGCACTTCACCGTGCCTGGCAGGTAGGCTAGGAGATAGGAGGACAATGCAGAGCAGAGGTCAGGTTTGAGGTGCCTGCAGCAGGTAACGAGGAATCTTAAGAGTTTTCCTCAGCTATGAAGAGAATGAACTTTCCCAAAAGCAATGGAGGAGTCTGCAGGGAGAATGGGATGAATCCACAAATCCTTTTGCTGCTTAACCTTGCTCGACTCCAGGGGTTGCCAAGTGCACCATGACTTGTCAGAGCACTTGTTTCAAAACGTAGTTCCCTTATCCAAATGCATCTCTGATCTCACTGCAATCCACAGGGATTTGATTAAGGAATTTATTGGCATTGATAAACATTAGTGGCAGTATTTCTTCTTCTGTCTTTAAGAAATAACTTCCCAAGAAAGATGACTTGGCAGCTGTTGCCTGTTCCTTGCCCCACCAATTCTGTGGAAAAGACATTGTGCATTGTTCCAGGCTCCAATCTCTTTGTAATTCCAGGTGGGAGCTGCTGCCTTTCAGCTGAGTTCAGCTGTCCTATGCTGTGTTTCTTCATTTATGTGATTGAAATACCTGTCTAGAGCCATTGCTGTTCATCTGGGGTGAACAATACAATAAATATGAGGAGAAAAAATATATTAAAAAAAATTATAAAAGAGCACTTCTAGCGAATGGGATAAGGAGAAAAAATTATCACAAAGGTCCATTTCTGAGGGATTAGGAATTCATTCTCCTACCTAAAAGTGTTTGCTGAAACAAGGGGAAAAAATCACCACTTGAGTATTTTCCTGTTCCCACAGAGGGAAGGTGTGAATCTCACCCAGGGTTTGCTGGCTTGGTTTTAGCAACATTAGGGTTTCCTCCTGTTTTTTTCTCTGCAGCTCAGCTGCTTGAAGGCTGCTTTCATTTTTGTTTTGTCGGAGAAGATGTGAAACCTGAGGAGTAAAAGCTAAATGAGATGTGTAATGCAGTTGTTGCAGTCTAAGGAGTGACCCTGCATGAAACTTTTTCAATTGCAGACAAAACTAATTTGAAAACTCAGTCTGAAAGTAGCGCAGTCTGATATTCATGGTTCAGACTGTGTGGTGGGGACATTGTGATCTTCTGTCTTGTGTTGAGTCTATTTTTAATAGAAGTGGAATCCCTGAGAGACTATCTCAGAAGAAGAATTGGAAATTAAAACCTGGAGACATGGATTTACAATGGTTTGAGTGAAAAAGTTTTTCTGTGTATTTTGACGTTTTTTTCCCCTGAGCACAGACTGTCCTCTGCACCGTGAAAGGTGTTGGGGTTTTTTTATCTTCTTGCAGGACGGGATCAACTTTCTTTTCTGTTTTGGGAGCATTAATCTACATACTTTCTTCTCAGGTATGCTCTTCAGGGGCTGCAAGTGGGCAAGTATTCAAAAAACTTGAACAATTTTCCTTAGGTGAAGGATCATTATAGGTTCAGGTGCTGCCATTATTAGCGAGGCTCCCGCCAGCTGCAGCTTAATTTTCTAAATGTCTAAATGTTGAAATTCCAGATTGTTACACAGGTATGTGTGTTGATGTGCTTTGAGAGGCTGGAACTTTGGACTGCTGGGATAATTCTTAGCTAATGACGCTGATGGATTTGAAGTGAATGTCAGTCTGGGAAATTAATCACTAAAATCATAAAAAATTCAACCTGTTCGGTTTCTAATGTAATGTAGCCCCATGTAATGTGGGTGCAAAATGATTTGTAAATGTAAAATTGCAAAGTCAAGTGGGAGAATTGAGCAGAAAATAGTGATTTAGGGACCTGGTGCACACCAGGACACCTTGAACTGGTGGCCATGTCCTTCAGGAGCAGCCCATTGCGATGGGTGGCCTTGGAACCTTGGGGATGGGAGAAGCAACATGGAGGAAAACAAAATTTACCAGAGAAATTCCTCTGGTTTGGTTTAGAATTGTGCTAGCTGGAGTGTTGTCCTTTAGGGAAGGTGTCGTGGTGGCACTGAGGACCTGAGATCATCCCGTGCGTTTTTGCCGCTGTCTCTGGGATCTTCTGCTTCATCCTGCACTTCCTGGTGCTCAGCGGCTCTGAAATCTGGATCTGAACTGGTTTTTGGGGGGTTGTTATGCCTTTAGAAGTTTTTTTGTTGCTGGTGTGGTGCTTTGTTTGTTTGTTTGCTTTCTTTTTTTTCCCCTTAATACCTAAAAATACCCCCAGCTCCGGCCACCTGGTAGGAATCCCCTATTGTAGAGGCAGGTAGGGAAGTAAAATCTTTGTGGTGGCATTTGCCTGCTGATAAGAGTATTTTTTTTAATGCATTTCCTTTCCTCATTCTCAACATGCCTTTTAATTCCTCAAGAAAAAAGGTGTGTGGCCTTGTGGTGCCTTAGTGGAGATTGGAATCCTCTGTGTTTGGTCCATGTGCTGAGATCCACGGGAAGTCTTTGGTGGGTGAATTTGGGGTGGGCAGCTGAGCAACTGTGTGTTATTTTGAGGAAAACAAGTATTTTGCTCATGTTACAAAGTACTGCTGAGGGATTCCTGTTGCAGGTGAAATTTTGGGTTGCCTACTTCATTCACCATCATGTGCTGAAAAATTATCAATACACGTTTGATCTTGTGTTTTTTTTTTCAATTCTTAAACCTTTTGTTGTCCTGAAGCTGTTGATTTTTGGGCAAAAACAATGCGAGGCAGTCGCTGTGGTCTGCAGGGTGGGGCTCAGAAAGGTCTTGTTGCTGATTCCCTTTGCTGGGAAGGGCTAATTATAGAGACAAACTGGGGAAGGAAGAGAACGGGGTCAATTAGAGCATCCAGCGCAGTTTCCTTTAAATTAGAGGTTGGGCTGGAGAGATTAAAAAAACCAAACCCCAACGTTAAAGAGGCACAGAGTGAGACTTGAAATGCTCTGGTGCACAGTGAGCTCTGCAGCTACAGCAGATGTCCTGCAGTTTCAATTTTAAGTAAAGAACATGTTGAATTAGGAATTTTCTTGCCAGAATTGCCAAATCAAGCTGAAAAGACAGAGGAGACTGCTTTTATTCTTTAATATGCTTTTGGCTTGCAGTAGGTCGAGATAGTGAATGAAGCAAAGAAATACCTTGCCCCATCGTTGATTCAAATGGCTTTTGTGGGAAAAAGGAATTAATTTTAATTCTTTAATGCTCAATGTTACATTTTCATAAAAAGACTACCTACATCTTTGTGCACGTAACATGGATCAGTTTTGTACGTGTTTTATCCCTTGCTGGAGAGGCCACTAGGGCTAAACTTTTTCTTAGAGCTGTCTTATGGGTTTAAAAGTTTTTTTCCCCCTGGATTTATGTATAAGCTAGCTGGGATTAGAGGACACAGTATTTGAAGATATGATGCAGACACGGTACAAGCTCTGGGCTCAGAGCTCTGCAGGTGTGGAAAGCAATAAACCCCAATGCCAACTGGAATTTGTGCAAGTCGCTGAAAAACCAGAAAAGCTTTTATGGTGCTTTTCCCAGATGATCCTTTCAGTCCCTTAACACCCTCTTGCCTCAGTTTTTAGGGCAAAGCCATGGTCGGGAGACTTTGCCTGTGTCTGGTGGATATATTTGCTTCCCCTTTGCCGGATCACCTGCCTGGCAGCGTGCAGTTACCGGGAATTGCTGTACACCAAGGGAGATATGTGCACAAAGGCAGAGCAGGGACAAAAACGCCATGGTTTCATCTAAATGTTTCAATCCAGATAGGCAAATTTCTTCTGCCGGTGGCGTGACTCATCCTGGGCTTCCTCAGTGGAGGCCACTACTGGCAGGGCATCAAAGGAGCAGCCCGCGCTTCCAGACTGGAGCTACACCAGGATCTTCCTGGAGCAAGGGCTGTTTTTCTTGTCCTGGGATCTCTCGATGTACAGTAGGCAGTGAGATGCTCCCAGATCTCAAGGGAATTGGTGATAAATTTGATGAATTCATGCTGAGGGTAAGAAGGGTTTCTTCTTGCTGCTTTGAGCAAGGCACTTGCCTCTCCAGAGGGTCCTGCCCAACTGGGGATGGGCTGGGAAAGGCCCTTTGAGGTCAATGACACAACCAGCAAAACAGTTTGTTCACTTCTGGTTTCTCAGGTAGAGCTGATATGCAGGGGTTTAGTGTGGCAGTTAGGAAATTCTTCAGCTAGGAAGGAAATTTTTAGTTTTATTTTTCCTGAGGGCATAGGTAGAGGTACTCTTTGCTCAGGGCTATGGTGCAGCAGACTCCTGCCTTCCTCTCCGTCATTCTCCTGGTAAAACTGTCAATATAAATGCTTCTCCCTTGTTTTTAGTTCAACCAACTTAGCTTTAAATCTTTGAAAGACTAATTTTTTTTTTTTTTTTTTCTTTTTCATTTGGAGCAAAGACTCTGAGCAGCTCCACCACGTTTAGGATTGTGCTACCAGGACCTAGGAGAGCCTGCAGGATGTCACGGGTGGTTTGATGTGACAACACCATCATGAGCTGTACTCTTATTTTTAGGGATTTCTTCCAACTGAAGGGCACTGTCAAATGTTTTGTAGGTTTCTAATATTATTTTAGAAATTATTTACCGTGTTAAATAGTATTTTTAGGCTTTTTCTACCTTTATATTGTGTGATCTATGTGCCTCAATTACAGTCCCAGGTCTCTTGTGAAGTTGTAAACACTTTTACTGTTTGAGGTGGATCCGTAGGGTCTGTAAAAGAGATGTAGGTCTTGGCACACCTACAGCCTTGGCTGTGGGGTATTCCTCATTTGTAGGCATCATGTATGGGAGAGAAAAGCTGCAGAGAATATGAAAGGGATGTATAAATATTTAGAGTATGTTTCTTTCAAATGTCTGGCAGGAGACTCTTGGAATATCATGAAAAATGGTGGTTTTACTTTTTTTTTCATTCCTGAATTGGTTGAAACTGGAGATCAGCATCCTAAACTGGCAGAAGAGTCAACCTCTTGATAGCTATCTAGAGTTCTACATGAGGAAGAGCCTCAGAGTACAGATTAAAAACACAAAGTTAATGCAGTGAGGATCTATTGGGATGCAAGAGAAGAGAAAAAAAAATAATATAAAACAATGACTTTTACTGCAATGTCCTGACAGGTCAAGATTGTCTTTCTCAGATCAGAGAAAAAGCTGCTCTGCGGGCTGGGATAAGTGCCTGAAAAGGGAGCTTTAACTCTTTTTTTTTGGAGGGATTTATCCCCGTCAATTTTCAATTTATACATTGACATTCTAAATTCCAGATTGCTCTGATTCCTCTTTTGCTTCCGTTTCACATACACCTTCCTGTCCTTGCGGTTATTCCATGTGTGTGACAGTGTCTGCAGCACACGGATGGGGTTATGGTTTTCATGTCACCTCCTTGTCCTGTGTCTATCTCCTGCAATCCCTGGGGTTTTGGAGGGCTACTACAATACTTACATTTCAGCAGGTTTTCTAATTTTTTTCACCTGCTGTCTGTGTGTCAGTCTGTGCTTTCCCTCCTTTTTGTTGTGCAACATTTTGTCACAATTTATGACATTTTCAAACCAAGCTCCCTACTTTTTTTGGTGAAGTCATCAAGTTGACATTTTTATTTCAGATTGTTTCCTGCAGAGCCCTGAGTTGATTTTTTGCCTGTGTCTGATGAGTCAGCTCAACTGTTGAGCACGTGAAGCTTCACTGATTGCCCAGTTCTGTTTTGCTGTTTAGTTTTTGAGTTAGCCCTTTAGGTGAGAGCACTTAAATGCAAAGTATTGCAACTTGTGATGCACTCAGTGGATCTCAATGCTGAGTTGGGCTTATTTCTAATTAAGATTTTAGATGACCTCCTGCAGGTGGTTGTATGTGAAAACTGCCTAGAGAAAGCCCCTGCCCTGGGTACAATGTGCTGAAGGAGGCAATTCTTGGTTAGGTCTGTGATTTTTAAGAGCCTCATATAATTTTGCTTGGGTTCAGGTGTCTGAACATGCTCAGTGCTGCTGCTGCTGTATTTTTTTCCCTCCTCAGCCTACTCAAGATGTTAGACCCAGCTTTAATTTTCTCTGTTTCCTATGATTCTCGGTTAACCCTCTTTTCAGGAAATTGGTGGCTTCCTGCAGGCTATTTGTAGTTGCTGCTGGCCAGCTGAAGCGAGGTGATGTCTATGCACTGAAATATGATGAAACCCTTGGAAAGATTTGTTTGGAGCTACCAGGATGAGGTTTTTTTGAGGCATTGTTGAGGTGAAAGCCCATGGCAGCGGCACTTCATTAATCTTATTTACTGGTGTTTGAAGAATCTGATGTTATTGTCTGTTCCTTCATACGGGAAATCTAATCTCCACTTGAATTAGCCTTTGTAATAAGGCTCCTGCTTGATAAGCGAGTAGACAAATATTGGGGCCTTGCCACTGAGTGCTTTATCCTTCCCTGAGATAAAGCGGTGGGGCTCGAACGTAGGTGCTTTATGCATGGAAAATAGACTTATCAGCATTCCTGAATTGCCCCTGTTGCAGAGACCGGGCACTCCTGCCCCTAAACAAAGCTGCATTTAGCTCAATGGCTTTTTCCCTAGCCCAGGAATAAAATATTTTCCTGTTTTCCTGCATGGCCGGTATTTCTGGTGCTGCCTATGGCGTGCATGCAGAAAATGCGGAAAGAATCCGGTGTCTGTGGGCAGATCCCACGTCAGGCCAGGGCTTCCAGTGCTGTGGCTGAAATAAGTGCAGCCTGTTCCCTCAGCGCCCACACGATCTGGAGACCTGTCGAGGAGGTGGAGGATGGCAAGGGTCAGAAGCAGATTGTTGCCCTTGCAAATAAAACCTCTCGTCCATCCTGCAATCCTGGCGGGGATCCTGGAGGTCCAGCACTTTCTGCCTTGGAACGGAACGAGTGAGTCGAGCTGCCCCAAGCCTGAAAGCTTCAGTGACATACAGGGTTAGTGTCGGAAGGTGGCTGGTGTTGGAAAGAGGGAGGATAAAACTATTCTGAGTTCTTCTAAAGTGTCTTTGTGACTTTACAGAGTGTTGGTCATTATGATGTGGATTTTTTTGCTTTCTGAGTAAAAGAAGCAGAAGAAAAATTGCTTCCAGAGACAGTCTTGCAGCTGATGGCAAGGAGCACCCGAACAGGGATGGCAGTAGAGTTAATAGATGGAGGAGGTTTCTTCCTGTCCTTTTACAAAATTCCTGTTGAATTTACAAAATTCTTCCTGTTGAAGCATTGTGTTAGTGGGGAATTCTTTGCAAAATAACACCAGAACACCCTTTGTAGAGCTCCCCTTTGTTAACCTTTTGCAAAGCCAGCCCATGACATGGCTATGTTCAAGATGAATCTGAAAAAAACCCTTTGAAGTTCTTCATCGTATTACTGGAGATGAAGTGTCTATTCCATTTCATCCTATTTCTATATAAACTCATTAACTGACCTTCTCTGCTTTATATTTCTCCTAATTTGTATTTTCAATGCCTTAATGGACCATTTGGTGGCTTCAATGCTCATCTGATTGAACAGTTCTTTGTGTTGGTTTATATCGGTGCTTCCAATTTGCTCTGGTTGTGGTGTGGGGTAAAGGGAAGACATAATGGGATGTTGGGAGAGAGGAAAGGGGGATGTAGGAGGCTGTAGTTGGACAAAATCAGCATTTGCAGTGAAGTTGGACATACAAAGTAGTCATCAACTTGTGTAATTTTAGTGAAGACAATTCAAAATTCAATTTGAACACACAAAGTATCCATATGTTAATTTTGAAAGCTTCTGTGTGTCTGGGTCTTTCTTGGTTTTTTCTTCTCCTTTGTGCTCCTGTGTTTGCCAGCAGAACTCATAGGACTAAAACTTCCTAACATCTGGTTGGTCTCGGTCCAGTAATCATCTGCCTGGGTTGTTCAACTGAAACCTGGTGAGCAGAGTCCTCAGGCATGGAGACCATGAATGCTCTCTTTTGGAAATTTCCCTAAATCTTGATGTCGAATGCTTTGTAGGTGTCTCAGCCTGACAGGATTCCTGGTGGTTGGTGTGATGGGCATCCACTCGACTCATTTGGACAAGTTAACCCCTTTTCTACCAGCCTGATCCAGAGTCAGAGTCCCACAATGGACATGTTCAACCAGAGTTTTGGCTAGCTGCTTGTGCTGTTGGCACATGATGTCTAAGAAATACTTGCCATCCCTAGAAATGTTTTGAGTTGGCTGGTTGTCTCCATGGTAAGCCCACCTTAGTTTTGGCTTTCCTCATTCCCAAACATAGAAAGCAGTGACCAGATGATCACAGGGAAGGAGTGTTGGAGGATGTGACCTCCTCTGCAGGAACGTGCTGTCCCTGTTAATTTTTTTGGCTCAATCCAGTGCTTCTCATTTTCTTCTGAAAAACCAGCTGGTTTAACTTCCCTTAGCGACACCACCCAAAAAACCCCCAAACCCAGCTGTAAAGGACAACCTGAAAGGAGATGTCATGGAGGGCTGTGGCAAGGACCTGCTGGGATGCAGTTAGTTTTTTTATAAAATCAAATTAAAAGGATATTTGCCACGGCTGCTTGTTGGAGGAGCTGTTTTGATTTATGTTCTTGCATCTTTTGCGTCTGAGATGAGACCCAGCATGGCTGAACGATGAGGTTCGGGGGAATATGAGCCAAACAGATGCACTTCAGAAAATGAAACTTCAATCTTGGATTTACTTAGCTCATTTCCTGGTGTCATTACCTTATCCGGATGATGAATGTGCCTAGTTGTGGGATCCTACACTGAATACATTTTGAAATGTTTTTTTCACGCTCCCTTCTGTGGATCTCATCACACAGCCGAGTTAATCCATTTCAGGCAGTTTCATTTCCATACCATATGTTCCTTAAGGCGTTCTGGAGGGATAATTATGTGGATATTATTTACTTTCCTGTGTGATGCCAAGATGTGCTCTGCTTTTCAGGTACAGGGGAAGGCACACGTGTCTCGTTGAAGTCTTGATGACTTTCTGAAGGTTCTGTCTCCTGTTGTCTTTTACAGGGGTCAGGAAGGATGAATGTGAGGACAAGGAGATCATGTACTCCCTCTGGAATGTTTATTAGACTGACTTAACACCCCACCCTACTAGTGGGATGTTTTCCTTAAAGAGCAACCATCATTTCCGTAACATTCATTATTGGGGAAGGTAAATATTGTGGTGAATTTAAGGGATTGAGGATCTTTCCTGCTCAAATCCACCTAGCTGTGTTAATGTCAATTATAAAACTGAATTATGTGCTCAGAGAAAACGCAGTCTCTTTTGGGATTTTTCCTATCTAACAAATCGTGAAGAACAAACTCAACTGCAATTGCAAATGGCTGCCAAGGCTTCCCTGATTTACCCAAATTACTGGAGCAGTGCACTGAAGTTGACAAATTTAGCAGCATCTGCATGGTACTAAAAAAGCTGAAGCCTTTATTCTTTAAACAAATCTGTTTTAGCACTGCCTTTGAGCAAAGTTTGTTTCAATTGGTTTGTGTTAGAGGTGAACAGGTTGTCCTTGGACTACAGATGTGACTGAAGTTTGGAGGAAAAAATACTCAGATTATTTGGTAATTTAGGTTAGGAAATCTTTTCCTTGCACACACTTCCATAGGGTTTGGGGATTTTTTTAACTAAAATTTGATTTTTTTAAATGATGAATGGAGCCAGACTGAATGCAAACCAGAATGCCAGTATATTTTTTAACTTGACAAAACGTTGCAGCGAGAACACTTATTTCCCACATAGGGTTTATTTTTACCTCTTTTGTAGAAATCATGCCCTTTAATATCAATTATGAATTCATGTGGGAGGGCCAAGATACAGTGCTGAAGGCAGCATTGCCCCCAGTATATTGCTGCTGTGTTAATTACCAAAGAGTGGGAACAGCCTTGCCCTCACAGCTATGGGTGTGATAAAAGCGTGAGTTTGCTGGCCGTGCTGTGAGGAGGAAGGGACAGAATGGGTAAGACATCACATGAGGTACAGACAGGGTTAGGTGGCCGTGCCAGGGACAGGAAGGAACTAGCTGGAACTGCAGAAGGGAGAGAGAAGGAGCCAGAGCTGCTTGGAGCAGCCCATGGGAGGCTACACGGAAAAGATATGAGAGACTTTTAGATAACAAGGTGCTGATGCTGGGAGCCTTCTTCGGTGCCAATCGTACCTCCTTCATCAAATTCATGGTCATAGTAGAGAAGAAATGTTTTGAAAATATGGCTGCTGATAATTAATTGACATTATAAAAGAGATTGAACAATTAAAAAGGGATGGTGGGTAATGCATGGTGTCCCTGCCTGTGATGGGGTTGGAACAAGAAGATCTCTAAGGTCCCTTCCAACTCAAGCAATTCTGGGATTCTCTGATCGCTGGGAGCAGCTTTATTCCATCAAATCTATTGCTGTATTTTTGGCTATTGAGGCTGAAACCTCTACTCAGTTGATTTCAGGACTGTAGCTGGGATCTAAGTGATGCAGGGATAAAGGTGATAAGGGACACTTGCAAGGAGAGATGTCAATGGTTAGACGATAAACCAGCAAATCCCTTCAGTGGTAGCAGTTTGGAAGATGGAGGTGCAGCATGGACTTCCCTCATGGCAATGTGAGAGCCTGGGGTGACTTTTGATGGGGGGAATCCCAAACTAGCAGGTTATGGATTGTGAGGATAAGGAACTTGATCTTGTCTTTCACTCTTCATTAAAATAAATAAAACTAAAAAAAATCCCCAAACCTCTATTTCAGAGAAACATGTTTTAAAAAGGGCAACAACCAAAAGCCCTCATCCATTAAAAAATTACCCTTCAAACCTGATCATCCTTTAAAGGTCAGGGTTAAGGATGTTTAAGTCAAATTGTCCCAGAGTTTTACCACAGACTTCATTGGACAGGCTCAAGGAAAGTGGAAAATCCCTGAGGCTCGGGTGTGAAGTCAGCAAGGACAAGCAGGAGTAGAACAAATGGGTTCCTCTGTGTCTGTCAGACCCTAAACACTGACAGCACAAACACATTTATGTACTTAAATGTCTGGGAAATTTGGTTTGCTTTCTGCCTGCAGCCAGGGTATAGACAAGGATAACAGTCCTAGGCTGTTCTTCTGCAGGAAGGGCCTTTTGACTGAGGATGAAAGATAGCATGGGGTAGAATACCAGTTTTCTGTCCTGAGAAGTGAGTTAAATCTCAGGATTGTGGTCTGTGGTTCCTGTGCTCACCATACAGGTGGACTTGGTATACTGGGGACAGAATTTTATAGGGTGGTACATGAGGATGGGCTTATTGTGAACAGAAAGAACACTTCATATCATTTTATGTCTCCAAAAAACCCCAAACTAACACAGATATTCTGAAAATATCAGGGATGGTAAAGAAATCAGGTCTGTTTTGGCGCTGTCTGAACAATGAGCGATAACCTGGCATTCATCTGACAACCCAAGACAAGTCCTCCAAACCTTTCTGCTGAGGTCCCTGTGTCATAAATTCCTTTTTAGGACACTTTGAATTTTTCCTTAGTGTATTTTGAAATTTACAGGAGTGACATACCTGCACATTCTTCCCACTGTGCTCATGCCAGCAGCTAACCCCGGGAGCTCTGGGCATGTCGGACCCACGCTGTGTCTTCCCGTGGCTGATGAGAGCTGAGAGGTGGCATCTGCTCCAGACACTCGGATGGCTGCGGGGTGAAGGGACAGGGGATGGATTGTTGGATCTCATGGCCCCAGGCACCTGTCTGTTGTGGCAGCCTGCTGTCCTAATGTTTCTAATTCTGCCGTTGAAATGGAGTGGAAGTAATTCCAAAACCCAATAGGTCGACTATTCTGGGTTTTTTTTATTATTTTATTGCCGAATCTCTTTTTTGCCCCCCCACCCCTCTCTGTTCCATAATGACCTTGCTTTGCCTCCAGCGAGAAAATTGAATGTTGACTTGTCTTTTTAAATACTCGTTATTGGATTTGCCCGACCTCTATTTCTGCTGTGGAGAGTTGTGCTGGCCTTGGGCCAGTGGAATAATTTGTCATAATCTGAAAGCGTTCGCTTAAAAGGATTTACTGGCCCCCTCCCCAAACTTCTGCTTTACATAAAATGATTCCCGGGGAACTTTGAGGTGTGTTGGTAGTTGGGGAGATGAATGTTTTGAAATAAATCCTTTGAGTATGAAAAAGATAAGACACATGCATGGGACTGGAAATATTTCATCTGGAATATTTGCAAGGTGGCGAATATGAATTAAAGATGTAATAGCTTGAAAAAAGTAAACAGTGTAGTATTTTTAGGCAGGATTTTGGAAGGTGCTTGTGGAACTTCAGGGAGAGTTTTGTGATATAAAAATGTATTTTAGTGTGGCAGAACGTATGGGTTCTCTTTTGTGATCAGTGTTGGATTCTCCTAAATGTATTGGAGAAATCCATATATTTTCTAAGTGAAGATGTGCTTGTGGAAAACCACTGAGATCTGGATATCTGGAGGGCCTGTCATTCCCATCTCAGTTGTCCTTCATGTAAATAAAAGGTGGAAGTGAAGCCTGTTGTGTCACCTGAGCCTGTTCCACCAGGATCAGCATCGCATTTCAGTTTCTCCAGATAACGCATGGCTGACCTTGGCTGTGTCCTGTCCCCTCCCAAGGGTAGGAATGCCAGGTTTAGGAATTGTTTCAAGTTTGTGGAAGCTATTCGGTTGCTCATAAGCATTTTTAAAGAGCTTCAAGAAATATAAGGATTATGTTTGTAACCAATTCTTCACTGTGAGATTGCTCACTGCAGAACTGTCTGTTTCCGTCCTGACGGCACAGAAAGAATCTAAAATACACTTAATAGTTTTTATTAAGGAAGAGGCTTAAAACCCAAGTGTGTTGCAGTTTTTGGAGGGATGTCTGTATCTCACCTCCTGTGTCAGGTGTAACCAATGGCTTTCTGCACTAAGATAGGGAACTCTCTGTGTGTTTTGTGGGAAGGAAGTGCCTCTACATTTGCTTGAACGTGGAAGAGAAAAATTGGGATGGACAGGTTGGCACGTGGTGGAAAGTAAAAGGTGAGAGGGCCCAATGACTTTCTCTGGGAACAACCCAGCAACCAAAGCTTCTACTCCTTCAATAATTATGGAAGCACCTCAGACATGTTCAAAGCCAAGGTATCCCACAGGAGGCTTTAGATTTAGAACAGGTTTTGTAGGAAATGAGCAGAGGAGTTGGAAAGGAGGTGTTTTCACATTGCACTGGGCACCCCGTTTCAGGATAAGGGCGATTATCCGCCGCCTGCAATTAGGGCAAATCCGTCACCGGAGCCGCTTTGGGAGCGGCCGGCGGAAAATGCAGGAACAGATGTCAGAGAAGCAGTCTGGCAGACCTGGCTTAGAGGGGCTTCTCTTTCTCCCTGTGATAGTTCTGCTTGGGATGGGGAATTATCTTGGAGATGTTTAATACTGGGCTGCTGCAATCTGTCATCTAATTTCTTCAGCCATCTGAGGATGCCTGACCTCTCTCTGTGCTCTATGCTCTGGGACCATTTGTTTTCCCTTTGTTTTAATCTTCCCTTTTTGAAGATGGACCAGCTCAGAATTTCTTTCTCATAGCAATGCTCTATCCTAATGAAAAATCATGCCTGCCAGTGGAAAAAAATTTGGGAAGGTCACCCCCCACATGATACTCTGGATGGAAAAATAGTCCTAAAGACAAGGGCGGACACATGAAAGCACTGATAAAAAGCAAATCCATTGTGCTGGTTTGAACATGCTCAGGTTTAACTTGTGCTCACTGAAGCATTGAAATCATTCCACTGCCAGTCCAGTGAAAATTTTGCTGCTTGGTCTCTTAAGAAACCAGATCTTCAGCTTCCAGATGAGATTTTTTTTTTTTCCCAGAGAATATAATGAGATACAGACTGTTACCTCAATTGGCTTAATTGCTACCTTATTGGATATATACAGTGATAGATAAAATAATTTTATTTTCCAGAATGTGCTTTTGAATTTTATTTTCTCTACAGCCACATTTGTCTGCTCCCCAAGTTTGTGTACAGCTGTTGTTTGGCTGGTGGAGGTGGAAGCTCTTACCCAAGTGCAGGATGAAATCCTGATCCCAGCTGTGATATTGTTCCAGCTTTTGCCCCAAACAGGGGAGATTCAAATGAAATGCCAAGTCTGTGTATGTCTTTGTTCTCCAGTGTCATCTTAGTCCTTGTTTGTAGGTTCTGTCTGTCCTTCTTTGTGTTGGGTGGTGGTAGGGATATACCTGGAGGTTTGGAAATCAGGGATGCTTTCCTCCTAATCCTGTCAGTGAGGTACAATCAGCACAAGGTGTGGGAACCCCCAGAAACAGCTTTAAATAACCCAGAGGCACCATAAAATACACGTTTATTACAGCAAAATGCTGGGTCAGAGCATCTGATATAGATCCTTGATAATTTACTGCTTATTTAATTTTAAAAAGGTAAATTATGACATTCCTAATGGATGTACTGGTTCCCTGATGCTGGTCATCAAACATCTCTGAATTTCTGCAGGCTCCAGTTAGCGTATCTGATCCATCATGAAAAGCAACAATGTGAGGACTGTAAGGAGGAGCTGAATTTTGCTTGTCCAGGGCTTGAAGTTCAGCTCAGCTGAGACCCCACCTGCAGAGCTGTCCCCAACATAAGGAGGATGTGGAGCTGTTGGAGCCAGTCCAGGAGGCACCATGAAGATGCTCTGAGGGCTGGAGCCCCTCTGCTCTGGAGCCAGGCTGGGAGAGCTGGGGGTGCTCACCTGGAGAGGAGAAGGCTCCAGGGAGAGCTCAGAGCCCCTGCCAGGGCCTAAAGGGGCTCCAGGAGAGGGACTTGGGACAAGGGAAATACTTCAATTAAATACTTCATTAGCTCCTGCTTTCTTTGGTTTGTTTTTTTTTCTTCTGTCTGATATCAATGTTTTCAAAGAACTACAAAGCCTGTGTTTCAGGTAGCTGCCAAGAACTATTTTTAGTGGAGCTGTCAGCTCTAATTCAAGGGATTTTTTAGTACTTCTTGCATTGTGAGGCAGCTTTTGTTTTTGGTTTCAAGTCCTGATGTTTTCAGAACACTCTTCCTCAAATTTAAAAGCCACTCTTGTGTTGTGGCATTTGCCTGACAGTTTAATTTTCAGATAGAATATATTGGTTTGTGGCTCATTTAAATCCAGCATCCTATTCCTGCTCTTGCTTGTAAATTATCATCATCTGTGGGCTGAATATTTTTTATAAATATGGCCTTTAGAGGAAAAAGACTATTTTTTTTTTCTGTGAACTAGTTGCTGAAAGTCTTGTTTAAAGTATGACTCATCCTGTTTGGTGTTTGTTTTGATTTTGGTTTTTTTTTTCCTTTGTAAGGTAACTAAGCTAGATCTGGCAGTACAGTTTTAGTATTCTTTTCCCTTTGATCTTCAACTGCACAGTTCTTAGTGCTCTAAGATCTATTCCGTGTTCTGCATGGGCTGTGCAGAGAATCTGTAGGTTACTATGGGCCTTAAATCAGTCTCTGGATAATAGAATCTTGCTCCTGCATGAACCAGGATGCTTTCACGTTGGTGCTACAGATTTGCAGTAGTTCTACATTGAAAATAACTTCGGAGGATTTTGAGCTGCTTGGTTTAAAGGAGTGGAAGGTACCTGTATGGTCTGGCTACAGAGATCAAATCCCTCAAATATATCAGTTATTTATAAGTTATTATTCTGATAAAATCTTTAGATCATTAAATTTCACTAACTCATTGAACATGGAGAGGAGACAGATAACAAATGGCATCACCTCTTACTTCATATGAAACTAAATCCAGCCAGGAGCAGTCTCTTGATTTCCTGATGACGCTGCAGCTCCTGCTGCTGAGGGCTGACCTTCATTGAATGCAGAGAAGATGATTCTCTGTGGGGAAATGATTTCATCGCCCGTGGAAAACGGGAAGGAGGTGCAAGGGCGAGAGGCAGCTGAAGGGTGAAGTTAGTTGAGGGTTGCCTTTGTTTAAGAAGGGTTTAAAAGAATGAGGATGGGCTGGAGTGGAAGCTTCAGTTATTTTGTTGGGAAAATTCAGACTTCTAGCAGAAGAAACCAGCAGCTGCAGGGGCACATGGCACTGTAAGATTATGGACTCAAAAATAACTTTATTCCTGTTCAGATGCTTGAGAAAAGCTCGGTTGTAGTGTTGCTTAAGAAGTAGGAGGCCAAGCTGAAAAACTGGAGATTCAGCCTTTTAAACTCTCATTCATTAACAGGTATGTTCCACCTAAAATGGGGAAAAAAATGGGATTTGTCTGCTGCCCAGCCAGAGTTAATTTGTATGGTTCATTCTGATGTTGAACAGTAAATGTCCTATCAGGAGGAAAGTTGGAATTGTCTTGGCAGTAGAGAAAGCTCATGAGTTTGTGTTGGTGGGTCGCAGGTAACAATTCTTGTGAGATGCAATAAAATTGTGTAGGGAACACTGGCAAGTTTTATTTGAAATGGACTGTTTGCCAAAAGGAGTGTTCTGTGAGAAGGCTTTAAAACCATTCCTTCCTCGCTATCGGTTGTGGTCCATAATCCTCCATAAAATGAGGAAAGGGAGAACATCAGTAACCATATTATTACATCTTCTCCTGCTATTGCACTTAAATTTGACTTTGCTCCTAAGCTGAATTATCTCCTTCACAATAACTTCAAAGCTGCTAAGACTAGAGGAAAAACATCTGAAATCATTAATTATTATTTGACCTAGTATTCAAAAATAACATCATGACATTCAGTTATGTAAATTGTCCCTAATTTTGTATTTTTAGGGAAATACAGCACAACTATTGTCACTTCCATAGTGATTTAATGTTTATTTTCCTGTGTTCATGGACTCCACAATGAGCAAGGCTGAGAGGTGTCAGTGTTTGTCTTGGCTTGTGCTGGAAGTGGGCTGAGTTCCCCAAACACAGAGGATGTTGAGGATCTATGGGGGGACATGAGTCTTTAACTCAGCAACAGCCTTTGATAAATATCAGTACATAGATCCATGCCAGTGTGTTGATATGGATCAATATGTATTTATATGGCAANGCATGGATCTTTGTACTGATATTTATCAGTGTATTGCTATATGTAGTTGATATAGATCAATATGTATTTATATGGCAATATTCAAAATCCTCTGCCATTTCATCATAAAGGTGAGAAATAATTTCTTGGTGATAACATATAAAAATAAAAATTTTTTTAAAATATTACTACTTTGTTGGTTTATCTTTGGAAACTTCCTAATGCAGCGATTCGGTGTGATTTAGTGCCAGCACAATGTATGTGCGCAGATCTGGGTGCTTCTGTAATCCTTCTGCCTTTTGCTCAGCTGTTATCTCAAGTGTGGTGCTTGTTGGAGCTGGAAGTGCTCCTGGAGTGCCTCCACATCCTTCAGCGAGCTTCCTTTTCAGCACGGCCGTCCTCGGGCTGCTGCCACCACCTGCAGCACTGCATTAGGAGGAGAGGGATCCCTTGATTTCCCCAGGTTTTGTTCTCTGAAGCTCTTGAGCTCCTCTAGGATAGAAGCACCTTGTCCTTAACCCTGGTGTAATTCCTGAATTCTCAAAAGGTATTTTCTGCAGCTATTTTGGGGCTGGAAGATGTTCCTCGGTGTGAATTCCTTTAGCCCTTGGCAACATCGCTTACACTTCATATGCTTCATTTTTAACAGCTTCAAAAGTGTTTTTATTGTAAGTGCTGCTGGTTTTCAGGCTCTGTATGTGAAATTTTAGCTGCAAACTAAAATATAAATAGCTGGGCACGTGATTGTAGAGCTAAAAGGGAGATCCTGGGTCCATTTACAGTTTCTGCACCCGTCTCTGTGCTCGCTGGCTCTGCTCTGCGCCTGCATCAGTGTGGGGTTTGATGTGATCTGTGTGGTCGGGATATCAACTCCATAATTGTTTCCAGTCAGATTTCCAGCGGCTGAACTGCTCTGTGTCCACCTGTGAGGAGCAAATCCACCCAGGAAGGTTGGAAAATCTGATATTTTGGCTGTTCGTGTGAACAGAATTGCTGTGTTGGTGAGAGATGCTGTGTCTGAAGATGATGCTGGAGCCTGGAGTTAATCCAGGAAAACCTGAAGGGGCTGTAAATGTAATTCAATCAGTTTTATAAAAGGCAGATTTTTTTGGTGTTTGCAACAGGGTTGTCCCACCTCTGGCCACTGACTAGTTCATTAGTTATTAGAAGCAGCAAAACAACATGTTGCAAGGAGTCGTTTCCTTGCAGGATTCAAAACACTGAGGATACACCAGGCTCTTCCTTAGCCTCTGCCTTTTTGTTAATCCTTGCCATTCACTGACAGTTCTCATTAGTCATACAAGGAATATGGGAGCAGCAAATTAAGTTCTACAGGTGCTACCATTGCAGCCTGAGAGATGATCCAGCAAATCCTTTTGTTTCTTTAATTTTTTTTTTAAATATTACTACTTTGTTGGTTTCTGGCAAGAAAAGCCAAGGGAGCAGCTGGAGGATCCCATTGTCTGTGTAGGGGCATGTTTTAGGAGAACAGAAGTGCTTCCAGAAGTCAAGATTCAGTGACTCAAATCTGAAGCTCAAGAAAGAGGAACAATGTGAGGCAGGATTTTCTTTGCACCATTTGTTTGGGCTGCCCAGCAGCATGCAGAGATGCTGTGACGGAAGTGAAGATAGAAGTCACTTCTCCCATGCAGCTGCCTCAGTCAAGCCCTCACCAAGCCTTCTTGTAGTTCCTTTATTTAATTTTCATTTCTTTGGCACCACAGATGATGGATCTGTGCCTTTGGTAGCATCTCCAGCTGGTGAGGCAGGAATCATGCAGGCAGGAACTTCATTCATTGCAGAGCCCATCTTCATTCCTTGGATGCTGATTCATTCCCTGCACAGAAAGTGGTTTGACCTTCAGGGAAAGAGTGGGTGATCCTGTGGTTATTCACATCCTAATTCAATTCCTCCTTCATCAGAAACATTTGTAACATTTTAGGAGTAACTAGTTTCACAACAGCTTTTCTTGTAATTTTTTTAGTTGCTTTTTTTTTTGGTTTGGGGTGTTTTGGAGGGTTTTTTGGGGGGTTTTTGTTTGTTTGTGGTTTGCTTGGTTTCTTTGGTTGTGGTTTTTGTGGTTTTTTTCCTTCCCATTTTCATTTTGTCTCAGCTGAAAGGTCTGGTAGAAGCTGAGAGATTTCTGCAGGAGATGCCTCAGCAAGGATGTGATGGATAGCAATATCCTCACCCACCTCCAGTTTCTAGTAGAAGAGGAACCACTGAGTGATTGTCAGACCACAGGGAAATACCAAAACCTCAAGACAAGGTGATTCCAGGCTGTGGAAGGGCTTACTGTCCACTGAGGTGCTGTATGTATCCATGGACTTGTTAATATCAGTGTCTGATTAAAGTATGTGGGAACGAAGCCCATCTCTGAAAAAGAGGAGGAAACACTGCTGGTGCCCAGCAAGGAGCTCCTAGGTGCCAAACTGAAACTCAAGTGTCATCCTCCACTGTAGAAGTGAACAGATAAGGAGGTGACAGAGTTGCTTAAAGTGCTGAGTAAAACTGAAAGACACAGGGAAAACCAGTGTGATATGACTTGGCTCAAACTTTTCAGGCCATGGAAGAAGCTGTTGAGCTCAGGAGCAACTTAGAGAACACTTACAACCTATTTTGTTCCAGTGTGGGCCACTGTAGGTCTTTGGGAACGATTTACACAGGGTGAACTGTGTCACCGCTTCTTTTGTGTTCTGGGAATCCCCCTTGGAGGCTGAGTAGGCATCTCCAGCTGTACAGGCATCTTTACTTCCAGAAATATTCCCTTCTGCTTGAGGCAGGATGGTTGACACTGACCAAGGGTTGACAGTTCTTTTATTATTGCTCTTGATAATAACGGCCAAACCCCAGTTTACACATCTCACTTGGACTGGGGACATCGAGGACGTTTAACTCAAAATCACTTGGGTTTGCGGGAGGTGAACCAACACCAAATTTTTAGGTTCACTCACATTTGCCTTGAACTCTGAGCAAGACAAAGCAGGTTGAGCAAAGGAATTGGGACCAAATGGAAAATATTAAGGGGACAGGAAAGTACCCCCAGAAACAGTCAGATGTGTCATTGGGATGCTGCTGCCATTGCCTGTGTGTCTTCAGTGTTGGTGCTTGCAGGGTTTTGTTTTGGCTCACTGCCAGGTCCAGCAGGGTCCTGTGTTGCTGCAGAACTTCTGGGAATGTGTCTCCACTTCTGCTTTCATTTTCTGTTCTAATTTAAGTTGTCTCACTGCTTTGACATCTTGTTTAGGTACCTCAGTGCAAATAAATGGCTCTGAAATTCAGCCAAAAGACCTTTCTTCTGTATATGGACAATCCTGGAGTGCTAATGGGTATTTTTTTCCCCCCATCCAAGCTTATCATCCTTTAAGAAGTAAATTTGAATTGTGGTAACAAATCAGGTTGAAGACATCCCTGCTCATTGCAGGAGGGTTGGACTAGATGACCTTTAAAGGTCTCTTCCGAAACAAACCATTCCAAGAGCTCTGTAATGCTTCCAAATCTCATTTTTCCTGTGATAGAACTTTGGTTCTTTTGGCTGAAAATAATTTTAGAGAAATTTTGCACCTCTCACCTTCCCCACACCAATACCTGGGTGCATAAATCTGTATTTTGGGTACCACCACCTCCTGCAATTGCACACGAGGTCCTTTGAGAGGGGCCCTCATAGGTAATTAAGTGACAATAATTATGTTTCTCTCCCATCAGCAAACAGTGGGAAGAGAAAAACAACGTGTGCACAGAAAAGGAAGATGATAAAAGGAGAGGATTAAGTGTTATGTAGATTCTGAAAGGAACTGACATGTGAAATGGTGCAATGGTAACCAAGAAGTTGAGCTTCCACCTGGGTATTCGTCCTGTGTGTAGCTGGCACAAATGTGTCGGTCTGGTGTCAGTTTTGGTGTCACCAAGGTGTTATTTGGGGTACCAGCAGCACAAGGCTGTTGGCTGCTGTAGGAGAAACATCCAGAGAGCTCTTGTGCCCATAAATTCAGATTAAGCAGTGAAGTGTGTTTAGATTGGCAGCTTTTTAAATCAGATTTTTTAAGTTTATCTATACCAGGAATTACGTGCCCTGCACGGTGCGTGTTGGGAGGTGCCGGTGGATGGATAAATCCAGGCTGTCCTGAGAACTGAACCCTGAGGACTGGGGAGAACGGTTCCCTGTTTCTGTAGTCCCTTGCCAGGTTAGAGAATGTTATAATAAACTCAGTGAACTTTGCTTCCAGAATTGCCCCTTTAGCAGCCTCAATGCTGATACTGATCCCTGTTTTTTCCAAATCATTCGGTATTTGGCAAACTCTGCACATGATTTCAGGCTTTAGCTGTCACAGATTATTTATGCCGGGTTTGGATGCTTCCAGTGGACAGTTTGTTTTGGATTTTTGCCACATGCTGCTAATGCTGTCCCTGAAAATGAACATATTGAGGCTGGTCTTTCTGAATGTGTTTTAAACTGTGATCATATAGCAAAAGATCATGTAGAATGTAAAAATCAACCAGTATTTACGTGTTTAATGTCTGTACAAAGCCTAATTGGCGAAGTTTTTGTCTTTTTCTGTCAACCTGCTAATAATCAGATGATTATTGTCAGTTTTATCAGGACCCTCTGAGCCTTCCCCTTGGAAATAGTAATTGATTTTGTTATGTAGGAGAGCCCAAGTAATATAATCAATTTGTAACTATGTTTGGAGGTTGTGCTTTTTTATGTTGGAAATAAAATTGTGTTAGTGTAGTAAAATTGAAAAAAGTCGGCATTCAGGATTAATTTGAGAAAAATCTTCATTCAAACATAGAAAATGGAAAAGGATATAGAAAATATTAGGCTGAAAGTATATGGTCAGAGGGCTGGAGCCCCTCTGCTCTGGAGTCAGGCTGGGAGAGCGGGAGGTGCTCACCTGGAGAGGAGAAGGCTCCAGGGAGAGCTCAGAGCCCCTTCCAGGGCCTGAAGAGGCTCCAGGAGAGCTGGAGAGGGACTGGGGACAAGGGATGGAGGGACAGGACAAGGGGGAATGACTTCCCACTGCCAGAGGGCAGGGTTAGATGGAATATTGGGAAGGAATTGTTCCTGTGAGGGAGGTGAGGCCCTGGCACAGGGTGCCCAGAGCAGCTGCGGCTGCCCCTGGATCGCTGGAAGTGTTTCAGGCGAGGCTGGATGGGGCTTGGAGCACCCTGGGCTAGTGGGAGGTGTCCCTGCCCATGGCAGGGTTGGAATGAAATGAGCTCTAAAACCTCTTCTAACTCACACTGTTCCCTGGTTCTGGATTGACTTAAAATGCCATAAGTGTTTCCTTTCATAGGTGTGCAGTCTATGAATTTTTGGCCAGAGTGTTCCCAGGAGTTTGTAATAGGCAAAATGTATAAATGACTGAAGTGTAGCATCATTTTTATACGTTCACCTGTAAATGTAAGCATGAAAGGCCTTTAATTAAAATAGTGCCTGAAGCAAATATTAATGGGTGGTAAAATACAAACTTTGTGTCATTCTTTTCACATTCCCATTTAATTTTTTATGTCTAAATGCAAAAATATTAATTTTTCAAGACATATAATAGCTAATACAACAGCCTGCTGGAGTGGTTGTCGTTAGGAGAACCCTTCTCCCTGACGTATGCTAATTACCTCAGGATGGATATTTCATTGCATTATTTTCTCCAAAATGCTTTGGAATAGCTGACTGCATGCACAAGGTGTGTTGGATGCTGAACCAGGGCCGGGCTGATGTGCAGCAGGGCATGGTAGACCACAACTAATTAACTTCATTAACATTGCTGTGACCTCCCTCAATACTCTGAGCCATGTTTGGGGTTGTTACCAGTAAACCCCATGGCACCCCTGGGATTTACAAGGCTCGAATTAACACCCCTTTGCGTTCTGATCTCAGAAGCTTCTGGTCTTGGAGTTGTTTTGTGGAGAGGACTTGGCTCTTCTACATCCCCAGAGCTGCTGAGGCTTTTAGCATCTCCATGGGGTTCATGCTTGGCTCACAACCCTGCTGCATTTAAGTTGTTTGGATGCAGAAGGCACAGATGTTTGTTGTTACACCAATTCCATGCAGAGTAAACATCTCTAGAGATGTTTGAGTGGGTGGGGTGGAGTGGCCTGGTGCTTTATATTGTATTTATTGAGTGTGCAGGAGGGAGGAGGCAAGGTTAGTTTGCTCAAGGTAACCAACTTAAAGTCCTGTTTGCACTTCTCACGTGAGTCAGCAGTCTTGGATACGCTCTGATAACATCAATAAAAATAGGCCTGAGCTTTGAAGTAAAATCTGGGTGAGGAATTATTGAGCTGAAGTGTAGTGAGGGGTTTGTTCCCCCTTCTTGATGAAAAACTGATGCTGGAGTTGCAGAGCTACACGCAGCAAGCCCAACCCAGCACTTCCCTGACATCATCCCTGTTGCATCTGTGCCTGTAGTAAAGCCATAGGAAAGCAGCTGGAACACTTCCCGGTGTATAATGTATGTCCTGCTACCAAGCAATGCGCTGCGAGTCCCTGCCAGATGTATTTCACTGGGACATATTAATTTCTGTGCTTTGAAGTGCGCGTGGCTGGGGATGATATACTTAATGAAATATTGGAGCAGGAAACAATACAGCATAAAATAGTGCTGTTCATTTGAGGGCCTCAGAAATGAGACAGTTCTCCAAATCCCAGCCGATGTAGAAGATGAGGGTGGCTGTACTTGGACTGAAGGTCCTGGATCTGGAAACTTGGGGGAGACTGCAGGAACAGGGTGACCAGTGACATGCTTTCCCTGAATACTCTTCCCAGCATCAAATATCTGAAGTTCCCTAAACCTGTTTTGGGTTTTGACTTCAGATTTTTTGACCCTTCTTGAGCATGTTGTTGATGCCATGAGGGAACTGTCATAGTTGTGAGGTCTTGCTCCAGTGGGGCAGTGCTCAACGTTACAAATAACGTTAGGATGTGCATCCCGTAAACTCTAATCTGTACCAAGTGTCACTTGCCACCTGATCGCCCAGATCCTGGTTCTGAGGGTCCTGCTTTTCTCCCTAGTTCCCTTTTGTCTTTCTATTGGAGTAGCTCTTAACCTCTTCCAGAGCAGTTTGGAGTTTGTTAGAACTGGTGGAGTACTGAGGCCCTTTAACTCTGGATTTGTTTTTATTTGAGGCAGCTGGTGGTGTGTTATCTTCTTGTAGTAGTGAAGTTTGAGAAATCAGCTGCACATTTGATGTTTCAGTGCCAGAGATATGGGTTTGTTTGGTTTTAAGCAGCACAAGAGAAATAAAAAGTGCAATGTTCAAAGGAGTTGGTTACAATAACTCATATCCAGTGTGAGATATGGACACCTCTGAAAAAGGGTGACTTGGTAGGGGAAAAAGTGCTGCTGATGAAACAACAATGGGTTCAAAATCTCCTGGACAGGAAGGAAAGGAGTTTGTCTCCTCTTCACTGGCACAGGATCATGGAAAAATGTTATCTGTGGCAAGGGCCGGGTGTGCAGGGGAAGGTGATGATCATTTTGTTTTAGCAGCTAAAATTTGTGGGTGCGGAGTACCACGCACCCATGAGATTGATTCAGGAGGTTGTCTGGTGTGTTGCTCATAAAATTTTCACTGATAATCAGAGGATCTTTTTGATATGTCAGATTGGGGGCAAAATTAGCAAAAGCTTGGCGTGCTCTGGGAGTTACATCTGAGAAGGGGGAGCCTGTGTTGTGTGTGTAGTGTTTGGGTGTTGAATATCTGCTACAGCTCTGGGGTATTTGTAGGATAACACCTAACCTGGTGTTATTTTGGTTTTTTTCAGCCTTGCTAACGTGATGACCTGACAAGATACAGCAGAGACTGACTATGCAGCACAGGGACTGATGGGAAAGGATCCAATATGAGTGTGAATGATGTTGGAGGCAGACGACGCTTTGAGGATAGCGAGTACACGCTGCACATCTACCCCGGGAGCATCGCAGAGGGGACAATCTACTGCCCCATCACCGCCAGGAAAACGTCCACGGCCGCCGAGGTGATCGATTCGCTCATCAACAGACTCCAGCTGGAGAAAACAAAATGTTACGTGTTGGCCGAAGTGAAGGAGTTTGGAGGGGAGGAATGGATCCTCAACCCCACGGACTGCCCGGTGCAGCGCATGATGCTGTGGCCACGCCTGGCGCTGGAGAACCGCATCAGCAGCGAGGATTATCGCTTCCTGCTGCGGGAGAAGAACCTGGATGGCTCCATCCACTACGGGAGCCTCCAGTCCTGGCTGCGGGTGACGGAGGAGCGGCGCAGGATGGTGGAGCGGGGCTTCCTCCCCCAGCCCCAGCAGAAGGACTACGATGACTTGTGTGGTCTGCCGGACCTGAACGAGAAAACGCTCCTGGAGAATCTCAGAAACCGCTTCAAGCAGGAAAAAATCTACACCTACGTTGGCAGCATCCTCATTGTTATTAATCCCTTCAAGTTCCTACCTATTTATAACCCCAAGTATGTCAAGATGTACGATAACCATCAGCTGGGGAAGCTGGAGCCCCACATTTACGCTGTGGCAGATGTGGCTTACCATGCTATGCTCCAGAGGAAGAAGAACCAGTGCATCGTGATTTCGGGAGAGAGCGGCTCGGGAAAGACACAGAGCACCAACTTTCTGATTCATCACCTCACCGCCCTCAGCCAGAAGGGATTTGCCAGTGGAGTAGAACAGATTATTCTTGGAGCTGGCCCAGTGCTTGAGGTAAGATGGAAACGATAGTAGTGTGGAAATGTTTTAACAGTGAAAAAACTCCAAACCTGGGTAGTTGGGGTTTTACTGTGACACTTACTCTGGGGTTATCTGCTAAATACTGATAATAAAGTGACAACAGCGTTAGCAATGAGAGAAGGTTTTGTTTCCACCTATAGAATCCTACCTGCTTCCAAAGAAAAGAGGATAAAAGTACAGCAGATGGCTTGCTGCCAAATTTGTTAATGCTTTGTTTTCACTTGAGTGTTTCTTAATGCTGGTTTGTCTTGGTGGTTTCTCAGTGGGAAAATAGAAATGAGAATTATCAGTAGCCATTTTCTAGTATTTTGAAAAGAGAATTCATTGCACACAATGTATTGATAATGTTGTATTTATGGAGTTTCTGTGCACTCAGGTTCTTTGAGCTGCGGAAGAAATCAAAGGTAACTTTCATGGTGAAAATTGTGTTTTCTTAACCATGAGTGCTTGATTTGGCCACTTACTGGTTGTTATGAGGACTCATCCTGTGTATTAGAGGTTAGATAAACTGCGCCATCAACTTTTCATGTGTGAAACTCTGAAGTGGGATACCAGCATTCATTAATGAATTTGTCTTGAGTTTGCCCCATAGTCTTTGAGATGGTTTTCCTTGGAATTGCCAGCTTTGCTGGTTAGAAGTTTGTTGTTTAAAGCCCATCTGCACATGGGTGATGTGTCGCCTTCAGCCAAGCCATTGTCCTTGGAAGCCGTGATGCATGGAGGTGTTTTGGTGGCTGCATCCTCTCCCTCTCCCTCTGCTGATGAGAAAACAACACACCAGGCTCCCGTAGTCTGCAATTAATGGTGGTTACTGCGGTGATCCACACTGGTGACCACATTAATTTCAGAAAATTGGTGTGAAGACTAGCTCATTCCACCTCCAGTCCTGTTATTCCACCTGCAGTCCTGTTATTTATTTGAATCACTTCCATGCTGTTTGTTTTTTGATACGTTGCTTAATGTGTCATGTTGGACCAAGGTCATTTTATAGTTCTCTTTAGCAGTGTCAGAGGGAAGATCTCTGTCTAGGTTAGATTTCCAGAGGTGGAGAAGGGAGATCTCCATGAAAGGGAAGGTAGAAGGAAGTTTGGGGAATTGATTTTTTTCTTAGATTCTACTTTTCTCAAGAATAGGTTGTCTACTTGCTTGGCTCTTGGATGGAGAAAGGCATCACAAATGGTTTGCTGGGAATCCTGCTCTGCTGGTAGCCACTCACTTCTTTTGGGGACCATTCACAGAATGGTTTGGGTTGGAAGGGATCTTCCCATTCCACCCCCTGCCATGGGCAGCAGCACGTTCCTCTATCCCAAGTTGCTCCAAGCCCTGTCCAACCTCACCTGGAACACTTCCAGGAATGGGGCTTGGAGCTTCTCTGGGCAACCTGTGCCAGGGCCTCCCCACTGTCACAGGGAAGAATTCCTTCCTAATTTTTAGTCTTCTTTTCCTTTAAAAAGGATTTTTGTAGTTCCACTCCTTGGTTCCCTTTCCACGAGATGAGGTTGCTCAAAGCCCCAGTGTCTGGCGAGTTGTGTGTGTTGGGATGAGGTGGAGGGCAGGGATGCACTCCAGCCTTTTGTTTTCCTTTCGCAAGATCTGCAGCTGTTTTTGAGGGAAAAAAATCCTGAATCATATCTGTTATATTTTTTTTTGCTGTTGGAACAGAAGTTTGCATTCCTTCACTCCAGCAGCTGGACGGCTGCTGTTGTGCTTTGTCTGCTTCCAGGCCTCTTGGAAAAAGTGGGAGTAATCCAGAATTTCTTCTGCTCTGCTAGCACCAGTCCCAAATAGTCACAAATCAGGCAGCCTGAAAGATAAGGTGGCTATATTTCTGCTTTTCCTTCTCTTCCTAGAATTTCCCAAGAAAGGGATCTTCAGAGCAGAACTTTGGGTTGCATTACTCTGCAAACCGTTTGCAGATTTGACCTTTTGAGTTGTGGTTGAAATAAATTGAATAAACTCTGAAAGTTTAGATGCCAAACTTTTGGGGATTTTTTTTTTCTTTTCCTTTATTCTTCTTCTCTCCTCCAGACACGTTCTTCATTCCCTTTGCTTTCCCTCTGCACGTTTAAGATCAGATTGTGTTCAGCTCAGGTTTGTCTTTCAGAGGCAGTGACACAGCTCTTTGTGCTGCAACTTCTGATTTAGGGATTGGAGCAACCAACAGCTCACTTGGACCCCTTGATCTCTTTCTCTGCTTGAAAAGTGTCTCTGGCAGGACAAGTGCAAGGAACCTCCTGTTCCTGGGAATGCCTTTGCTGTCGTGCTCACACGGCAGGAGCGGAAGTGGAGCAAAATTAAGATTGGGGTTTTTTTCTGCAGCTTCTCTGTTTTCCTAATTTACCTTTCTTGAACAGCTTCAGGCTATTGTTTGGGATTTTTTTTTTGTTGCGTGCGATTCCTGAGTCTTGTCCAAATTGGACTTTTGTGGACGGCTGTCAAGACAAGCTGTTACTGCCCTCTAAACACAGTGACATCATTCACTAGCTGCACGTAGTTTGAGGTGTGTGCTGAGACCAGACGTGTCCTCTTAAAGTGTATTTGATCTAAATCCTATGGACTTTCTTTTTCCTCTGCTGGGATTTAATAGGAAAATTTTGTTGTCGTGGTGCTCCTTGGAATGGTTGCAATATGCTCCTTTTGTTCATACATGATATTTTAAAATATTTACATATTTATATATTATTTGTCATAAATTATATTCCTTTAATACCATACTAATTTTTCCAATAACAAGATTCCAATTTTTTTAAAAACAGGTGATTTTTTTTATATTTTTCCTCAGGTTTCCCCCATTTTCTTATAAAGCACATTTTGCCCTATAAGAAATTGCTTCTTCAGCAGAGCTGAGCTTAGGAAAATTTTGCACTCTGGCTCTTTAGCTTCAGGACTGAGCTTCTCAAAATCCATAATTTTGTGTAGTTAATTGAGAAGGAGTTCCACGTGCTGCAATTCCATTCTGTTTCTGATTGACTCCATGCAATACTCGAGGTGAAAACTTCTGCTCAGCTTGATGCTCCATCAGGAACCCAGAGTGCCAAGAGATGCAACCTCAACAAGACATTGAGGGGCTGGAGCATGTGCAGAGAAGGGTCTGGAGCACCAGGAGTGGCCGAGGGAGCTTGGGAGGCTCAGCCTGGAGAAAAGGAGGCTCAGGGGGGACCTTCTGGTTCTCCCCAGCTCCCTGACAGGAGGGGGCAGTCAGATGGAGGTCAGGCTCTGCTGCCAGGGAACAAGGGAGAGGACAGGAGGAAATGGCCTCAAGATGTGCCAGGGGCAATTTAGGTTGGAAAAATTTCTTAACACTGGAAAAGATTTGGCCGCCCCATCCCTGGAAGCATTCAAGGTAATGTTGGAGAGGTTGCACAACCAGGTCTAGTGGAAGGTGTTCCTGCCCAGGACAGGGGGTTGGATTCGATGACCTTTGAAGTTCCCTTCTGATGCAAATCATGCCATGATTCAATTCATGCTCTACCTGGAGAACTGTGCTTTATCCCTGCAGGGATATTTTATCCCAGATCTAGGGAACTTGTTGATGTGAACTTGGAACGGTGTTTTAAAACAGTTTTTTCTTTAATTAGATTAGCTAGAAACATCCAGATGAACTTTATGTTGGAATCCCAGCTTGTTTTTATGGACTGTAACCCTTAGAGGTGGGATGTGGATGGGATCATCACCTTGTACTGGTGCATGGTACAGCCCGTGAGCATCCTCCTGAACCGCACTTCAGCTTTCTGGGGAGCTCTGAATGCAAATTAATTTATAACATCTTGCTAATTTCTTTTTTCAATTCTGCATAAAAGAATATTCCTACTGCAAAAGTAGGAAATTCCTCCCTGGCTCAGGTATGCCCAAAGGTCCGCAGACAGGTATTGGATGAACCCTGGTCTAAAGGAGTCTGCACCAGATTGTTTTACCATCGGTCCCTTTCTCAGCATCTCGTTTGTCACAGGAGTACAGCCATGGCAGCTACACACAGCAGATGCGTTGTCTGAGCAGCTGTTTATTTGCCTTTTCAGACATCCCAGTGGGGATCTCTCAGTTGCTTTCAAAAAAAAAAAAGCCAAGAGCTGTGTTCCTGGGAGAGGCCTCAGAGCACAGACGGTGGCCAAGGGGAGCTGCTGCTGCCCTTCACAGCTGATAGGCATCTGCAGCATCTCTGCCAGAAGAAAAAAAAAAAGGAATTGATTGCTTGAATTGCTTTGGAAAGAATTGCAGAGAGCTTTCTGTAGACATGGCCCTGCTATTTGTATTCCCAATGGTGATGGTTTGCACAGGAACCTTAAGAACAGCAGCTGGAGTTGCTTTTTGGTTTCTGGAGCAATATTGTGCAATGTGTGTGTTTTGCTTTTGTGGGGGAAGTCAGAGTTGCCACCTGAAGGCCTGGGAAGCTGAAAGCCTTTGTTTTTTCTTGTTTCTTCAATCCTGATTATGGGGTTGTTAGAGGGAAATTCAGGCACCATCTAGAAGATGTTGAATGTTATTTTCTAGGACTTAGTGCTAATGCACAGGATCCTCCCAGCTGAATTCAGCCCTGGCAGCTGGAGCTGCAGCCCTGTGAGGTGTGAGCAGAACGACTGCACACTGCTGGAATTGCAGTGGATGCTGCTGAATGTTTCCAGAGCCGAACAAAGAGCCATTGAGTGGAGTTTAAAAAATCAATTAACTGGAATGATCAGGCGTGTCCTAGACTTCCAGTAGGTTCGGGTAGCATTTGACAACACAGAGGGGCCAAAGCTCTCTGTGCACGTGGCCTCCACCACTTCTCCTGTGTGTGCCAGTTATCCTAGGTAGGACCCAGCTCCACTGGCAGATCCCACACTCTTAACTCCTGTATTCTGGAACCAGGATAAGGGGATACTTAATTCATGTAGGAATTAGGGTGCCATTATTTGCCTGTGAGAAATGACATTTGCAAATGGACCATATTAATAATTTACCTGGAACAATGCTAACGGGATGTACACTTTGACTATATTCCCTTTTTTCCCTATTCCTGCTTGAAACAGGATTAATGGGGAATAAAATTTAAGTATATTTATATTTTTACCCTCTACTTGGAACGATACTAATGAGAAGTAACCAAATTCCATTAAAATGGACTTAATAAAAGAAATGGATTCTGATTCAGTTCATAGTGTTCAGTCTCCAGTACACTGATTTTTAAGTGATTGGATTGTATTGTGTGGCTCTAAAAGTTTTATATCAAAAAATGGATTTATAGGAAGGGGAGAGGGAAGATTCATTCTTCTGCTCATTATTCACTATGATATGTGCAATTATCACCGCTCTGCCATCTGAGTTTGGGCTAGGTGTGAACGTAGCAGCCAGGATTTTTTCCC